>JAPFBL010000066.1:1800000-2367106 GCA_026182355.1 Hermatobates lingyangjiaoensis | reverse complement strand
GGATTGAGTGGTTGATATGAAGAAAGAACAATTTGGTGCCTGGGCTAGGGAAAGTGAATTTCACCAATAAATGATCTCCGATGGAAGTTTGGATTGTCGGAGGGAGTATTCAAGGAACTCCTGTAGCGTTCAGGGGAATACCTTCCATGGCGCCAATGCCTTCCTGAGTCTTCGTCACTTAAGTAACCTCCATTGTGGTACGAATGAGATCTGTCAACAAAAAATACTCATTTATTGTAATATTAATTATATTTACTTTATATAATATTTAATAATGTATATCAACGTTTAAACGTAAGGAATAAATTCAGAAATGGGGGCAAGATCTTTCCTAGTTGTCGTCCGAGTCGTACGATCATCCTCAGACTCTGACGACGCTTGTAATGACAATGCTGATCATAATGAGGTGTCCATAGGATATACGTATATCTGTATATATAAAATACAAAGTTTGTCTGTCGGTCTGCTATCTGTCTGTCAGCTATAGAAATAAAACTAGAGACATTTAGATACAATGAAATATATGGATCTTATAAAATTTTTTTAGGAGGGAACTAACTAAGGTATTTTAATTTTGATCAGGGTCATTTTTTAGGCAGGCCGGATAGATCAGTTAGTTGTCGTTAGTATATATAAAGCTCAATAATGTACATAGAGAAACTGAAAATCTGTACTTACATATCTCTTAGAGTATGATTTTCATTTCTCTGTTTCTCTATGTACATTGAACTTTATTTATCCTTATCGGATTGTATTTTCATCGAAAAAGTGTATATATAAATACACATATTGAATGTTTTCTTATCTCGACCACATATATTCAATAGTATTTCATTTTTTTTTTATCGAACTAAACCTAGATAAAGAAAGAAAAGTAGTACTTCATTGATAGTACATTCGTATATATATATATATATATATTAATATAATATATATATAAAAAGATTTCACATAAACACGTGAAACAACAATCAATGATCAAACCACAAAAGCGATAATTGACAATAGCGAGTGGAATAAAAATAAAAATAAAAAATTAGTTCTTAATTTATCCGACAGAATATTAGATAATAATGCAGAAGCAGCATTAGGGTATGGTTTAAATTTTGTTCCTAAAAGTAACAATTTAAATTATGTTCAGGTGGCTAAGGGTTTTTGTAAAGCTGAAAAATTAAATAATATAGATATCGATAATTTAAATATTTTAAAAGGAATGGTATACGGTCTTTCAGAAAAAACGGATGTTGTTAGTGTTCCTAGACGTTTTATCGAGGCTTATTCTAGGCTTAAAAAAGATAATACTCGTACTATAAAAATCACTAAAGCCGATAAATCTAAAGTAACTGTAATATTAAATAAAAAAGATTACGTCGATAAAATAGAGAATATGCTAAATGATGAAAATGTGTATAAAAGTTAAGGTCTAATCCTTTGGATAGGGTCAATAGTTCATTTAATAAAAAAATTAAAACTATCTTAAAAAATCAACCCGATCTTATTACTAAATTTATATCAAAATCCCCTTCTTTGCCATATATGTACGGGTTGATCAAGACACATAAAGATAATTACCCAATACGTTTAATTGTGAGTTCGGTTGGTTCGGCATCATATGGCTTGTCCAAATGGTTAGTAAGTATTTTAAGCCCCTTAATTGGAAAAATTTCAGGCAGCCATATAAAAAACAATGTAGATTTAATTAAAAAATTAAAAAGCGTCAACATGAACAAAAATTATAGATTAATCAGTTTCGATGTGAAGTCTCTTTTTACGAATGTACCAGTAACTGATCTGTTGAGCTTACTCCAGGAGGAATTGATTAATTATTTCCCTTCCCCTTCCATCTACCACTATAATAGAGTTAATTAAGTTATGTGTGGTAGATTGTCATTTTCAATTTGAAAATAATTATTATATACAAAAATTTGGTCTTGCTATGGGTAACTGTTTATCCCCCTCCTAAGTAATTTATATATGGAGTTTTTTGAGAGTAAAATGTTAAGCTCAATTTTGCCCAAAAATGTTAAATGGTATAGATATGTTGACGATATTCTTTGCATTTGTCCCAATTCTTTAAATAAAGTTGATTTCCTAACAAAATTGAATTCATTAGTGCCGACAATCAAATTCACAATGGAAGAAGAAATAAGTGGTAATTTGCCCTTCTTAGATGTCCTGATCCATAGGTTACCTAATGAGTTACGCTTTAGTGTATATAGAAAACCTACGAATGTACTTGCATACGTTCATTTTTATTCATCGCATCCAAAAAATGTTAAAAATTTCTGTTTTTAGAAATATGTTTTTGAGAGCCTTAAGAGTTTCCTCTCCAGAATTTCTTAATGAAGAGATTAATAACATTAGGTCAATTGCCCTTTCATTAAAATACCCCTCTTCTTATATCGATTTAGCTTTGAAGGGTGCTAAAAAAACTTTCTCTAATACTTCAAAAGAGCCCATTTTATTATCAAATTCTATAGTTTTGCCATACCACGAATCATTGGACCCCTTCCAAGATTAGCCAAACAACTTGATTTTAATATAGTGTTTTCTAATCGTAATAACGTGGGTAATATGTTAATAAAAAACTCTCCAAGCGAATTGGAGTCCGCTGGTATTTATAAAATTCCGTGCAAAAATTGCCATAAAATTTATATTGGTCAAACTGGTAAATCATTAAAAACACGTGTAAAACAACACCAATATAACGTAAGTAGACAGGAAAACAGTAGTGCCTTATTCTTGCACATAAAAAATGAAAATCATCATATTGATTGGACAGGAGCTAAATTTATTACCTATGAAAAATCAATGTTGTTAAGAAATATTATTGAATCGTCTCTAATTAAATTTAATAGATCTAATATTATAAACATTAGTAACGGTCTCTTCAAACTTGATACTTTCGTCACGAGGGCAATAGCCTCTTCAAAGAGGGTTGACAGCTAGCGGATAGTTTTTTACTTTTTCTTACTGTACTCCTTTGTTTCCCCAAACATCCCTTTCTGGACATTAGTCCTTTCCTGAGCTTTCACCCTTTTAAAATACCACTCTTCCCTCCCACTCTTCTCAACTCCTCACCAGATGTTTTCTTCATCTAGTGTTCAGTTGGGTTTTTGACTCTGACGAAGACCGCTTGTTACGGTTGAAAGATCTTAGTCTTGTTTTCCCATTTCTTATTGTGGTTTGATCATTCATATATATAATATATATATACAGTGTTAAATAACGCCCCATATTTGGCCTGTTTGTTACACAATTTCTCCAGTTTCCGGAATTCCTTCCCCGTCTCTCCATTAAAACTATAAAACTTGTCACCAATATTGCTAGTCAACTGGAGACATTGTGTAAGAAACAGATACAAGCCAAATATAGGGCGTTATTTAACAATATATGTATAAATGAAGGACTTCTTCCAACTTACAATATATTTACAATATATATATATATATATACATAAACAATGATCAAACCACAATATGAAATGGAAAAAAAAAGACTACGATCTTCTTCAGAGTCAAAAACCCAAGTGAAAGACTAGATGCAGAAACATCTAGTGAGGAGTTGAGAAGAGTGAGAGGGAAGAGGGGAAAGGACAAATGTCCAGAGAGGGATGTTTGGGGAAACAAAGGAGTACAGTATAAAGTTCAAAGATGGGTTTCTTGAGGACTTTTTGGTGTGAAGAAATATCTCTTTTGTTTATGCACCGACGTTCCGCCAAAATTTGTTTGGAATTTCAAGACTGAAAACAATTTATTGACGATATAATTAGTGAAAACAGATACATCCATGGAATATCAACCAACAGAGAACAAAAAACACAATAAACCAAACGATGAACACCACATAAAGTAAAAGAAGAGCACAAATATAACAAGTATGATTGTTTTTTAATAGAAAACTTTTGTTATTTAAACATTTTTTTGTTATAATTACTTTTTGTCAATTATTAAGGCGAAAAAACTTTTTAAAAGTTAAGTAATATTGCAAAATAATTCTGCGAGGATACTTATAATAGAGCATTCAAAGAGAGAGAGAGAGAGAGAGAGAGAGAGAGAGAGAGAGAGAGAGAGAGAGAAGAAACTGCATTTGTTGAAAGAGAGAAGAAGAGGGAGAAAGCAATAGGGAGAAGGAATTGTAAGGGCTAATTCAGAAATAGGAGATTAAAATTGTGGAAATGAAGATGACAAGGAATTATTAGAAAAGAAAGGGGAGAGAAAATGCCTAGTCATTTCTAATCAGTTATTACTCGTAAATTTATTATTAAGAAAATACTAGTGATATTGTATTACCTGACATGGTGCTGGGATTTCCTCCAGCCTTCCATGTACCGCCTTCGTTGGGCTTCATCCTCTGCTTCTCTTCGTCTCTGAGACCTAGAACTAGATGACTCAGAGGAGTCTTCACCGGAAGTCCCTAAACCCTGGTCTTTGTCATGAGTTGTGTCAACAACGAACTTGGCGCGGCATTCTCCATCATAGGCAGACATGACCAGTTTAGGAGTTTCAACTAAGCCGTGCAGAGGCATGCCTAGGTGTTTAATCGGATAGCTTCCTCTTAGATGGCTTTGATGGGCTAATTGTGGATGTGGTATACAGTAACCTTGTCGGAATCCTTTTTTATCATCTGAACTAAGTGTCAAACTCTTTCTGCTCCCACCGCAAGAACCAGGTCCAAATAAACTCAACAATACTGGTAGCAAAAACATTCCATGCAAAGCACCGAACAAAATCACCAAAAATATCATTTTGAAGAACACCATGAATATATAGCTTTGAGCGAGAATAAGAGCGACTACACCAAGTATAGTACTCAGCGCCCCTTGAAGTATAGGCAAGCCTAAGGCATAGAGACATTCTTGTATTTTTCCTTTCGATGTATCTGACTTGCTAGACATGTAAGCGTAACAAATATGAGCAGTGAAATCAACGGAAAACCCAATGCACATGATGAGGTTTATCATTGATATGGAGTCGAGATTGACGTCCCACAGGGCCATGTAGCCTGCGACTCCAGTTTCAATGGAGACAATGCAGAAGGCGACCCATAAGGAGCAGAGGATGTTTGGGATGAAGATGAAGGAAATGAAGCTCATGATGAGGGCTCCCACTACCATGGACTGAATCGACGTCGGCCTCACCAACTCGAACTGAAACAGCAGAGTGTCTTTAGTCTCACAGAAATCAGTCTCAATAAACTTAGAAACATGAGACTCCTTTGTACTTGAATATACTAAACATGGTAAACATGGAAAACAATAAATTTAAAATGTTACGTAAAAATCATTTTTCAGTATAGTTAATCATTTTTTAATTCTGATAATTTATTTTATTGACACTTATATATTTATTATATATTTTAATAATACTTATATTAATTTCAATCGATTACCGAATACATTAATTCCTTGATATATAAATCAATCAACATATAAGTTTTTTGAGATACGAGGTAAAATTGTCAGGAAAATTCTGTTCGATATAACAACCCAAAATCCAAAGTATAAGAAACTTCACCCCTTTGTAGCACCACTTCGGAGAATTGTGAAAATGATGAGCAGCCTCATTTCACGTTCATTAACACCTGAGGTTTAACATGTGTTAACGAACACCCGATTCATAAATTGAATTTATCAATTCATAAATGCTGCCTAAAATGCAAAACTTGATAAGTAATAGAAAGAAGATGTAATACTGTTCGTGTAATTACAGTGAAATTAAAGTTTATTAGTTTGTGTAGTAAGTTCAACGCTTATGCAACTTGCAATACTTACTGTTTTGACTGACTTGTTATAATTAGTTTTTTTGAAATAATATTACAGAATATAAATTGCACAGCACTTCCTTGTCCAATAGGCTAGTACAGCATTTCCTGTACCATATGCATTTCATCTCTTTACTTCATTTAATCGAAAGTAATATTGTTTTATTTCATCACTGACTGATGCCACAGACATCATCATTTCCAAGTTGAAGTCACGTTAAAACACTGTAATTTATTGACTACAATATATTTTGTTTAATTTATACTACTAATGCATTCACTTGTCACCATTAACTATTTACACAGTTTTCATCATCACATTTCAAGTTTCATTTGTATGCATTTGGTTAGAACAGATTCTGTGTTGTATGTTCCCATCTCCTATGGGAAAAATTGTTTTGACTTACGAATAATTCGATATATTATCTTAGTTCAGAAAGAATTAACTCGTATGTCGATGTAAAACTGTTTTTTTAAATTTGTAGGGAGGATGGTTAACAGGTATGGAATGAGGAGGGAATAAAAGGTGTTTACATTTTATTCATGGATGTTAAAATTTAGAGATTTTTTCAATAAATTAGAATTTTGGTCAGCTAAATCGTTGGATTTTGATTGCATTGTACTTGATTATAACAATTAAAGAACAGAGTGTAAATATTTAGTTTAAGATAATTTCTTTATTATTTCGTGCTAATAAAGAAAATATTAGATGGAAAATTAAAATTCCTATTATTTAAAAAAAAAACATCAAATATCAAATCTTACAGACAAGTAAATTGATAATCACTTAAATGTAGTAAAATGTTTTAAAGCAGACATCACCGAACTGAATTCGGTTAATTTCAAGCATTTTAATATAATGTAATTAAATATAATTATATTATATAAATTAAATTAATTATAATGTAATTACTATAATTAGTAATATCTAAGATTTATTTTGCAAAAAAAGTTAACTGTTTTTTGCTTACTTTTGAATGACATAAAAGTTTCCCAATTATTTGCATTCCTGTTACTCCTATTTATTTGAAGATAGTTTCATTATAAAATTAAATGTTCTAATTATAATTCTAATTTTCTAATTCAAATATACATTTTCAATATTAGATAACCAGGAACAAATTCCGCAAGTTTGTAGCTCTTTATATACTTTAAATATATTCAGATTAACACTAATTTGTATAATTACTATATTTTATATGTACCCTGATGAAGAACAGTGAAACACCTTTGTATCCAGATACATTTTTTTTTATTTTATCCAATACTACAGACAAAGTTGTACGACAGATTAACTTTGTGACGTTTGCTTCTTGAATTAAATCAATGTATACAAGGAAAATCCATTTGTGTATATTTATATTCTTATCTGGACAACATATATTTAATACTACTTTTCTTTTTTATCGAGGTTTGGTCTAGCTTCAATAATACAACACCTTTAAACCGACATATTTCTAGACATCTTCAGAGCTACAGCTTCAGAACAACTTCGTAAAATAATTAAAGGTATCAACATAAAAATTGCTTACAAAGTTAAAAAAACTTTAAATTCAAGTATTTTTTCAAAGACCAAATAACTCATTAATAAATTCCTATGTAGTAATATTATATATTCAATTCCGTGTGAAAATTGTGATGCAGTTTATTTTGGGGAAAAAATCAGTATTTGTAAGGTAGGTTAGCTCTACATAAATATATTAAACTAAAGAAAACATTTTGTGCTTTAACCCATCATTCAATTAACAATAGTCATAACTTTTACCTACACGACACGACGATTATAGATTATGAAAATAATAAAAATAAGAGGCTTATAAAAGAAATGATTCATATTTGAAAAACAAAAAATGATTGTAATAAAAAAACCGATACAGAAAACCTAAGTAAAATATATAGTCTATAACTTAGTAATTAAGAATATGGTTGTTGTTTCCTGGCTCTTTTTGATATAGTTTTAATAAGTTTATTGGGGTTGTTTTGAGTTATCAACTCAGATACAGAAGGTTTAAAAAACGGGTACTAGGGCAGCACACTAGCTGATTTGAACACAAATAGTTATGTAGTTATGTAGTTTTCTTCCAATAGAAAAATACCAAGGTAATTATTAATATTAATTAAATAATGTAATATAATTACTTTTCATATTATTGTAATTAAATTCTGTATTAATGTAGCCCTGAATAAGATGTCTACAAGTATAAATGAAACATCGGGTTAAAGGTGTTGTATTATTGAAGCTCGACCAAATCTCGATAAAAAAGAAAAATATTGTATATTTATAGATAAAAGCAGAGTGGTTGACTACCTGGTCGAAGTATACAAAGTAGGGGTGGAAGACAGTGACGTTGAGGTCTGACTCCCGGCATATCCTCCGAAGATCCCTCACCATGTCCTTCTCCATGTTGCCATCGATGATGTCGACTGCCTGAATGAGGAAGCGGGAAGCAACGATCTCCGATTCGTCTTCATTGAACTTCACGTCAAGCGAAAAGGGATTCGGTTTGAACAACCAAAGCTGAAACCAAACAACATGAGCAATCAACTCTTCCTTGCAGTCGAATCAAATAGAAATAAGTCATTGCCTATTTTTAATCTAAAGATTTGTTTTTAATAAATATATTGTATATTATCTAATTGGAATAAATTTATTTTTGAATTCAAATAACGCCGTTGGAACAGATATTGAAAGATATTACTCTTCAAGTATTAAAGCTCTAGACTTATTCGATGGTACAATTCGTTAAAAAAATTGATGACGTCCCCAGATTTTATATCAACTCAACTTGGACATGGTTTAGTTTAGTATTCCCATCCGTCAGGTAACCTCCTTATTACTGCTATATCACTCATGAAATTGAAAAAAACTTCTCAGATTCTTGAGAACTGGTCCCCACACATACATCCATTTCCCGTCTCTCAAGTAAGTACAATTATACTAATCTCTACTATATACTACTACTATATACTATACTAATCTCTATATATAAAGTTCGTGAGTTTGTTTGTTTGTGTTTGAGATAGAGACCTGAAATTAAATATATATTATTTACTACCCGAATAATGTTAAATAATTGAAAATTATTACTATAATTGGAGCCAGGGTAGCAAGTGTCTTGCGTGCTCGCCGATGACAGTAGTGCAAATGCATTATATATAAATGTAAGAAACATTTCTTTTAATTTAAAATTTGTTTAATATGAACAGTGGTATAAACAAAAGACATGGAGCTAGGGTAGCCCACTGGCTTGCGTGCTCACCGATGGCAGATATCTTCAGCGTTGAAAACTTAATCTCAATAGAATATTTAGACACGGGTTAATTTTGTAGGGATTGTAATAAGAAGATAATCATTAATTGTATTCAACTTAAAGTTTATTTTCCTTTTGGCGTATCACCTATTCTTAACGTTAGTACACCTTACTATTTCCACTTTAGGGTTTAGGGGAATTACCAGCTTTTGTAACAGTGAGTTCATAAACTTAGAAAACCTAGAGTAGTAGTAGAAGTAATAGTGGTGATGAACTTTGTTTAGTAGTATGTGATTTTCCCATAATTTATAATTTACTAAACCGTTTACAATCAAAGTAATTCACATCAATGAAACGTGAATATTCTTTTTTGAAGGTATAAACAAGTTATTTTTTACTTTACTATAAGTAAAGTACAGTATTCGTGAAAAAATTCGATCTCGAGATTTTGACGGAATTTTGTTTTGAGGTCCCAAAAGTCGTTTTATGAAGTTTTTTCGATGTTGTCTCTGTGTGTGTGTAGGTGAGTATTCCTAGCATTTCTAGTTACCACGCTACGGTTCAGAATCTTTAATGCATCAAGTTGATATTTTACACAAAAATGGGTCCCATAGTGTAGATGATCCCTATTGTTTGGAAAGAATTATGAATGACGGGAAAGTCAGTTTTTTTACCAAAACCTGTTTTCAGAAAACATTTTTTCTCCTAAACTGCTAATTCTAGGGTTTTGAAATTTTGACATTAACTTTGAGGTTATAAATGCAATAAACGAAAAATATATTGAGGATTTTAAAACAAAGGGAAATTTTTTTTCTTTAAAATGTAAAAATTTTTATATAATTCAATCTGAAAGCTGTGAGAGCAATACAAGCCATACATACCGTTTGAATGATCAAAATGAAACTATGCCTAAAAATAGAACATTATGTGGATGATGAGTTGAAATATTTTTTTCAAAATTGCATTCACCAAAGGGGCGTTACAGTACGATTTCTGTTTTCAGAAAATGTTCTTTTGACGCTCACTCAGATTGGTATATATTATTTTTGACAAATGGAAAGAAAAATGGTTTTTATTAAATACTAAGAACTCATGAAACGCCCAGTATAGTAATTCTATAAAAGACCAAAAATATAAAATATCATTCAAAATTGAAAACATCTTTGAAGAAAAATAAATGAAATTATCCGACATCTTAAATTAAGAATTATCTTAAAACATTTTGTCTTAGATGTTTCTGATATTTGTCAAATGAAATTGAAATATGTTTAAGTTTTAAATGGAAAAATGTTCTTAAATATTCAATGTAGAAGTAGATCAGGTTATACTAATGATATTATATGCATCAGTGGTGTGATAAGCATATATATTGATAAATGAATCAATTACTATCTGTACTACCTCTAAGAATGAAAGACTAATAAACATCTCCCATTTAGACATTTATATTATACCTAAATGGAACAGTATTTATTATTTACCCAAGAAGTATGATATTATGTTTACTTATAGTAAAGTTGAGTGGAAGCCACTGCAGATTTTTTTGTTTTATATAGGGGATGTTTATATTTGAGATACAAAGCAGTAGCCTGCTTAAAATGAAATGGTGCATAAAGTGGTTGGGGCCAATGCTTATCAGTAGATGACTAACAGTTCAGAGTCCCAGTGGAGTAAGTACCATTATGATGCCTCATGTGGAGTTGTCAAACACCTAAACCTCACATGTTGAAGGTGGTGCACTTAGAACATTCAACTTCACAGCTACGGACTCGTTAAAGACCTCTACTTCAAGAAACCTCTACTCCCCAAGAAATTTTATAGATTGATTATAGATTATGTGATAAAAACCAATAATCCTTACTTCGCGCCACAAAAAAAAGGAATGGAGAGCCCCTTATTGGTTGTAGGTAACTGAATGTAATGTTAGCCTTTAGAATCTTAATCTGAGAAAATACAAAGTTTTATTGATAATCATACCTTTTCTAAAAAATTTTAATTTATAATTTAATTATAATTATATAGTCATCACAGTTAAATTGAGATCTTCCTATTTTATACATCCCTGGACAAGGAGAGGACGTTAATATCAATCCCAGCTTAGTACATGCTGAAAACAGATATTTAAAATTATTTAATAATCAATGATGATTGACAAATGATTTAAGGTTACCTCTTTGAGGTTTTTGATGAAGTCCGGCTCAGTGTCGATAGTGACATTGAGGTAGTCTTGGTTTCTTCTAATGTAGCTGACAAATGATCGAAGCCACGACTCCGTGTAGAGGGCAGTCGAGATAAAGGTGGAATTTTCAAAAGTCCTTGTTAAGTTTTCAATTCGTTCTTGTGTTATTGGGTCAGAGTAGTTAAGTGGGTCACTAATGACGACCTGGAAAAGTGCCAATCATCGTTAACATCAAACAGTTTTGTTAATTTAATCTTTTCTTCATAATAAATACTAATTTAATTAGTTTGTGTCAAATAATTAATCACTTTTATTGTAAAAAAGGTCAATTAAAATATTTTAATATAATTAATTATATATAGTCAATAAAACTATATAAATTTAAAAATGAAATAAAATCAAAATAAAAATTAATTAGAATTTGGTAATTTAATCTTTCAGGTATTGTCGGTCATGTTTTAATGCATAATAAAATGCCATAAATGCGTAATGCATAATTAATGCCAATGCCATAAATATGGCATACACCTGTAAAAAGCATGGCTAATCATTAATTTGTTATTGTTTTGAAAAGTGAAATTCTTCAAAGATTTTAAGTTAGCGAATTTCTTTTTTTTTTGCTTAATTCTTCTGGTAACAGAGGACAATATATATACAAAAGGGCTGTTTTTAATTCTTCTTGAAGAAAATGAATAGCAAAATTTCATACAATATTTTAAAAAGTTCAAAAAGCAAAAAGAAAATGATTTTTGTAAAAGGATATTTTAATCTAAATAAAATCATCTTGAATATGAGAAATTATAAGTTAATTCAACTGATGAATACACAGGATTGAAGTAATTTTTGAAAAATAAAGGACTGTTACCTGCATGCGGTAAGGAAAGTCTCTGAAGTAGAAATCTTCACGATCGTAAAATGTAATGGAGTATGAATCAGATCTGGAGAGCTTTCTCCTCTGGAGACCCTCTTGGAGGTTAGTCAGTCCGTAGCAGGCGCCGCCCAGGTAGAAGACGAAACTCGTCAGCACCACAACTTTGACGGGCCACCAGCTGAGCTTAGGCGCCAAGTAGTCTCTGCCAACAACACAGTCACTTCATTCACCTTATGTTCTCTCTTTATCATATAGTCAGCGTATCAACAACAGAAAATGAAACCTAAAAGGAGACCTTCCCAACAGTAACTCATTTTAAAAAAGTTCGCAACTCCACGAGCCTCATTTCAAAAATTCCATTTTAAACCTTGTTCTTCACGTTCTTATTCTCTCAAATATTGAAATCATTACAATTATTATTAAAATCCTCAAAACCCAGCGATAACTTTCATGATTTACTGATTAAGTAAAACATTAAATGTTAATGTATTTTTTATTTGTCTTTTGTTATAAGAACTCATAACAAAAATAACAAAAAAAAGTAAGCCTAGAAAATATTAATAAATAACTTTGAAATTCACAAACTTAAAAACTAAGATTTAGCATAGTACTCTTCAAGACTAAGAACTTGTGAAGTAATCTTCAAATCTAAAACTAGAACTAGCACAGTAATCTTCAAATCTAAAAATTTAAGAAGACAAAGCAGATCTAAATCTAAGAAGAAGCAGTTTAACAGAATTTGAAAAATAGTAATCTTTGAATCAGTAATGCTTTTAGATCGTTTTGCTAACGTATTCGCAATAAACTAAACTGAAATTCACAATATAAAATAACTTATACAATGAATATTGATATCAAAATAATATGAACTATATAATTTTAATTAAACCAATGTGAACTATACGAGACAAATTTTGAATTTTAGAAATATTAATCATACAATAATTTTTCTCCTAGTATATATAGAAAGAATAATGACAAATAATTAATAAAAGTCACCTGAAGAACGCCATGAGCAAGTTTTCTGGATTATCAGAGGGATTGTCTGGATCTTTAGGATTTACACCGCCAGTGCAAAAAATTCTGTAGAACCATGATTTATCTCCTAGAAAATCAAATCACATTTTAGTGTCTACAGAAAATTGATATTACGTATATAATAATATATATATATATATATATATATATATATATATATATATATATATATATATATATATAGATGTATAATAAATCGGGATTCGGTCAATTTTCCAGGATCAAAATCAAACTCTCAATGCCGACGTTTCGGTTTTATTTAAAACCTTTTTCATAGGCCTACAAAGGCCTTTAAATAAAACCGAATAGGCCTTTGTAGGCCTATGAAAAAGGTTTTAAATAAAACCGAAACGTCGGCATTGAGAGTTTGATTTTGATCTGGAAAATTGACTGAATCCGATTTTATTATACATCTATTCTATCCAACGGTTGATATATTATTGAATTTGTTATATATATATATATATATATATATATATATATATAAATCAATGATCAAACCACAATAAGAAATGGGAAAACAAGACTAAGATCTTTCAACCGTAACAAGCGGTCTTCGTCAGAGTCAAAAACCCAACTCAGTTGGGTTTTTGACTCTGACGAAGACCGCTTGTTACGGTTGAAAGATCTTAGTCTTGTTTTCCCATTTCTTATTGTGGTTTGATCATTGATTGTTGTTTCACGTGTTTATGTGAAATCTTTATATATATATATAAATAATAAATATTTTTTTACCATTTCTAGATTCATATAAAACAGAGAATAACAAACTTTTATTTGTTATTTGTTATTTGTTACTTTTATTTGTTAACTCAGTTGGGTTTTTGACTCTGACGAAGACCGCTTGTTACGGTTGAAAGATCTTAGTCTTGTTTTCCCATTTCTTATTGTGGTTTGATCATTGATTGTTGTTTCACGTGTTTATGTGAAATCTTTATATATTATATATATATAAATAATAAATATTTTTTTACCATTTCTAGATTCATATAAAACAGAGAATAACAAACTTTTATTTTTTTAGCGATTTTACTACTCCACCACTTTACTATTTAAAGTTCTTCAAAAATTTCTGGTATTATTTATGAATTTACGATTGCTTGCTTGCAAATGACTAACTTCTTGAATGATACTATTTGCAAAGCATTTTGGCAAGCTGCGTTGATAACCCGTTATCTATGTATTCTTATGGTAATATAAATCGTAGAGGTAAAAAAAATATGTATGAACTTGTAATTTTGAAATAGAAAAATTTACGAAATAAGAGTCCAGTAATCTTACAAACTAAAAAAAAGTAAAGAAAATTTATTATTTTTTCATAAAAAAATTATGAGTAATGTTTTTAGGTTTTTTTTTTGGTTTGGTGCCTTGTACGACTAGGGTATGGCTCAAAAAGGGTGATAATGAGACTGAATCATGTCTGATGATATCTAAAGCCCACAATGCTGGAAGAAAGATTCCTGACAATCTCTAAATAAAAATAGCGTCAAGTGTTTGCATCTGAATACCTCAGAGGGCACAATCAATACTGATATGGAACAACAACAAACAGAAAACCTTGCAATCTTCTGTGGCTCCAAGAGATTTCAAGTGTCAATCGCTGCACAATCGCTGGGCTCAATCACACTCTTGTTAAGACGTACTAATTCCTTTTAAAGGTTTTGATAATAGTATTCTAATCGTAAGAAAATATTAGTTTGATAAAGCTGAATCATGTCTTGAGTCTAAAGAAAGGAAATTTAGATCAACTAGATATTTTTGTTTGGATATTGAACTGATGACGTTTCATAACTTTTTTGCAATGATTGTTCATATTTTTTTTTTGAAAAGTATAGATCACTCGTATTTAATTTAAAAAAGGTAAATTTTAAGTGATTTTTGTGACAACTAATCTACTGAATGTGATTTTGATATTAAACTCTATACGCTGATCAAAAAGTTAATAAATACTTTCAGTCTTCTTTGATCTATAATCTATATTATAACACAAATCCGTATAGTATAATATACTAGACTATCATTATGAAACAAACAACGTTTAACATAGTGCTTCATTATATATAAATATATTTTTATTATATATTATAAAACTCTAACAAATGGTAAATAAAACAAAGTGACAATGTAGCCATACCTCAGTTCTGGAACAATTCAGAACTAAGTTCCGAATTCGAACAAAAAATTGCAGATTATTTAGCTTCGGTTGTCGTAAAAATTTTGGTACTGGAACACGCACAAGATAGGTCGAGAAAAGAAGACAACAATTATTCGTCCAAATGGAATGAACTCTAGAACTTTGTGGGACTTTATCATCCAGATATTCTATATATAAGCTACCCTCTTAATATATTTTATTGTTATTTAATGTTAAAGTATTTTATAAAAAATCACTTTCTAGACTTTGAACGTATTAAACTTATTTATATTATTTTTAATTGAAGAATTCGTTTCGGAATTCTTAAAATTGGGTTTTTGAACGGCCTTCTGGAACGGATTGTGGACGAAGAATGACTTTATACTGAACTGTATAAACTTAGCCTCTAATAATTCATAGTACATGTTGAAGCAATAAATATTAGGGACACATTAAATGAGCCTTTGTTGAAAATAACTACGATATAATGAAGCGAGGCTTTGCTGAGTACTGCTTAAAAAACTTACTTACAACTTATGGTTACATCTTTCACGTGCTATAATTATGACCATTTTCGTAACAACTGGCAAAATAATGGTAGTCTAATTAAGTTAATGGTTAATGTGTTTTATAAAGCGTTTACTTGTAATAATGCTGTGTGCAGATACACAGTATATACACAGTGCATATACACAATATATACACTTAAAGTTTTCAATTGAAGTAGTCAAATAGATATATAGCGGGACACACAACTCGCAGTGTCCAATTCATAACGATTAATTAATTAAGATGCTACTAACACTTAGCCAAAACAATTAAACGTACTTATTTTTATAAAGTAAAAAAAAAAGACTCTCCAAGAAGGTTACAAAGGCTAGTTGTCGACAGTTAATCTTCATCCAGTAACATTATATTTGTTCTAAGTCAATAGAAGTAACGCATGTTCAGGACGCACTTACACGTCAAAACCCGATAAACATATTCACAATGTCGTAATTTCATCGCATCTGCCTACCTCTTAATATTCATTTTATAATAATCACTAAATTTCAAGTAATGTATAACTAAAATACCTATGGTATTGAGTGATATAGGCATTATAATCGATTAAATATCACCTGGCCAAAAAAAGTATATATATTACTTAGATATACACCTTCCTTGACATTTCAAAACCTTATTGGTTTCCAGGTTTTCTTAATGTATGTATTTTTGAGTAGCATGTGTTCTGCTGTATCGTTAATTTTAGAGGTCTTTTACTATTTTTTTAATGTTTGTTGCTGTTCCAGTAAAGTAAGCATTTCTAACAAAAAATAAAAAATACTGAATAAGAAATGAATCAATTAAAACATCATTAGTGATGCAATCCGTAACTGCGTGCTATTTACTAATACTGGGGTAAATAGACAAATAGATGAGATGAAGGCTGGACTCTGGTCGTCTACTCCTACATTTTGAAGTTGACCTGACGAGGAACACGAAGTGTTCGAAACGGGTAGACTAAAAAAAACACTTTTTTATATGTGGAGTCTTTTATTTATCTATTTACTCCAGTATGAAAAATTAAATGTGATCCTTCTTTGAAAGAACGAATCCGTATATTCGGAAGAGGCAAGTGTAACAGTGATTGTATGCTATGCTGACTGAGAGGTTTCAACAAGTTGAACAAGTTGATAAGGGGAGTTTTTTTTGCTTTTTACTTTAACAAACACCATATTTAACATAACCTAAACTACCTTACCTTAAGGCAGTATACAAAAAGAATATAAAAAGTACGGGAAAGGGAACCAAGAGTGCGCGTACGGCTCATGAAGGCTAACAGTATCTGCTACCATATTAGGCTACATCACCTCTATTTTACAAATGTCATCGTATATATACTTGAGAGGGTTTGAGGTAAAACCCTTCGACACTTTATCAAAGATGATTGAACATAGAAGCTCTGAAAGTAAAACATGAATTCAGATATATTTAAAACTGACCGGCCATGGATACAGGCAGGACTTTGTGGCAGCCGATGGAGTGTCTGTTGTCGTGCTCGGCATAACCTGCCAGAGCCAAGCAGGCGGCGAAGAAGGTAACATGCCAAACAAAGATGAACGCCACTGCGAAGCCTGTAAGAGCAAATTAACAGATTAAACACACCTTCCAGGCAGCATTTCATGTAGACAAACAATTAGTAAATACCGCTGATTAGTCATAATATTTATAATCATGCATCCTTAAACTGTAAATAAATACAGCTGATCAAAGTGCAGTATTGAATGACGCTCGAAAGTAACGTAATTATTGGAGGGGGCGGGGGAGTGACACAACATAATTCAAGTTAGTATCTCTTTGTTTCACGCCTATCTTTAATTCAGAAAAGCTAATTTAATTTTTATTACCACTTGGTTTCATTATTTTTATTTTGTAACTATTATGAATGCACATTTATTAATTGATATTTAGTCTGTTATTTTAAATAGATTCAGATTTATTATTCACTTTATATGATATTTGTTATATTTCATCATCTTTTTGTTTGTACTTCATCTATATTCTTCATTATACGAACAGTATATATATATATATATATATATATATATATATAAAAAGATTTCACATAAACACGTGAAACAACAATCAATGATCAAACCACAATAAGAAATGGGAAAACAAGACTAAGATCTTTCAACCGTAATAAGATCTTTCAACTGAGTTGGGTTTTTGACTCTGACGAAGACCGCTTGTTACGGTTGAAAGATCTTAGTCTTGTTTTCCCATTTCTTATTGTGGTTTGATCATATATTATATATATATATATATATTATATATATATATATATATATATATATATATATTATATATATATATATATGTGTGTTCTCTAATCGGGGTTCGGTCAATTTTCCAGGATAAAAAATCAAACTCTCGTTGCCAACGTTTCGGTTTTATTTAAAACCTTTTTCATAGGCCTACAAACAAAGGATAATAAGAATTCACATATCAACATCAAACATATACACAATATGAAAATGGATTGTTACAACTCATGAATATTACAAGCAGAAATATTTCAGATACATAAAACAATATTACTTACAGAAGTAAGAATTTAAGTAAGAAGTAAGAATGCTTGTAATATTCATGAGTTGTAACAATCCATTTTCATATTGTGTATATGTTTGATGTTGATATGTGAATTCTTATTATCCTTTGTTTGTAGGCCTATGAAAAAGGTTTTAAATAAAACCGAAACGTTGGCAACGAGAGTTTGATTTTTTATCCTGGAAAATTGACCGAACCCCGATTAGAGAACACACCTATTCTATCAAACGGTCGATATATTATTGAATCTGTTATATATATATATATATATATATATATATATATATATATGATCAAACCACAATATGAAAAGGGGAAAAAGACTAACATCTTTCAACCGTAACAAGCGGTCTTCGTCAGAGTCAGTAAGACACCTTTAAGTCGACGTTATGTCTATATCTGTAGACATCATCAGGGCTACATCAATACAGAAGTTAATTACAGTAATATGAAATAATATTTGTTACATCGTATATATGATTATACATTATTACTTTGGTATTTTTATATTGCAAAACAACTTTTTGGCTTAATATTGTTTTACCGTTTGACGCTGGATCAAACCTCGATAATGAAAAATAGGTTAAATATATGTGGTCCAGATATGAAAGCATTGTTTAAATGTAATATACTCGTATAAATATACAATTAGGACATAAATATATTTATCATACAAATATATGTTCTAATGTGAAGAAAAGTAATGCACAGGGTAAAGAAAAACACCTAATAACTCAAATTTTCCGAAAATCCGTCTTCAGAAGATAAAAGAGCAAGACGAAGCACACCGAAGATGCAACATCTTATTAGTTTTCTATGTATTTTATCTTGTGTTATCGAGTTTGGATCGTTTGAATTTAATCCTTGTATCAATTACGTATGTATTATATTTTTGGTCAAGGAAATCACTATTGAACCTACTCAAAAAAAAGTCAAAACGTGCTAAGCACTCTGCATTTTTTTATCAAAAGACTTTGTGCTTTCAAGAAGTTAGAACTTTTCCTTGCTTTTATTAATTTCAATACTGATTTGTTTGATTATAAAGTGTTACAAGTCAATTATGTTTTTTGTAACAATTTTGCATAATATGTATACATACATACA
The DNA here is from genome assembly GCA_026182355.1 of Hermatobates lingyangjiaoensis. Classification (NCBI taxonomy): domain Eukaryota; kingdom Metazoa; phylum Arthropoda; class Insecta; order Hemiptera; family Hermatobatidae; genus Hermatobates; species Hermatobates lingyangjiaoensis. Next base: position 2,347,673 of record JAPFBL010000066.1, on the reverse strand, counting down.
AATTATATTATAGAAAAGAAGTAATGATATGTAACACTTATTTTCAAAAATATCGATGAACTAATTCAGGATGTTGATTTTGCGATATAGGAGTGAAATGTGACAGACTCCTCATAAATACAGATATTCATATTTTTTTTAATAATTTCTACATTACTTAATATTTACTTTTTTTAGAATGTATTTATAGAATGGTATTCATTCGAAATAAAGATATATCAGTTACAGTTTTAGCTATGGCTATTTAGAGAAATCCGTTTAAACAGTTTTCGCTTTTCGTAAATATGTTTGTAAACGTCGTAATATCGAAAGTGAACTCACGTTTTCGTAAGTGTAGACAGCTAAACTAGGAAGATTACTGATGTCTCCTGCGTTACCTCATGTTCTTCGCGTGTTTAGTGAAACAGCTCTTTTTCTCATTTCGGTTCGCTAACATTTTCGTGGCATCTATTTTAAGTCCATAAGCAAGCAAGAGCCTATGTTTTCTAGTAGGGCTGAACGCTTTTATTTATAATTACTGTTATTACCGTTTTTTTTTTAAATACCGTTTGTAGTAATGCTCTTCAATAAAACTTTTATGGCTGTTTTATCAATACATCGGCTTCTTCCTTTTTTCGTTCTAGCTATAAAATCGATCCTGGGAATGATCTTTATCTCGGTCTATAATATGACCAATGAGTGGTAGGTCTATAAAATGCTCCGATATAAGTGAGCAATGATTTAAAACACTCTGCATTTGTAGTTGGCACAGCTCGGAAAAAAATGTTTAATGCATCTATATTAAGATTTGGCTAACATTTTGAAGTATGTACCAATTTTTTATTTTTTCAAATTTTTTTGTAAGATTGATGATTTATAAGAACTAATATAATAATATAATATAATAATAATATAATAACTAATTTTCAGAGGTATTGGTATGAAAAAAACTATTTGTTTAATCTATTTTGAAATAAAACAGATTTGTCAAATCATAATGAAAGAAAAATATGAATTGTTTCAATACAATACAATGACGGCTTATAAAAGGTTCTACTTTTTGTGTATTCCCGAATCGTGGCGTAGTCAATGAACTGTGCAACACATTAGAGAGAGCAACACATTGTGCATATTGGCACTGTTACTGAAATCTAGTTCAAAAATTTTTACAGATTTTTCAAAGGTAAAGTTTCAAAATTGGAGTAGTACTATTGTTTTTATAAGAAAATTTATTTTTGAAGTTTACGGTTTTTTCCAGTAGAGGTTAGTAAAAAATTTTTACGAGAGCTAGGGAAATAGGTCTAGGATGTCCGACTTACTGCTGTATAGACAGAAGATCTGGATTGAGGGAAAGGGGCTAAGCATGCCTATCCAGAGGGACACGATGTCCGTGACGGAGGTGATGGTGATAGAGACGGCAGCCTCGGAGAGGGTGGTGGCGACTCTGATAGGCACAGGGTCTGTGACGGGAGTGCGCCTCCAGGCTGCCAGCATCACGAACGTGTCGTCTATGCCAATACCTGTCGGAAAAAAACACAGCTTGGTCAGCAAGAATACTAGCCGTCTTTGATTTTAATCGCTAAACAGAAACATTGCCTGCATGTTACAAACAGGGTTTTGCAACCAGAATCAGGCAATCTTACTTTATTAGAACTGAGAACAAGAAACTTTACGTATTCAAAGCCTGAGTCAGGAATTTGCATAGTTTGAACCACAGTCAAAAAAATGGACATACTTAGACCTCAGTGAGACAAATTTACCAACCTGGTTTATAGAATGTCAAAATATACATATATAAATATAAACTAAATTCACGGAAAGAACCCATAGAAAAGAGATTACAAAACACATACAACGTTGCACATTCAAATATTTAATTTGATTTGCATGATTTGAAAAATAGAGAGCTTGAATCAAGTATATACACACTTAAACTATACAGCTCATACATTTCAACGAACAATTTAATTTCTGCACTGATGTTTATATTAATTTCATAAATAAAAAAGACAACGTAATTCATGCCTGGTTATGATTAGTGAACAGTTTATATATAACGAAAGTATTACTTAGCAAGATTGAAAAGCTAATTATAAAGCAATTATAAGACAAGGGTAGTTGTAAATTTATATATATATATATATAATATAAAGATTTCACATAAACACGTGAAATAACATTCAATGATCAAACCACAAAGACTAAGATCTTTCAACTGAGGGTCAGTTGGGTTTTTGACTCTGACGAAGACCGCTTGTTACGGTTGAAAGATCTTAGTCTTGTTTTCCCATTTCTTATTGTGGTTTGATCATATATATTATATATATATATATATATATATATATATATATATATATATATATATATTGTAAAGACTTATGTCATGTAAAGAATAGTAACGTTGGTATATATGATGAATAATGAATAAACAAACTGTTGGGCTCAAAAGGACTCTACTCGTACACTTTGATTCTTTTCTTTTTTCATTGCTTTTGAATCAACATATTTACGAAAATTATCTTAACCAGGCATGGACAACCTAAATGTGTACTGGAGGGCCCCATTTTTATATAATTTCCAAATGATCGCCGGCCCCATGGTAATTTCTGTCGTATTTCAATATACACAGCTTAAATGTATAATTTATTTCTATAAATATATAGAAATATATACTTTGCGCTATATTAATGTGTCAACAATTATTTAACTTTTTTATTATACGTATAATGAAAAAAATTATTTATATCTCATTATTTTATTGTGGTAAACAATTATCACAACACAATTTTTAAAAGATTAGTGCGTCATATAAGAAAAAACTAAAACATTTGTTGCTATTGAGTTCTCTCTCTCTCTCTCTCTCTCTCTCTCTCTCTCACTCTCTCTCTCTCACACAGACACACACACACACACACACATGCTGTAATTTTCCTTCCAAAATCTGGGAGAGCTTTTGTTAATAAGTAAAAAGCAAAGGAATTTTTAATATTTCAGATAATCTCCAAGGGGCGAACAAAACTACGTGGTGGGCCACAGGTTGTCCATGCCTTATCTATTGTTTGAACATAAAAATATACAGTGTTGACACTGCATAACTTGATTCGATTTAAAAGAAAACGTAAGTGTTTGGAAGAACTTACTGCACATGAGCAGTGGGGAAACTAGATTGATTCCGATGAAATCTACTCCAAGGTATATGGCAAGGCCAAAGCCTGCTACAGTGCCCATGACTGCAGACAGATTGCCCATGAGTCCCAGAAAGGGCTTGCTTCGCACCCAGTCAGACATGGTGCACGTCAGTGTCGAGAAGATGCCCATTATCAGGAATGTTGATCCAAAGTAAGGTACGACTGACTGCGTGTTCTTTTCCAATTCAATGTCTAATGTTCGCGAAGCGAATCTCGCAGTCGATATGTACTTAAACCTGCCGGAGTCTTCAGCCTTGCCTACTTCGTTGAGAAAAGCCTCCTCCCACTTTGACCCTCTGAAAACAAAAATCACAATACAAATATAGTCATGCATTCATTTTTCACCTCAAACAGTATTATACTTCTTTTTTTGTAAAATAATTACAACAGTATTAATATATTTAGTTGAATGTTGTAAATAATTTATATACTGTGCAATATATTTGTTTAGAACCACAAAAAATTCTTAACACATGCTTGGCTTCTTGTCAATGGATATATATATATATACACTTTTTCGTTGGAAATACGATCCAAAACGGACAAATATAGTTCAATATAAATAGAAATAGAAACACAGAGAAATCGAAAGAACACACTTACAGTCTCTAATTTTCGGTTTGAACCGTCTTCAGGAGAGATAAGAGAGGGAAACCTCTGCGCTTGGTTTCAAATGCGCACTCAAATGCGACCATTAATACATACAATCTTAGTAACAAAGAAAATATCATAATAACAACCGAAAAAAAGCAATTTCTCGAGGGACACAATCATCAAAAACTGGCTGAAAGATTTTTGAAAACGTGCTTCCTCCAAACACCCTAGACCATTTTAATTGTTTTCTGATGTTATTGAGTTCATCTTTGATATTAGCTAGTATACATCATTATGGAAACACACAAAGTATGTAATAATGAGAAAGAAATCAGTAGAAAGAAACACAAAAAAAACAATGGTCTTCTATTGGAGTAATTAAAGATAAAATCTAAAGGAAGTAATTATTATTGACATAAAAGATTGCAGCACTTGTTTGAAAGTGAGTCAGCAGAATTGACTCAGTGCTGTTATTAGAAGGAGGGTGAAAGTTATCTGCATTGGGGAACTCTCTAGTCTAAATCTTTGAACAGGCTATGAGCCTAAAACGGACTGCTATCGTCAAACTAACTTACCACGCAGTTATGATTGAATAATAACACAGAAGAAATAACAATCACCATGTGTTTGACAAAAAAAAATATCAACCATTCTAATTACAAACAACTAAGTTTTGCGTGATAAAACTGAAAATAATTTGCAAATTCATAATTCAATTATTTTCAAGGAAACCTGGACGAGAATTATGAAAAATAAAGAGGATTATATTTTGATCATTTTATTTTAAGAAAATAAAGGCACAATTTGTAACAGAAGGTAATTATTTTAAGAGCATAATAATTTTTTTATGAATAATTAAGAAACAGTTATTTAAACATCAATTAAAATGGATTATAATTTAAGTAAGTGGACAAATAAAAACGGAATCTCTGAAAATTAAAATGTACAACTATTTAGTTTAAATTTCAAGAATAGTATATATACAAACGTATGAATGCATAATGACGGTGTTTTCATAACGGAATCTTTAGAATTTATCATAATATGTAGTTTTGTAGGTCAAGCTTGGTTTAAGATGACCTGAGAAAAACAAATCACACTTAGTACAGCCCAAATACACGCGCTGTTTGAAGGTACAGGAGAAGGTGGCGTTCAGAAGAGTTTAATTAGTTTTGTGAAATGGAGAGAAGAAGTAGGGTTAGAGGATGGGAAAGGAGTTGGTAAGACACCACAGGCTTCAACCAACGATTTCCTTTAGTTTTATTGGCCTCCCTCCGTATCGTCTCTTTAAACAGTTGGACCGACCGTTAGGAATAACAAAAGTTATTTGTTTTTCAAGTTTATTTCTTGTGTTTCTTTGCCCATTTCAAGGAGTGTTTTTTTAACTATTTATTATATATAAAGCCTAAAAATTATATTCATTCATTATATAAATTATTATATATGATGAGAGTGCAGATACTAACTGCTCTTTTGCTCTATTTCCATTTGAGCGTAATATGAACAGCTGCGTCTTCCATGAAGTTTACATACAAAGTTTTGTTTTCGAGATCATGCACTATTTTTTTGAGCCTTGGATAATTGTTTTGGCCCTCAGAGGTACAAAAAGGACGATTGTTCGCAGGTTTGAAGGTATTGCCCAGAAGCTCTTAACACTGCATTCTGATTAGCAGAGTATATATTAATATATAAAACTTCATAAAGGCGTCGACAATAGAGTAGAATAATAACTGTAGAGGAAACGGTCAGTTATGCAGAGGTAGGTATATGTTCTAATTTTATTCATTTTCACTTTCTATTTCTTAGCTCTTCGCTTATTTTTAGTTAATTTTTCTTACCTTACTTGAACCGGGCACGCGTGTGACAACACTATTGGTCCTCCAACCGTCGCTTCACAAGTGTGCTTGGTGTCCCTATCTCTACTCTCCTAATGACAGTTCAACCAAAAATTAGAGACAGTAAGTGTGTTCGTTCCTTTGTTCTGTGTCTGTGATTTACCGTGAAACGTTTGTTGTCCTTTTGGATCGTTTTCCTATTTACAATACATTTTATTTTATTTATTCCATTTATTTCTTATTCTTTTCCTCAATGTAATTCTTACCTTAATTCAATTTTATTTTCGTTAATTAGACACTGTAAGTGTGTTTGCATCTGCACTCTGTGTCTATAGATTACTGTGAAATTTTATATATATATGATGTTATTTTTTTGAGGGTTGAGGTCCAATGATTTTAAACTAGTCCTTTTGCCTACGTTTCGACATATATTTATGTCATCTTCAGGGCTACAACATGATTGTTTTACAATTAGCACTACTATTACTACTATTTGGTAATTTATTACATTTTAATATCTACAGTAACAAAGAGTAATTTATTGATAAATCAGTTATTTCGACTATGGATTTTTTTTATACATTGACATAAGGATATTGTTATAATTATTCTATTGCTTTAGAATTATTTCTATTAACCAATGGAATAATTATAACAATATCCTTATGTCAATGTATAAAAAAAATCCATAGTCGAAATAACTGATTTATCAATAAATTCCTCTTTGTTACTGTACATATTAAAATGTAATATATTACCAAATAGTAGTAATAGTAGTGCTAATTGTAAAACTACATGTTGTAGCCCTGAAGATGACATACATATATGTCGAAACGTCGGCAAAAGGACTAGTTTAAAATCATTGGACCTCAACCCCTCAAAACAATTACATCATATAAATATTGGGTCAAGAAAACAAATCATGATTATATATATATATATATATATATTATATATATATATATATATAAAAGTTTTACAGCTGTAATAATCATCTGGTTTTTGGACTGGTCTTTATCTACCAATAAGTCTAAAGGTTCACAAATCGCATTCAGTAAAAGTGTAATTGCAGTGGCATTAACTTGCCTAGGGGATGTTATTACATGTCTTCTATCAGGTCTGTACATTGTTTTCAAATACCGTTTATGTGGGATAGGCAGGAGTGATAATATCCAGCTTTCACAAAGTAAACACCCAAAGTGAGCGATTACACGCTCCGTGGCCTGCCGCGACAGGAGGCCATACTCACGAGGACGGCGGAAGCGCCCTAACCTGTCATCTCTGCCCACTCAAACTAACCATACTCCTCTTCTCTTCCTCTCACTATTATTTCTATTAGACATTATAAATTAAATAATAGTCATGCTAGCTGTAACTTTCTCTTATTTTTAAATAAATTCTGTATGATGTTTAATATTCTCATCATTAAGGTGAGTAAAATTTGTCATAAGCAAGTGAAAAACACTATTTTCAGCTGATGTATTTCTATTTTTCATTATTTTCAAACTTTATTACTTTAAGAGCATGACAGGAGTCATATATTATTCCTCTATAGGCAAGATGTAACCATCTCTCGTCTTTATCTATCATTAATGATTATTTCTTGGTAATATATTTTTATCTATTGACTTTGTATCGGTCGGTGGACGCATTCACGCCTCCACTCCTTCATTACTTCTTTTTCTTTTTCTCCTCTCCTCAAGACGACAAGACAGTCGAAATGATCAAGAATCATGAATGTTAGTCCTCTTTTTTGTGTTTTTTGTGTTCTCTAGTCATTTTTATATATTTTTTTTTATTTTTAGTCTATTTTTATTTCAGAAATTTTTTTTAGTTTTTTATTAAATATCTCTTCTTCTCATTTCTTCTTACATGGCAGGTATGAGTGAGACACTTGTACTGTCAAGTCATTTTTCACAAGAATTGCCTCTCCATCCATTCTTTCGATGACGATGGATGTTCTAATTTCTAACTTAGTGCAATAAGGTATTTACTCATTGTACCAGAGACACTCACCCTTAGTTAATGCCTGAAGAAGAACACTACATGTTCGAAACGCGTTGTTTATACGATTAAATTTTCATATGTGGAGACCATTTCATTAGCTTTTTACCCTGAAATGTTGAAATTTTGTTTATATGCGACATGTTTTTTCTATTTTTTCCTGTTATAGTTAGTTCAATAATATAATTTAGGTTGTTTAATTTATTTAATATCACATATGACATTTCAAATATATATATATATATATATGAGACTATCAAAGACGAATATAAAAATTAAATAAAATGAAACCAGGAGGATCAAACACAGAAGAAAACGTAAAACGTATTTTTATATTTCGACATCTGTCATCGGGAAGGTGTAGGCACAGTATGCTTAGTGTGCAAGCCAATGTTTTTCCTTCTCTGTTCAATCTCTCTCTGATTAAATATATCTATATACATATGTATTTTTTTTAAAGTTGGTAGCACTTCTTCTTACAAGCATGTGTTTAAAAACTTAATGCCAATTTCATGCTTAATTACAATTTTAGAAAATTTCTCTTAAATACAAACTAATTAAAAAGTATTATAACAATAAAAATTGCTTGAAAGTCAAAGGTTAGAACCTTTTCATTGTTTTAATAATGTTTTGGTCAACTCGTTGTTTGAAGAGGAATGTATTTTTATGCAATGATTTAGTAACACATGTAAAGTAAGAATGATATAATTGCAATCATATAAAATCACATGATTTGATATGATTTTCCTGAGGAGAATTTGATGTTATTGTAGGTTTCTGTTCAGTAAAGCGTGATACAAGTTATGAGTGAGTTGGTACCTTTCGTCCTGATACTGGGTATCGGCGTTGACGAAATAACCCAGCTGGAGGGCAGGCACGCTGACAATGGTGCTGTCTTCCGACAGGACAGTGCCCCCGAAGTAGACTGGAAACGTGTGCATGTCCCACGTGACAGGGTTTATCATTATAGGGAAGGTGAGGTTGAGTTGTCCAGAAACAACATCGTCCATTATAGCATCCAGGTTGAGAATATCGTTTTCAAAGCACCTCTTCTCCCATCTAGCGCAGATGTCTTCAAAGCGAAACTTACGCTTGTCTTCTCCAAAAGTAATAGTCGTATTCCTTACAATTTCATCTAATTCTCGTAATTCAGCCCATGCTTCCACAGTCAGGAGGTTGTCCCCTTCTTTTGGCAAGATGATTATCCTTCCAAATCGACCTGGAAAATAAATTCATTTACTAATCGTGATTAGTGGCCGATAATTTAAAACAGCTGATACAAAAATTCAGAAAAAAATATTAAAGGACGAGTTAGATAGGTACTAAAAGAAAGTTTTTGAATTAATTCAAATTAAATCGTAAATAATACAAAACAACAGAGGCTACGGAGAAAGTTAAAAATATGTAGGCATAGAAGCAACATTACTGTAAGTATACATAATATCAATCTAGTTAACAACCAACAGATGTTTTGTTTTATTTATAGTGGGCTATACATACATTTTAACCAATCAGCATCCAAAACACATAAGAAATGAAAAAAAAAAGTAAGATCCTTCATCCGTAACAAACGGTCATCATCAGAGTCAAATCCCAAATCAGTTGGGATTGAAAGATTTTAGTCTTTTTCTTTCATTTCTTATTGTGGCTTGGAGGTCGATTATTTCACGTGTTTATTATGATTTTTTTTTATTTTGACTATATGTATCATTTGTTGTATGTGGCTATAATCATTTTATGAGTTATAAGAAACGTGAAATTATTGATCAGTTTAACACGTTATTAAAATTATTTAATTATTAAACAATTATTATTTAGTTATTAAACTGAGGACCTCGATATCATGGAGGTCGCATGCTCAGCAACCATACCTCTTATATTGTGCATCCTATAACTAAATTCAATTCAAATTTTAAGTTCATTAATGACCTTTATAAATAGAGAAGTTTCTATTTACTCTAGAGTAAATAGAGAAGTTTCCCTCTCAATACTCTAGTTTTAGGTATGATTGAAAGGGCCAGGTTATTTTAGTGGTTAATAACTCTCCTCTGAACTGATAGGACCGAGGTTCAATCCCCACCTGACCCTCGATTTATTCACTCGGGAGATGAATAAATATGAGCATGTCGTCCTTCGGAGGACGTTAAACCGTCGGTCCCGAGTCTGTACGATGTCAGGTCCTCGTTAATCATCCCTATGACTTAGGCAAAATTTAGGACTCCCACTGTAGAATCAAATCACTGTAAATCTTCATTGTGTGGTATCACAAAGGGCCAATGCTTGGCTTACGTGCGTTCCCTCCTGTGACTACCACTACGACTTAACCTAACCTAACCTAGGTATGATTGAACAAAACGTTTTATCCATTCCAAGGTGATAAGCTCAAAAATAGATATAACGTGATCAAACAATGAATAAAACAAAGCTCATTAGTATTGAAAAAATACCATGAAAACAAGTATTAAACGACTATGTTGTTAGGATTGTCATTGACGTTAATCATTATTCATAAACTGTTAGATATTTAAATTAGTGATTATAGAGTAGAGTAAAATTAGATGGCATGAATGCAGATTTCTTTTGTATACCATATCTGGTATGTGAGTCAAAACATTCTACATGTGACAGTACTGCTACAATAAATTCGATTACCATTGAGTACTACATAACAACATTGTTTTGAGTGATTATGATTGAACCGTTAAATGACACGAACCAAGAACTTAGCCTATTTTATTAAGGTATACTTTGATGATTTATCTTTAATTGTTGAAAAGGGAAGGAAGCAACACGTTTTATGTATTTTAACTCATTTCACAATCGTTTTCCACAATAGATGTTACTTGTAAAATAGAATAAGATTGAGTGCTCCCTTATTTTAGGGATAACAAAAATATTTTCGCAAAGAGCAAAAATTAAAACCATCTCCTAATTTAAAAGAAAAAAGACAAAACACCTTTTAAAACTTTCTGGCTTACTTTACTTTATTAACTTTGATTTATTTATTTACTTAATTTATTTTAATAGGTTGGTACATAAACTTTCAAGTGCCATAAATCCATAACTTAATTTTATACATAGATTACCCAATAAGCAATTGAATCAGTAGTCCTTGATTTTGTAATGATAAAAAGGAAAAGGTAAAATTATTATTACAGATAATTCTTACCCAATATTGTAATTAAACCATGCTGGTCTTAAAGGATTTTCATCCGAAAGTGCATATCAAGAATTATTTCAAAATTTCCATATGACCAGTGATTATCACAAAATAGTGAAGAGTTATTTAAAGAAATGAAGTAACTTTAGCATTTCGCAAAGAGCAAAAAGTAAAACATCTTCTAATTTAAAGGAAGAAATACAAAAAATCTTTTAAAACTTTCTGACTTACTTTACTTTATTTACTTTGATTTATTTATTTACTTACTGAAGTTATCACATTTAAACGGTTAAATTTAAAGATTGTAACAAAGAATACTGTGGAGAAATAAACTGATATTTTTATATGAAAGGAGTCAGTGAAAGTAAAAAATAAATACTACTAAAGAAATAATACAGCCTTTGCGTCCCAAAATAAAACAAACGACGTATATTGGCTTTGAAGTTATAAATTATATAAAAATCACGATGAAAATAGAAAACATTAGAATTATAATATATAAAGGTAACCAATCACTTACAGAAGTGGTATATATTTAGTAGCATATATTTTTGTGTAAAACTAATTTTTTTTTTATTATTTTGATCACCCCAAATTACCATGAGTGGTTTAGTTTCGGTTGCTGGTATATTTATATACGAAAACTAACTTGATGATGTCTATGCTGTAAAATTCAGTTGCATTCATATTTTTTCTTCCATACCTGTATTCATTATTCATATATTTATTAATAATTTTTAAATTATGGATGATATCAATAGCTTTTTTTTCAAATTTCATTTCTGTAAAGTCGTATACTTGTGTTCATTTCTTATATCTTTGAACACGACATAATTATCTACCAATAGTGTTGTACTATTTTTATACTAATAGTTCATGTTTATCATTACTTATGTTCAAAAATGAGTCATTACTTGATTCAGTATGACTAGGCTGAATTGGTAGGAAGAACTAATTAGATCAAGTTAATTTTCTTATTCTAAGTAAATACATTTTCATAAATTTATATTTTTGTTGTAGAAGTGCACTGATTGGCAATTTAAATTTTTAAAAGACCAGCTTTATAGTGGACCCAGCAAAAGTGCTGAGCTTCTTTGAGGCGTTGAAGATAACTGGGGTACTGTAGTACAGAATGGAGGGAAGTACAATAGTTCTTAGGACGCAGTACTATAATAACCTTAAATAAAAAAGAAATAATCTTTATAAATCATTTCAATAAATATACATAATCAGGGTGGATTGTCTTTCTGCACACTGCTATGCGGCACACAACACTGTAATGCAACTCTTGCCACACTGAAATATTCTTTAACAAAACAGTGAAATACACTTGCTTTCCGAACTGTATGCATTTCAGCGAAATAGGTAGGTAATAGCTTGAATATGATCAAAGGGTTGGTCGAATGAATATATGAAAACAAAGCCGTTCTATTTATTAAGTTGTAATATGTTTTGGTTAATAAATCATTGTATTACCGATATAATAAAAATATAATTAGAGAAATACTACCAATATACTTCTAACCATTACCTATATGTAACCGATATATTGTCACTATATCACCAAAATATAAACAATATATAACTGACATATTACAAATAATTACTTATACACGCGATATATTATCAATAAATTACCAATTAATGAAATGTTGTTGTTTCAGCTTAAGTAAACATTACAGTAATCCTCACAAGATCTACTTGAGATCTGGACAGTTTATTCGTCTAAGATTTTCTGAGTCATTTTTTGTATTTTCAGGATGTTCTTTTGATCAGTATTGGTTGTTTGGCATGTATCCAACATATTATTTACAACTTTACAAATCCCCCCATTTGATAAATATTAATTAAATTCTAGTCTTTGATATAGACATTTACTCTATTATTATTATTGGGAAATACACAATGTTTGTCGTAAATATAACTACTAATTCTACCCCACTCTGCATGCTATAATAGGAGGCTTGGCAATCAGTGATTATTAATGACGTTGTAAGGGTATACCGTAGCTTTCATTACTCTAAGCGGCAATAAAGCATTAAACCAGGATAACAAATAAGTTGCAGCCTTCCACTTGTGAATTGACAATCTACCTGACTTTATTTCTCTCATTGACTGCCAAGTAATCAATAGGTTACCAAGCACTTCAGAAAGCACCACTAATGACATACAATACATTTAGGGGTCACTTTAATAATATATTCACTGAGTGTTACGAGTTTAACTCACCACATTTTTATAGATTACACTGGTCAATTGTTCATTGTCATTGTGCCTCAGATATTCTAGAATGTTCACCTAACTTAAGGGCGCTGATTCTCGAAATGCTGCTGCTTTTTCTTTATAAGGTGTAGTTTTTTTTTGCTATGGTATACCCCTCTCTGTAGGAAGACTAAGAAACAATCAAAGATTCTAGACTCTGATTCCAGAAAACGAACAAACAATATTTTTATTTAACGTTAAGATAAATATTCAATGATCACACCATAAATTTGCAATACGTATAGAAATATGTATACAATACATTTGTATTTTTTACTTACATACTCGGCAAATATAACAAAACACGTTTGGTTTGTTTAAGGAATGTCACCTAGGAGAGGATATAACCATGCTTAATTTTTACTCCAAAAATTTGTAACGCGAGTGAAAGCCTTAAGGTTTCTGATGTCATAATCATTTAACAATGATCACAATAACAACCTGCAATTATAATTGTGACACTAGAATGGATATAGAAATATGCCTTATTTTAAGGTAAAAAAAGGTATGAAAATTAAACTCTCAATAACTTGGCCCGATGAAAAAAATTAGTATGATTTTCGGAATCAGCACCCCTTAAATTAATCTAAATCAGCTTAGAAACCTTGGGCATCAAAAAATGTGTTGACCAGTGTTATAGAGGAAATGTGGTAGTCTGTTTGACATAAACCAATTATTAATTGAATTGTCTATTATTTGTAATATGGTTTTACTTACAGTATTATTGAGTGCTAACCACTCCAGAATTTGCCTGTTATATGTTTACCATTTTTAGGTTTGATGCTATATTAGGCAGCTAAAGCTTTTGCTGTCAGTAGAGCAAGAGTTTCAATGAGTATCTTATGTTACACAGATAGGCTTCTGATTTGAGACTTTGGGGATACCACGAGTTATTTGAAGACCACGGCGTGGCAAGTTAACATGTATAATAGCTTACTTTCTCCTTAATCAAAGCCTCACCAATGTCTTATATCTGACTAGTCACATAATAAGGGCAAGTCCATAAGACATACATTCATAAGATAATATCCAGCACATCTAAGTAACCAAAAGATACTTTTTAAAACACTTTAAACTATTTGAAATATTTTGTTACTTGATAGTTAAAGATAAGAGATTGTATAATTTGATGATTTGGTGTTTTATCTATTTTCAAAAACTCTAAAGCAAAACTAGAGTGTCACTAATGTTCTCACAGATCCTAATAAAAACAAGACAGTTTTATGAAATTAAATAGTACTGTTCTAAGTGATATCCGTAAGTTTATTATAACAATCTTTCATAAATAAAATGTTATAGATGAGTAAAAGCATTATTGAGAAATATCGCTTTATTTGTTACGTAAATATATTTCTAATATAAAATAAGAAATAACTTTGAAAAGTTCTGGAGAAAGCTGACATATTATAAGCTACAAAGAAACATGCAGTGGTTTTGCACTGTAAGTGTACATTTCATTTGTTCAATATGCGTCAAAAAAAAAGTAAAAAGACCATAAAAGTGTTTTTGGGTGTTTTATTCAGTTTGGATCAATTTAGGAAATCAGAAACAAAATTTTGATCTATTACAAACTTTGATTTTATCTTATTTTACTATTTATAAGCCATAGTTGTAGTTCAAGTCATAAAAGGGGATAAAGTCCTCGAAGAGCAATGGCAGAAGCACGACGCATTAACAGAAAAGAAACTCCTTTTTGCAAGCTGTGAGTGACCAGCCTCCTCCTAACATCCCCAGCTTTTGAACAGTGCTTTATTACCTCTTATGACTTTCACACCACTTGTTGGTCAAAATTAGTACTTTAAATTGTACGATTGTGCATCAATTATTGTAATTCAAGAAGTTTAAATATAACACGTAATATTTTACGTGTGTCATTGGAATCAGTAGATCAGTTTTATTCAGAAATTGTGTGAGCCAATTATTTACAGTGTCACAATATATGTTCAAACTTAATATTTGTCTACTATTTTGTCAAAATTATTTACATATATATTGGCTTAATTAAAAAACATTACAGTCGATAGAATTGATAATCGGATAGTAATCACTATTTATAAAAACAATATTACAGTCGATAGAATTGATAATCGGATAGTAATCACTATATATAAAAACAATATTACGTCGATAGAATTGATAATCGGATAGTAATCACTATTTATAAAAACAATATTACAGTCGATAGAATTGATAATCGGATAGTAATCACTATTTATAAAAACAATATTACAGTCGATAGAATTGATAATCGGATAGTAATCACTATTTATAAAAACAATGAAATCAAGAACTTTAGTAAATGAAGATGATATTATCAGAAACGATAAGATTCGTCACGGGAAGTCTCACACTTTTCTTCACTACAGCGTGTCAAGCAACGACGAGTATAGCTTGGAGGATTATGGATCAGGACATTTAAAACGGTCCAAAATTCGGGGAAAGTCGATTTCAATCAACTGTACTGTGATTAATTAAAATAATATTCACGGTTTATGTACATAAAAAAATATTTTCATATTTGTAAATAATTTATTTTTCATAGCTACCATTACAGATGATTATTCACGTTAATGGTGAAAATCACCATTAAGGCACCAAAATTAGAACCCGGGGACTTAAAAGAGATCAATATGTGATCCATTCTTAACTTTTTTCATAATTTATTCTTTAGAATTTCTACAAATGTTTTCTAATTTTCCAATAGTTGAGCTATTTATTTAGAAGTGATGCCACTAATTATGTTTCATAAAGAATACATTATTTAAAAATCCATAGCGTTTATTAAACAAATCCAAAAGCATTAAATCATAGTTAGTGTTTTTTGATTTCACAAAAGAAGTTGGCACATTCTGAATATTTAAAGAAACACTAACCCTAAACAGTTTCCAATGAAGACACAGAAAATACAAAAGAAGAATATTTGCACATCAATGTAGTAGTAACACAAGATCTTTTGTCATGAAAAGGTAATTGAAAAAGAATAAAGAGTCAAATGACATAACAAAACTTTAAAATCAAATAATGGTCCTTTTATCATTAGTAACCACTACTGTTTTGCCATAACCGTTTTACTATTCTTAGCTTGCAAATCTTATCCTGACTATATTATTATTGTTTAATTTGATAAGTTGTCTTTGATGTTTGAAACTTCTTTCACTTTTTGGTGATAATTGCTATAAGTACTCCAATTACTATAATCAAACAGGAAGCGAACAGTAAATAATCTGCCTTAGAGCCCTCTGAATAAGGGTACTATTTCAGAGTGGCAGTACTACTTTTAAAGTTGGATTACTACCTGTAGGTCAGAGTTAACACCACCGAAAGGGTACCTCTACTCAGTAAAGGTATTAACCTTCAGTAGAAGTACTTTACTGTTAGTAAAGTACTTCAAAGTTAGTAAAGTACTGTTAGTATTAACCTTCGGAGCAGAAGTACTGTCTCAGAGTAAGGCTACTACCCCTAGAGTAGGGCTACTAACTACAGAGTAGGGTTGTCACCCTCAGAGTAAGGGGTAGTGCTCAGGAGTACTATCTCAGAGTAGGGGCCCTACTTTTAGAGCGAGAGTACTTTCTTTAAGAAATGAAATACACCTGTTCAAAATTATTAAACACCAAGTTTTTGAATAAGGAAAACAAAACTTTTCTGTACTTCAGATCTAAATATAATTTTTGTTGTTAGTCTATAATACTTTGGACTGAAGAATTTTAGTTTCTTTAATGAACAAATTGGTTTTTCAAGTTTTTATTGAAATGGAAAAAAGAATTGATTGAAGGTTACCTGGTCTAGTAACTCTGGTCGGGTTGAACCTATCAGAGTAGTTCATTTTGAAGAAAGACTCTACGACGGCCCTCTCGTATTTGCCGTCTCCATTCTGAGGACTGAAGAGGTACTCTGGATCCATTTCGTAGTGTATCCTCTGGTAGCCAGTGACGCAGAGCAAAGTGAGGAGGATAGGTACTATGATGAAGTAACCGGGATTGTGAGCTACCCAGAGGCCTAGCTTGTAGAAGCCTCGGGTCATCCACCTGTCTACCATTCTGCAGGCCATCTAGAAAAACAAAGCATATGGATTAGCACTTCGTCGAAACGAAAACCACTACTCATGTAAGGTATTAGCTCTTGCAAAAAAAATTCACTTTATTCATTGTTGGATCAAGTGTAAACCCAAACATTACATTATTACATTATTCAATGTAAACCCGAAGGTGTGCAACCACTCAAGGCACATACAGAGTCGTACAAAATGATCTGACACATTTGATGGTTAAATAAAGTTAAATAAAGTCAAATAAAGTAAAATAAAGGCAAATAAAGTCAATAAACAATAAAGTGTTTTTCTTTTCGAAAAGTACATATAATGCCATTTTGTTTCAGTAGGTTTAAAAAAAATAATGGCATTATAGAGAAACAAAAAAACATGATTGTTTATTGACTTTATTTGCCTTTTATTTAACCAACAAATGTTTCAGATTATTTTACCTGACCCTGTATAATAATCATTATTGCATTACTAGTCGATAAACACAGAATCTTGGATCAAAGGAAAACTTCAAAAACTAAAATTATAATATGTTAATCAGTTAATATTCTCGACCACTGTTTTCAGGATTGAAGAATTACCAAGAATTCATTTTCTAGGGAAGTTTCTGATTAACTACTACCGGAAATGTGTGTCAAGTAACCTGAGATATTTAATAAAAACAAGAAAGTAAAAATAAAATTATACTGAATCTAGCATTTTAAAAATGAAATTCTAAAGATTTTAAGGAATCGACTTACACTTAACTGTTAAATACCGGAAGACTAACGAACACATCTAGAAACTGTTAGATTCATTTAACACTCTCATAAACTTCAAAAAATAGGTACATTCTTTTAGAAACACTTTTAAAACTTCGAAAAACAAAAAACCAAAAAAATATGAACAATATCCGCAAAAATTAGTGGGGTTACTAATAAATATCAAAATGTATAATTATTTTAAACTGAATAATGAATATATAGGTGAATATATATCTTAATTTGTGCGTTCAATCGCGAGCTCAACAGATTCAGGAAGTCGCTCCTGTTCAACAGTAACTGCTTGTTCTGTCTCGCCTTTGAACATAAACAAACAGGAAACAGAAGGAGTTGTTGGATTGTTGGTGCCCAAAGCAAGATGGGCTATATTTCCCCATTACAGAAAATGTATATTTCTCATTCTATTCACAATAACTTCTATTATAACTTATTACTAGAAACAACAACTTTTTATTAATTTAACTTTCATGTTTATATATATGTATATATATTATAATATTGGCTGTTTAACAGAATATTTATTCCAAACTAGATGCTCCTCTACCCTGGCTTGGATAGATACCTTTTATAGCTTGCAATGTTAAATAAATCACACTTTAACATTGAATGATTGGATGAAGGGTATAAAGTAATGTTCCAGGGCTGTTCCGTTTTGTTTCAACTCGTTTTGTCCACTAGTTAGATTGTATTTTTATATCCTAGCTGTACAGTACAACCGACAAGAAATCCTGATGTTTTCTTACATCATAGTCTCACGATATTCAATGCTGGCTTCATTTCTTTATTTCTTATATATAACGTTTATTTCAGACATCTATTTTTTTTTCTTAATAGATTTAATAAATAAACTTAAAGGAGAATAACCAAATAGCTTTCCATTTTTTTTTGGGAGATCAACTTTAAAAAGTCAATACATTAACTTTCTCAGATTTGAATGATAACTAAAACAATGCCAAGATGTGTTATTTAATTACAATTATTTCTTGTTCATTTTTATTAAAACTTTCCATTAATTACAAAAACAAAAAAGAATTTTGTGAGTAACAGAATGGAACAAACTGTAGGGAACGGCAAAAAAGTGTTATATTTCTACAGAAAATAACAACAATGGCCTACAATAAATATGACTTACGAAAAGCCTACTCTGAACAGCCTGAATTAGCTTGTAAACTTGCAAAAAGATTGTCAAAACTATACAGGAAAGTATACTAAAGAGACAGACGGATATCAGTATTTCATATTTATGGATATATAATATTAATATTTTATGTATTAATATTGAATATTATGTTGATTAATGTAATACGTAAATATCTAAAACATATAGTACCCGATAAAAGTCCTCTATGATACCCTTTATGGTAAGGTAAGATGTTTCGAATTTCGCTCCTTCAGTCCACGGCTACGGATATTACAAAAAACTACGGTAGTATCAACAGACATTATGTAACAAAGGCGTTGAATCATGTATCAGTTGATGTATATTTTAAAATTATTAGCTTACAAAATGGTAAAATGCAAAAAAAAAACTTGCAATAACAGAGGAATAAACAGTTAGAGAAAGAAACTTGTAAATATAGAGAGAAAGAAACAGTTATTGATGACTCACTGATTCTGTTTACATCTAATTGTTGGGAATAATTAAAGTTGAATTTCATTTCTGCCGCCCTACACTCCATTCTATAGCGACTTGTATTTAAGTAGACTACAGCGATGGTTGAATGAAGGATTTCAATCTGTGACTCATTAAATGAGTCCGATTTACACACTTAAGCGCCAATTGTTTCCAAGACAATAACTCAAAAGTTAATTTAAATTGTTAATACACGGCACAGGAAGTAAAGGACGAATTTCTCTCAAGTCTGAGGTCACAGCTGACATGTTTTCAAGGCTCTCGTCAATGAGTACTTATTTTTACTAATTTCTTTTTTATAAATACATAATTTTGGAAATTATTCAATTTTTTTTATACAACAAGTATATATAACAGACGCCTTATATCTTATATACCAATGCGAATATGATTCAATTATCCTGTTAAAAACAGTCAAACTTTTGAGGAGAAAATCTGAAAAAAAAATCTCTTAATATTGAATTACAGAAGTAAAGTTGTGTTGGTTTTCCTCTGATACTTAATTAATTTTTTTCTGTACTATTTTATATACACAAAAAAACAGTATATAAATTATATACACATCGAACGAGAGAATTTTAGAAATAAATTTGAGATTCTAATAATACAGAAATTTTTGGTTGACCTTCATCACGTGGAAAAAGACGGATGGTTCACGACGAGCATGCTGCGTGCACTTACTCGGCTAAAAGTAAGAAGCGAGGAGCTGCTAGATAGTATAATATTCTACCCTACGTGCTACACTTTCGCACTATTATTATAATTACAATTATTATTAAATAGTATTATTCAGTATTAACATTTCATTAACTATACTTTCAGTTTTTTGTACTAATATCTCGTCTCCTACCTTTCATCTAACTGTTGTTTCATTTCAACCTCTCCATATTAAAAAAAACGTTGATTGAAATAATGGACTAGTTCTTTATCAATCAGTACATAAGCGACCACTTCTCTCCTGATGACGACGGAAACAGAAAATCAAAGTGAGTTGTGTCAATTTTTTCTGTAAGAGTTATAACTAATTTAATTTAATTTATTATCCTTGTAGTTCGTTTTTTATTATTTTTATTGATGTATAATCGTCTAATACTACGAAATCACAAAAAGGACTAAGATATTTCAACCAAAACAAGTGGTTCTCGTCATAGTCCAACTGATTCTCAACTGATAAAGACCACTTGTTTTGGTCAAAAGATTTTAGTCATTTTTCTGATTGCTTCTTATGATTTCGACGTTCATTTTTATTTTACGTGCTCTTGTGAAATCTCATGAAATATATATATAATCACAGAATTGTTATAGGATTAATATTTTGGACAACAGATCATCACCAGGGGATAATCAAAAGGGAAATGAAGTGAAAGAGAGATATTTAGTCCGATTAATATCTCTCTTTTACTTCATTTTTTCTCCGATCTTCTCCCGACAACTATCTTTCTTTGGAATATCCATTGTATAAATATTATGCATAATTCATATATATATATATATATTATTATTAAAATAAGCAGTAGCTTCTGAATTGACCAATTTTTTGTTGACACTCTCTAGTTTTCGTATCACTTTGCGGTGAGACTCTGGTAGCTTAGAGTCTCACCGCAAAGTGATACGAAAACTAGAGAGTGTCAACAAGAAATTGGTCAATGCAGAACCTGCTGCTTATTTTAATAACATATGCTTAAGGGAAGACCTGCTGCCATTGTACACAAATATATATATGCTTTTAAAAACTGGATGTCTGTTTCCACTTTGTTCAATTTCGTCTTATACTTTTCCAAATTACGAATTTTTTTTTAATCATTCATAATATAAAATAATAAGACGAAATTGAACAATGGGAATCAAGCATCATTAAGAAGATAATTACAAGTATAATTATATAACATATATGTATATTTGATATCCGATTGAATTCCATACAAGTAACAATTAGTGGATATAAGAGACATTGACACCTATCTCATCGAATTGATAATTATTTATATAGCTTAATATACTGTATTCGTTGTACTTGTTTAATCTAAATAAAAAAAAATATTTTATAATTATTAAATTGAAGGACAATTTTGCATTTGAACGACCTTTTACGTAAACATTTAGTGACTTTCAAGTTCTATTTATACTTCTGTATTAATACATATTAATGATTGTATATGATGAAGATAATATTCCAGGAGTTGAACATATTCCATTACATAGTAAAACAATTAGTGTGATATATAAAGAGAAAGAAATGGCATCATTCAATTCAATATTTCGACACCTGTCGTCATCAGGAGAGAATTGATAGATTATTTAGCTAGGTGACAAAAAAGTCTTCATTATACCCGGTATGTGTTGTACTTGTTTAACTCTAAATTATATATATACCATATATATATATATATATATATAATAATGTAAGATGGTAAGTTGGTTCCAGCTCACTGTACAATCAAAAGAAGAAGTTAATGCTGTCCAAAAGGTTTGTTGTTTAATGTTTACATCACGAGAAAGCTCATCGTGTTGAAATGCTTGGTTAGTTGATAGCTGCTTTTAGCAAAGCACTAATAAGAGTCCACTAAATTGGTAATTGGCTTTGCGGAAACAGAAACGCATCGTTTAACGGTATCCGGGTGAGGGTCCAAGGAAATAAAGGGCCCATTACAAGGTGGCGTCGAACGCTCTGAATCATTCATAATGATGGTTCTTAGGCGAGTCGCTGTATCCTTCATTATCCTGCGCGAAGCAGACTGGGGTGGATACTGCAAGGAGATTAGACACTATGCCATACTGGCAACCTCTAACGCAATGTGCTTCTCATTTGAAATGTGTAACAACTTATTTCATAATTAGAGGGAACATAATCATGAACCACTAAGAATGAAACCAACATAAACATAAAAAACAAGTAAAATGTACGGTTAAAACTCATATATATAGATATAGTGCTTTTTCATTCCTCCAAGTTTATGATTGTGAATTGCTACAGTACAATATATATACTAATATATTTATCCTTTAGGGGCCACCGTTCTCGCCTCTGGCCTAGTAGATCCTGGGTTCAATACCCACTCTGACCCTCTATTTATTCACGTTTGAGGTGAATATATCTAAAGTCTGATGTTATACCACCAGATACGATGTCAGATACTCGTTAAAGATCCCTACTCTAAATGCATTTGAGTGACGCAGAATTTACGATTACCAATGCAGAATATTAATTTTGTGGTATCACAAAGGGCCAATGTTTTGTCCATGTCTGTTATGGCGTGGGACTGCCACAGCAACCCAACTTAACCTATATTATAATTTTTTGGTCATACTTCGTTCTCTAGAATGAATTACTTCTAGAAAAACATAACGTCTTTCTGGGTAATATAATAATCCATGTATAAACCAATTTGATTAACATTTAGACACCGTTTGAACAATATATTCTGAGTCATTATATACATCAGCAAAAAATGATACACTAACATTTTAATTTTATACATGAAAAAATTGTATAAGTTACATTATTTCTTTAATGTACATAATTAGCTTAATTGCTTTATAATTAATAAATGAATAATTACATTAATGTACATTATTCAGTACCTTGGTATTTTCCTATTCAAAGAAATAACCATATAATCGTTGCATTCAAATCATCTATAGTGCTGCTCATAGCGACGGTTCAACGAAGATTCGATATCTGACTTGATATGTGTGATATCAAGTTTCATTGATATATGAAGTGAAATCTCGAATTCGGTATCGAATCTTCGCTAAACTGTCGCTAGGAGCAGCACTATAGGCTAATTGAAAACTACGGTTATGTAGTTATTTATTGCAATAGGAAAATACCAAGGTACTGAATAATGTACATTAATGTAATTATTCATTTATTCATTATAAAACATTTAAGGTAATTATGTACATTAATTAAATAATGTAGGTTATACAATTTTTTCATAAGTTTTAAAGGTGTTCATTGTTTCAAGTTAGACCAAAACACGATAAAAAAGAAAAATAGTGCTAAATACATGCGTTTGAAAAAAACACAATCACACTCTCTCACACATACACACATATATATATTCTGTTTAGTTTGCGGATATATATATATATATATATATATATATAAACAAGATTTCACATAAACACGTGAAATAACAATCAATGACCAAACCACAATATGAAATGGTAAAAAAAGACTAAGATCTATCAACCGTAACAAGCGGTCTTCCTCAGAGTCAAAACCAAATTAATCTCAGCCTTTTTTTCCCTATTCCATATTGTAGTTTGATCATTCACTGATATTTTACGTGTTTATGTGAAATCTTGTTTTATATATATATATATATGAACCATATTGACAAAGAAAACACACAGAAATGAAACAGAAACTCGCTGCTATATTTCGATGACCTCGTAATCTATATATATATATATATATATATATATATATATCAGATCTATAGCAGTAAAGGCCTTGTAATGATTTATTCATTAATTTCTGGCAACTTTATCTTTAATAAATGGATCATAAAGAAAGAGGAGAAACGTTGAAGTCATCATGAAAGAGATGATTCCACAAAAGAAAGCAACGAAAGCTCGCCCATAAGAGATTATAATCTAGTTTTTTTTTTCGCAGGCTAATAGAAAGCGGCTAGTGGTTAGTGATACACGAGCGACCTATTTCTCGAGTTGAAATGCCTCAGGGTCAACCAGTAGACACGTAACTTGGTGTTGAAGAAAGACGAAAATAACCTCAGAGGAGCCAGGGATTTGGAGAAAGTACGCTGAGAACAGTGCAAAGGCTTTCGACCTACGAGCGGATCATCTGTACTCGAGACCTTTCACAAGGCTGCACTTTCCTTTGATAAGCTGCATGGGTGACCATGCCCACCCCACTGCCGCAGACTAAAGCATCATCAACTAGATACATTGGCCTTGAAACAGACTTCAGCATTTCTAAAAAAAAAAAAAAAAAAAAATACTTCCCTCATGATAATACCCTTAATGATGTCTTTCACATTTCACTGACACATGAAAGAATGAAATAAATTTCAAAGTTTGTCTTTCTGTCCATCGTGGAAATAAAAGTGGAATCATTTAGATACAAAGAATCTTATATATATATTGGTGTACTAACTACGGCATTTTGATTTTGTTCACGGTCCTTTTTTAGACCTAGATCTAGTGCCCATAGCCATAACTCCGGGGTATGACCTACCGCCCGGGCAACGCCGGGTAGATCAGCTAGTATGAAATAAGATCTACTTTAACACACATACAAAAATACAACATGCAAATATAATGACCCATAATGGATTAATCTTTATGAACGTGCTTAGTGCACAGGAACCAAGGTACGCTAGAAAATAGGAAAATTGTGAATTTGAAATATAATGAATGGGAATTTGAAAGAAAGACAGAATGACAAGTACCCATAAAATAATAAAAAATATTGTACACCTTGATTATGATACACCCTGGTGTTATACGATGACCCTCCATCGTACAGAAATATTTCTGTTGAAAGAAAGACAGAATGAAAAGTACCCATAAAATAATGAAAAATTGTACTCCTTGATTATGATACACACTGGTGTTATACAATGAACCTCCAGCGTACAGAAATATTTCTGTTTCTGATTAGGTAGTCTATCAGAATATCTCACATATACATACAGATTAGGTATGTATATATCAACAACATATACATTTTCAATGGATAATATGCAACTGAATAGAACTCAGCGGAGCTGGTGTCAACACTTTGACTGTTATAACTATTCAGGCTTAATTAAATAAGTTTCATTACATATTAATAATTACTAAATGGCCTAGGCACTAAGTACCTTTAAAAGCAGTTCCTTCAATTTACAAAAAAAGTTTCATTATAGAAAAAAAAATTAAATTACCATTAGTACTATTATGGTTATAATTATTTCATCTATATTACAATACAACAAATAGTTTATAACCATTTATATAAAACTGTGTAGTAAACTGTACACATAGGAATTATTATTATCATAGACATTATGAAATATGTGCATGTTTTTTTGAACACAACTGAATATTTTCTGTCAATAAGATTCTTCTAATTAACTTTAATTTGCCTGAATATTGACGAGAAGGAATGAAAAGAGAATAAATATTTAGATAAATTTAAGTTGTTGAGATGAAACTAATTAATAGAAAATATTCTGTCATGTTGAACAAAACATGAAAATCTGAAGGACTGCTATCGAAATATATAATATCTATATTTGTTATTACAAGAAACATGTAATACATGCATTATATATATGTATATATGAGTCGGCTTTCGTCTTCTAGCCACTCGACTTCCTTTCTTGAGAACGACCGTTAAAAGGGTCGAAATATTGAATGTGAGTTCTAATTTCTGTTTTCCATTCGTGTTTCTCAAAGTTATTAAAGTATATAAATTACTAAAGTAAAAGAAATATAAATAGCAATTATTATTATTATTAAAAAAAAATTTATATAACTAAAAATACTGGAAAATTCAAATTACATATCCAAAAGGCTAATTAATTATAGCCCACGTCGCTCCAGTAGCCTTGCAGCATTGCCAAGAACGCCGAAGGATGAAATACATTTCACAAGAACAACAATTCACGACGCACCAATGATATAATCTTAACCAATATTTTTGTTGCAATTTCTTCTGGTCTGCTGAACTGTTAGGCAATTATTCCAATTTAGTATAATTTATGGAGTCGTATTTGCTATTTTGTTTTTAATTCATTCTTTTTTTGTATTTATTTTTTTAATGTCAGAGTGACATGTATACTATCGTGTAATATTTGGGAAATGCGTTTTCTGTGTCTGTGTTTGTTATAATTACCTTCAGTATTTAGTTTTATTTCGTCACAAATATTATGTGACGAATGGTTCTAGATACCGGTAGTCGAGAAAGTACGTAATATTCTGCATGATAATAATGATTGGTGAAGTATTACAATTCAATTTAAAATCCTGAAACAGACAATTAATAGAACAGATCCTCTTAAAATTAATAATTATGGAATTAATACAGTGGAAGGTGTAATCAACCGACTTGGCTTCTCATCATTAGTAAGAAAAGAACGGAATAAACTAGATTTTTCAAGTGGAAGGCAGAACTGATCACGCATTCCCTCGATTTAAGACGTCTTTTCTGAAACTATACAATCAAATACTTGCTAAATACACTTGACTAAGGTAGATTAAGGATCCCGGATATATAATAAACCTTAATTTATACATCGCAGGTAAAACCTTGTGACATAAATTGTCAAGATTGTAACATTCCGTTGACATCAGCTTTTGAAAATTCCGATTATCATATTAGAAATAAAAAAACTAACAATACATTACGATAATACCAAATATTGTAATATGTAATATTAGGAGACTATGAGTACTCGACTCACATATCGGTATATGAGTCGAGCGATAAAAGTTTTTGATTGGGGTAAATCTTACGACTCCCAATTTTTAAAAAGACTTGATAATATAAATTACCAATAATATAGCATTCATTTAAAAATTTTCCTTTGGGAAAGATTTTAGCTTCCACTAAAAGCTAATGGAAGGTTCCTATAAATTTGCTTGTATTCTCGTCATTTTTAAGTAGAAGAGTAAATCATTGCTACTTCCACCAGTAGACATGGACCTCTTGGTTGTGGTACTCAGGTAGTGATAACGTCTTAATCCAGAGTAAAGGAATGGCTTTTCAGCGATCACAGCAGAGACACATAGGGTGAATTTCAAACCACCAGACTGACAAGGTCAGCTCGTTATCTGTAAGGCTTTTAGATCGGGCTTTGCTACATTAAACACTGTTTGCTGTCCAGTACTTATCTGCAGTTGGATTAGAAGATGGCACTGCTCTAGTTTAGAAATCATGCGAGTGAAAGTCACTTTAAGGTTGCCATAGCCTGAGGCTAAAAATGGGTGCAGCATGGATAGAGCTTTACAATCAAGCATTCAAAACTGATTCATATCAAGAAATCTTGAAAAGACAGGAGGATGCTGTTGCAAGAAAACTAATGAAGTAATCGTTTATTTAATACTGCCTTAAGGAACATTACATTTTAAAGAATCTGGCGTGGTCTAGACTCAACTTTTATATAAGAAAAGTTTGGAAATGCGTCAAAGATTTAATATAATGTAGATGTAGGAGATAACCTGGCAAGGTTTGTGAGAGAAAAGAGTTGTAAGGCAATCAACTTGTACTGGTGTATTACATAGGGTTACCTGGAGCACGATGTAATTTCGTAAGCTGTATTTGATTACATTATTTTGATTAGTTAGCCACAGGGTTTGAGTTTATTGTTTTATAATAGTGCTTATTGATGTTAGGTACTGTGAGCATAGTGGTAAGCTAGTTCCTATTGATAAAGACCGCAAAAATAAATCTTTTGTACCAGTAAAGGATTATAAATAACAAATTTATAACTATATATAATACACACTTATAATTATCCTTCTATTTTTTTTAATTTAATTGTTGATATATAGTAAAAAAACGGTTATAATATCCCTGTTGAAAGAACAGAAATAATTGCAGTTGTACGTACACAAATATATAAACATACACAGTGTAGGCAAACTATGCTGAAATGTATACTCTATGTAGTATTGTTTTTAAGCCTATACATCGATTAGATTCTTTTAGCAAAACGCCGAGGGTTGTTTAACTTTGGTCATCTAGTGGAAACTGGTGTATCCAACATGACTATGGCCTTTGCTCGAAGAAAACGTAAAATGCAGGAAAATAATAGCTAAAAGAAATTACAGATTTACTTCTTCTCTGCATGAAGAAAATAATATATTCCTAATATATAAAAGATTGAAGAAGAAGAAGCCATAACCAGGCTACAACTGACCCCTAAAGACTTAATTCCTTCTTTTGAGATTTGATTTCAAAGTAGTTTTTAAATGTCAAACAACATCCCCACTTGAATAAGGAGGGGGGCGATGGAAAAGACTATAATGCTAAGACTGTACTGGAATAACATGTAACTCTTTAATTACTTCGCTATAAAGCTCATATGCTCGTATCATTTGTTTAAATATTGCTGTTCTACCAAAAACCAGTAATACATTAAGCTTTTAAGGAAAAAAAATATTAAAGAAGCGATGAGGTATGCTGAAAGGATTTTGTAATTTCTTAACAAATATCCCAGTAAATTGTTTTACATATTAAAGCGGCTAAGTTTTACAGAGTGAAGAATGCTTTCCATAAAAAGATTAACGTGAATTTCATGGTCTAATTACTACTTACTAAAACTCTCACGTGAGCAAATTACTGCATTCGTGAAGATGGAAAGTGAGCAAGCTCACTCGACCATCAAAAACAAAATGCTCTGATTATTCCAGTTTTTTCATATTATGATTTTTTTTTGTTTTAATATATTGATGTATGCCTTACAGTTTAGATATTCCTTAAAACAGAATTCACAAAGGAAATTCATTGGAAAGTAAAAATTGTTGAATTGTGTAGTAAGTTATCAAATTAAAACAAAGAAAATGGAAATCAGATGCAAACTTAAGTTTATATACATGTCATTCATACATGCATACACCACTTTACTGTTCATGTTATATGCAATTATATAAATCAGTGTTGCCACAGTATGGTTGGAGTACTCCTATGCCATATCTATGATACACCAACAATACTAACCTACATATATTTCTAAGCTAATTTATACTAAATCATTAGTTGATTAAAATAAAAAAACTGTAGAATGATGCTATAACTAATTGTTCAACAGATATCAAGTTTATAATGTTAATAGTAAACAAAATAAAATGTTACATCAGGACTAGGTCAGTTTTCAGGTTCAAATTAAACTCTCATTGCCAACGTTTCGGCTTTTATTTAAAAATTTTTTCATAGGTCTATAAAAACCAAAACGTTGCGAATAAGAGTTTAATTTGAACCTGAAGAAATGATCGAGTCTTGATAAAATTTTATTTTGTTTCTACTTCATGCTCGATACTTTTCTCAATTTTTGGGGCAATAATAAAAGCAATATTCACTTTACATGCATGTTATATAGTCAATTTTTATATCTGATACAGCAATAATAATGATGAAACGTTTGCATAATAAGGTAGTTATTCATTTCTAGTGGAACAAACCTATAGAAAATGAAAAAAAAATGCTGTAGAGTAATGTGGTAGGGAATAGAATCTCATTATTATAAACAAAATTTAATTACAAGTTTAATTAACTAGAAAGAAATAAATCTTGGATGAGGAAATAATTGTGTGCATTTATGTAAGGAAACAAAGATTTACAATCAGTTAATATGTAGATAAGCATAATAAAATATCAATCTAACAGGATTACGAAGTAAGCAGAGTTTCGATCATGTGTTCTTTTTCAGGTTTAGTTATACGTACTCACACCTATCAGAAAGAAGAAGAGATCAGATCGAGTCAATGTAGTTATATTCTTCAGCTTATAAGCAGATAGAACTGAGGAAAAAACTGCATATTAGTAACGGTTGTTACTATGGGACTATAGGTTGGGTTAGGTTACAGTGGCTGTTATAAGAGAAATCACAAACAAGTCAAATATTGGCCCTTTGGGATACCATATAATGAATATTATATTGGTAGTCCTAAACATTGTCCAACTCAATTCTTGCACACAATAGTTTATTGACTATTAGCAGAGAAAGTTTATAAGATAGTTTAGTGAAATCATAAAGCATGTAGTTTTATTGAACAAAGAGAAATAACAACTTCAATTCCTTAAAGATTTTATCTAAAGCTGTAAATTTTAGCCATATTTAGGGTACAAATCTATATAGAAATTACAAAAGAGATAAAGTAGTACTAAACTTAATAACCTTTCTCACTTAATAACCACTCGCTTATTAACTTAATGAACTTCCATAACACTTTGACTGATGTTTATTGCTTTCTCTCAATTCTAATGCTGTCCAGATCATCTGAATTGCTTTAATCAAAATCATTTTCATAGTCCTTGAATCAGTGGGAACTTGCTGAATCCACGCAAGGACTACCAAAAATATATGTACTCAGAGGTAAAACATGGAATAACTACACAGTTGAGCTGCCAATTCTAGACCAAAAGAGACAAAGTTTTATGGCATTGACAATAACAACTGGATATGACTGGCCTCCAGCTTATAGCACCATAATGCAAAACAGGGAACTGTTTCAAAACTTTAAAAAACTCGTAGATCTCATAGACTTTAAACAACTTCTATAATGTATGTTTAATATACATAACACACATGATACAGCATATATAAACATGACAGCATATAATGCACTCCATGGAACATACAAAAAAACAAATAAAAACATGGAATAACACAGAAAGATTAGAGTTACAGCCGAATAGTAAGCTGACAGTGCTGTTTATAAACTAATAATGAACTCAAGTTAAAAACCCATCAGCTGGAAAATAATAGAGTGGCATTAAAGTTGGAATGTATGTCAGGACAGGTGCAATGTGCAACGACCGCAGCTATGCTGAGTACACCGGTTACTGTTAGATCACCAAAGTGAAGCAACATTGGGCGCGGTTAGGAGTTGGTTAGGATGACAGACACCACAGGCTGTGTAATGTGGTGTCTGTCAACATGGCTACACTTTCACCTTTCTTGTAAAAGTTCAAAAGTCGTTAAGGCTGCTGAACAAGTAAGCATAGTAAAGGATGAAATGCCTGTAACCAGTAAAATGTTGAACATGCAGTGAACGTCTTCATAATACCATACAACGGTACACTAAGACAGGGAACATTCAAGAAGTAAACACTCTAGAATTACAACCTTGGAGGACCTAGGTTAGGTTAGGTTGCAGTGGCAGTCTAGCAAGGGAACACGCGTAGGCCGAGCATTGGCCCTTTGTAATACCACACAATAAAGATTGTTTCGACAGCGGGAGTCTTAAATTTTGCCTAACTCAAATGTATTTAGAGTAGGGATCATAAACGAGTATATGACATCGTACAGGCTCGGGGACGGGTTAACGTCCTCTGAGGGACGACGTGCTCAGATTTATTCACCTCCGCATGAATAAATCGAGGGCCAGGTAGGGATCGAACCCCGGTCCTATCAGTTCAGAGGGGAGCACGTAACCACTGAGCTAGCCTGGCCTCTTTGGATCTAACAAATGAATAAAGGATACCCATTCAAACTACTTAAACTTCATTTGCAAAACATAAAACAAAATCACAAATTATGAACCTAGACGTGATGGTTGTGAAAAAAAAAATTAAAATAATGGTAATCAAATAATAAGAGTGTAGAAATTGAATTTATCGATGAATTGAGGGAGCAAGACCACTCTCAATGAACAAAACTATTTGGTGAATCCCCCTATCTTGATCATGTTGATGGGTAACCATGTAGTCAAGATGAAGAAATGAATTAGATTCATTGATGTGTTCCCTTTCTCTATTGAAAGTTGTTTTATCTCTTGATGGCCTTCACAGATGAAATTCAACGCCAAAAATAACGTGTGCCACTTACGCAGTATTCAGAATTATATGCTCCTTAATAGTGGACGGATCGCAAAGTTTCTTTGTTTTTATTGTTTTTCAAAATAATACAATTCTAATATATATAGAACCTCTGATAGAATAGTACTAAAATAAGCAGGACCTGGTCTGTTATTCAGTCTGAATGATTTAAGGCTCACTCAAACTGACTAAGACGCATTGCTTTGGTTGAAATATCTTAGTAACATTTTAGTATTCTTTAAATGATTTAGATGTCGATTTTTATTTCATGTATGTACTGTAAAATCTATTACCATATATCAATATTAAAGGAATTAATTACAGAAAATGAACATTAATTCCGAACTTAATAAACAAAATTTCACGGAAAGAAAATATATTCAAAAACTTCTAATTTACATTGACCTTTATATTGATATCAATCCCAAATCTCACATTTTCATTTCCGAAAATTTATTATATATATATGAAGTTTAACCCAAATGGAAAAAGGAAAAAAAATAGAAACACCATGCTCTGAGGCTTTTCACTTTATGTCATCAGAGAGCAAACAAAGTAAAAACTGAGCAGCTAGCATAAAAGTCACTTTTAAAAGTGAAAGGCCTCAGAGCATTTGTTTCTATTTTTTCCCTTTACCATTGTGGTTTAAACTTCATTTATTGCAACACGTGTTTATTAAATGTGATTTTTTTGTATATATATATAATAGATTCAATAATATATCGACCGTTTGATAGAATAGGTGTGTTCTCTAACCGGGATTCGGTCAATTTTCTAGGATCGTAGAAAATTGATATAACACACACACACACACACACACACACACACACACACACACAATATATATATATATATATATATATATATATATAGTTTTCAATTGTATTTGAATTGTTGATATCCATTAAAGTGTTTCAAAAAAGTGTCTCAATGTCTTTTGGACAACTCATTTGGAATTACCACCTTATATTCGTAAGAATGTCAGGAGACTGGAACAGCTTAGTTTGAAAGTCGTTAATACCGAAGCTGCGGTACATTTCAACAATATATATGTATATATATATATATATATATATATATATATATGCATATATATATATATTTATATTATGTAATTAATATGATGTAAATCATGATGTATATAAATATTGCTAAAAGTATCGACCCTGGAATAGAAACAAAACTAAAGTTTATCTGGACTCGGTCAGTTCTTCAGGTTGAAATTAAACTCTCATTGCCAACGTTTAGGTCTTTATTTAAAACCTTTTTCATAGGCAGAAGTATAAATTTTGAAACAGAAAAACTACATTACAAATTATTTTACAAAGAAAAATAGTATGTGGATTATAACAACTGTAGGCTATTTTTCTGTGTAAAATAATTTGTAATGAAATACTTAGTTTTTTTGTTTCAAAATTTATACTTCTGCCTATGAAAAAGGTTTTAAATAAAGACTGAAACGTTGGCAATGAGAGTTTAATTTAAACCTGAAGAACTGACCGAGTCCTGATAAACTTTAGTTTTGTATATATATATAAACGACTAAGCCATATTTGAAAAAACAGAGATCGGCTTATGATCTTTCAATCCAAAATAGCTACAGTTTGTCAATTCCAGTTTGTATTTGTAAGTATGCTATTCATGAGGTCGAGCGTAACTCTGACAAACACCTGTTTCATTGGTTGAAATAATTTAATCTCAGTTCTGGACATGTACAACTGATGTAGCTCACCCAATTTTGATTGACCTTTAACTGGTATATATACATAAGAAAGTCAATAATATATCAACCGTTTGATATAATAGGTGTATGCCTTTTGCAATCGGGATTTGATAAATTTTCTTGGTTCAAAATCACACTTTTTTTTTTAGGTACACGGAAAATAGGAAAACACACTTACTGCGTGTTTGTTACATTTGAATTTTAGTTCCTTAGTTATACGATTTTGAGCTCCTCATGTATATATATATGAATTTGTAGTTGAGATTATGGGTTAGTAAAGGATTTATGAGTCAATGCATACATGCGATTAGGGTTGACGGAAAGTTTGTTTGTAGTGAAGCGTTTGAGAATTAGTTACGACAAGCCCGACACTCGGGGAGACGTTACACATTTGTTGATCAATACCGCACGTTAGGTGAAGATAGAAGACGTTGAAGAGGTCAGAGAGAAAGCTAGAGGAAGTGAGTGGCAGTTCTGTGCTAATCACACGGTGAGCCGGGGAGTGGAGTAAGAACAAGTTAGCACTCGTTACGTCTGGACCCCGGTCCAGCCTATTCCCACATATCTTTTCTATTTGTTTCTTCTCTCCAATACTGAAAACTAAAGACCTTTCAAAATAGGTCACTCTCACCAACCTAAATAACCTTTTACTATAAAAATTAATCTCAAGGCATTTCTTATTAAAATGTATTTTATGTACTTTCAAGTCACCATTACTCCGAACTACTTTTCTTTATACTCGTTTTTATTATACAGGTTTTTTAATTTGCAGATAAATCTGTTTTATATTCATTATAATTACTAGTTTAATTGCCTATTTCTTTACTTATCTACAGGTAAATTATAGTTATCATGAACGAAATTATAATAATCCAGATTTTGATGTATTTACAAAAATTTCCATGCCCTCAAATTTCATTTTTGATGTTTTTCAATGATGTCTCTGAGTTTATTTGCAGTAAATACGGGACGAAAATTGACATTTCATCAATATTTTAAACACAACAAATAGATTTCTACGCAGTAAGTATCAGTTGAATGAATCGCTAATGAATGATATTATAACATAAAGTGACAGTAGTTGAGATTTGGGTTTACTGACTACTAACTCTTTAGAGTGCCAACTGTGGCCGTCATCATCGTCAGCACAATGAGAAATATGAGAATGGCATATATATATATCTTTCAAAATTAAAAGCCATGCCAGAGACTTTAAATTAAATCTGTTATTTAATGACTCGTTCTCGGCAGTCAGAGGTCAAAGGCAGCTTACTTAAAAACAGTTTAGTCCTGCTTTCCACTTAGCAGACGATGGATACGTGATTGTTAGTATAGCCGGCAGGAAATATTAATATCCGGCGAATAACTGTCACATTGATGGTTGTTATCAATTAGCAGTGGACATTTCAGGCAGTGAGGTAATGATAGGTTACCGTGACCACGCTTCTGTCCCGACCTCCGTCCAAGGATCCCAAATCATTTAAGGATGGACTCTGCTCTTGACCGCCCTCTTTAACTAGAATTCCTTACCTTCACTTGTACAACTAAACAGCCATCTCCATGAAACACCACTAATGAATACCTGCACAGAAGGGGTATAGTTCCAGTAGAAATATAATTTCCAAATTAACCGTCGAACACATTTAACCGTCGTCCTCAGGAAAGGAAGTTCATTGGCGAGAAGACGAAAGCTAGCTGGATAGCTTTATAAATATGTATATACATAATATAATATGATCATCTATATATAAATATATATATTTCTATTTTTATTTTTTATCCAGGTTTGGTCTACCTTCAAAAAAACAACACCTTTAAGCCGACGTTTCTTCAATACTTGTAGACATCTTCAGAGCAACATCAATAAAGAATTTCCTTAAAATAACATGAAAATTAATTATATTACATTATTTAATTAATATACATAATTACTTTGGAATTTTTCTATTGTAAGGAAGCAACTACAGTAAATTCTGTATTGATATAGCCCTGAAGATGTCTACAAATATAGACGAAACATCGGTTTAAGGTGTTGTATTATTGAAGCTAGACCAAACCTCGATAAAAAAGAAAAAAATGTTTTAAACATATGTGGTCAAGATAAGGAAAGCATTGAAATATATATATATATATATATGATCAAACCACAATAAGAAATGGGAAAACAAGACTAAGATCTTTCAACCGTAACAAGCGGTCTTCGTCAGAGTCAAAAACCCAACAGTTGTTGACGACATAAATATTCGTCGAAACGTCGGCAAATAACTAGTTTAAAATCATTGGACCTCAAACCTGGTACAATGAACCTGTTACAAACCGTCTCCAACCGTCTCTGTACCAGTGCGCTTGGTTTCCCTTTCTTATCTCTCCTGAAGACGGTTCAACCGAAAATTAGAGACTGTAAGTGTGTGTTTTTAATTTCTCTACGTTTCTTTATGTACATTGATATATATATATATATATATAAAGAATATATAAGGTATATATATATATATATATATATATATATCCTTAAACCTCTCTGAATGTTGCTTGATGGAAGAAACATCTTAAATAGAAAATGTCTCTTAAAAAGATCATGACGGTTGAAACCACTTGGCTAATTAATATACGTATAGGAAACTAATAATAAATCATCAATTAAGAAAAAAGATACAATATTAAAAAAAAGCTGGATGATTTTTGGCATGCGTTGTTATCACGAGAAAGATCAGTATAGATTTTTCCTCCTCAAACACCTATGTAATCTGAAACTGATACTCTATTGGAGGTTGATGCTTTAAATGCAAGGTCCAGGGTAATGTTTTGAATGCAATGCTAGGTATTCAAAGACTTTGGCCTCACCCCTCAGTAGGTCTGAAAGTGACCACAGGCGGATGAAGCGATAGATAAGACAGGCGACCTTGGGCTGTCGGAAGCATTCAGCGGCTTTCTACGCGGACGGCATTGTTGCTGCAGGTGGCGTCCTAATAGGGGGATCGCGCAAGTAGGTTGGGCCATTGTCGTGGCCACCGAGGACAGGGGGGCCCCAAGTGTGTCGCCTGGAGAAAGTCGCTCATTGTGACTTACACCGCGAAATACCTCACTCTTTCCGAGACAACCACATCTCTTTATACTCTAATTAACAGCCCAACTGCATCATTTAAATGATTTTAATATCAAATTATGGAAGTCCATGTCTTAAAGTATCTTATTAAAATGAAAACTCCAGTTTGCTTAACTTATTTTCGATTGAATTTTTGTTTAATATATATCAACGTCTGGGTTATTAATGGTGTATCACTGTCTGTTTTTTCCATTATATTCCCACCTACCCATCTCTTCCTCTCCGCTTCTTCTCAAACCCGAATCTCTCCTCTTTTCCTCTCTCCAATCACTTTGTTCATATCTCTTAACCCACTCTACCATATTCCTCTCTCTGCTGCCCTCAATCTTTCTCTCCCTCCCTCATTACATCCCTCCGTATTAATTCTCCCTCTATCTCTATCTCTCTCTACTCCTTATTCTCCCGCTATCTTCTCTTTCCCTCTGTATTCCACTCACACTCACATGCTGTGAACCACGTAAATTTAATAATTTTATTTTTAATGAGAACATTATTACAGGTGTTTTATTGCTAATGTTTGACTATTCTAACACTCAGATTCCTACGTTATTGATATATTGTTCTTATAGTTTTATCATATTTTTTATTTAATATAACATGGTATATATGAATATAAATTTAGCATGCACCTTTAATTACATATTGTAGACCTCTGTGAGTCAAAGTCGACTACATTGATAACCCCCTGATTTAGCTAAAACGACAGAATTTCTTAAGCAGAAACCATTTTGCAAGACTATTAAACATATTTAGAACTGAAGCCTGAATGACTGAACTAATAGTGAAACCTCCATATTAATATAATTGTGTTGGAACACTTGTTAGATACTGTTAAACTAAATGGTGTTTGTTTTTTTTCTACTACAATAATAAAGAACACAAACTAAACACCTTTATTGTGATGTAACATAGATATATATCAACAGATATCAGATGGTGGGGGCCAAACGGAAACAACGACATTTAGCGTGACCCTCTCACAAGTGTTTAGTCAAATTACATTTAATGCTTGTTCTTAAATTGTGAGAATGTTTCTTAATAAAAGTTTGCAATTACATTTCGTCCTCGTATTAGATTTTCTGTTTAATTCACCGTGAAATTATTTTTATTTCATTATATTAAAACAAAAGCTTTTTTCTTTTGATAAGTTAATATCAATGCTGAATTAATTACTCAGCCCATTAATTATATTACTGAAATTAAATAATTATTATACAATATATAAGAACAATTATACCACTATAAAATTGTTTAGAGGTGTTCTATTTATATATATTGAATATTTTTTTAAAAAAATTGTAATTGTGATCTACTAACTGGACAAAGTAAGAGGACCACGCAAAAAAAACTAGGTCACTATAAAACTAATCTTCCTCCAATTGTGATACCATATTAATTAACTGTTGTTAGTCTCAAAAGGCGAAGGCCACTATTTCAACTTAGCTGGAGGATTTAATATCCTTTTAGTATGGAGTGGAGTCCAATACGAACTATAGATAGTCATGAGATGTTAGCACTTTGTTAGATTTTCAACAGAATCAGCCAAATGGTTCTACCCCAATAGAACTGATTATTTATAATGTAATATCTAGACTTAATACTACATAGTAATAAAACCGACAATCAAATAAACATTAAACATGAGTTAAATAATAAATTTTCTTATAGTCAAATTGAATGTACACCACCCCTGGCTGAGGTGTTACTGTATTTCTTTACTGAGTGTGTTACTATCTTTCATTTTGTGCATGTGTATGTCCAGTTTGAATCATCTTTCCGATTTTAAAGTATATATAATTGAAATGACACAAAACTTAGCTGATATTTGTTTCTTAACAAAGTTCTCAGTTTTATTAAAAAACCGCGTTACTTCTTCTACACAACAGTATGGTGTATCTCCTATAGTCAACATGAATGAAAACAGTATTCGTTTTAAGAGATATATTGTTACAATATTAATGAAATCACTCTCGTTTAATATTCCCATTGAAGCAATACTAAATTGAAAATGTCAAGTTTCTAGAGTGACAAGATGGTGCTGAGAAAGTTAGTGCTTCTTTCGACTTGGGATATGGAAGTATCTATTCTGTTTAAAATACCAACTAAAACTAACAAAGTTCTTTAAGTATTCAACACCGACTACATACATTACTTTCAACACACAGAAGACCACTGCATATATGTCTAACTTGATTACGATCTCACTGACGGCACAACTTGTAAAATACTCTGCCACACATCTTGGCGTTATCGAATAGAACATAGATTAAAACATATATTCAGGGGACTTGGAAACGAGTAAAGCCGTCCAAACCTTAGGAAGGGTTTGCTACATGACTACAATATTTTATATACAGTAACATAAGGCATGGATAAACACAGGAAAATACTCTCATTTTGTTGGTCATAAAAAATGAAAATAAGAACTACACAATAAAGAAGTGAACAGGTTTAAGCAGAAGTAATGCTAGTATGCGTTAAAAGGAGTTGGCTACGAAATGGGGTTCATGAACCCCGGGGAAGCCACTGTAATATACCAGAACATTCTGGTAAAGACGTCATGAAACATGCAACGAAGAAAGCATCAACAGGGTACAAAAGATCAAGAAGAAAAAGGAAAGTCCAAGTTTTAGGACTAGAGTGAGGAGAAAGTAAAGTGAAGAAATTATAACTTTGCGATCCGGCAAATTGTTCCATCATGGGTGCATATCTCTTCGTTCATGGACCGAGACACGATTCGCAACTCATTTATTCTGTATTCGATTAAACGAAAGATTGAATTGAGAACTATTACTGAACTGGCTCTGACTTCTTCTCACATATTTGTCAAGAGAAACATGACATCTCTGAAAAGGTCAGTCTCACTCCTTCAACATGCAGGAAGTTCATGTAATTAATAAAGTTTACAGTAGAGTTCTTTAAAACTTGATGTTTATGAGCCTCAAAAGTAAATTTGTAAACTGTCGTGGGTGGCAAATAAACAGCAAGACTTTTTCATCGACCCTGTCTCAAGACATAACAGACATTAGCAAGTCTCTTGTCACTGGGCACTAAGCCTTTGGCTCCAAACCTGTACGATATCTTATACTAGGATGCTAAATGACTTAGGACTCTTAATATGGAATCAGTCTATTTTGTATAATTTCAAAGAATCTTAACACCAGTAGGAGCAACCACCTCAACCTATCTGATTAAAATTATAATTTTATAAATTAATATCTAAATTCAATGTTCTTTGTTTTATTATATGAATATTAATGCATCGCTAAATGCATATAATATTGCAAGGGCAGCTATTTGACTTAAGATGTTGAAAAAGACTTATTATGAAGAAATCTGCCAGTAGAGTTGCACTAGAAGTTACAACACTGTGCACTGATTTGTATTCCAGTCTCACAGAAACCGTACACCGTGACATGCGTTTTACAGAAGCCTAAAGGTATCTAATGGTGTGGTCTAACCTGCCTCAAAACCTTAACTTTGTCACATAATTGTCTAATAATATCTAAAGAATTATAACAAAACCACAAGGTAAACGCAGTAAAATTAATAACTGTTACATAAGAGAGCAAGTTTTACAAAACAATTTTTCATCATTTTGCAAATGATGAGTTCATTTTGGCATTATTCAACCAATATATTTTTTTTTAATGTAAGTCAGAAATTCTTTGTAATTTCCTTCAAGAAATTGAACTCTTATCAAATAAGAGTTATTTGGTTATAGAAGATTGACATTAATTGATTACATCGTTAATTATTTTGTTATCATTGTAGGGTAAAAATCTAATGAAATGGTCTCCACATATAAAACTTTTAATGATATAAACAACGCGTTTCGAACACGTAGTGTTCTTCTTCAGGCATTAACTAAAAAATACAATGACACCAGAGAGTTATCTATAGTACAAAGTAAATAAGTACAAAAATTAATATAAAATAAAATAAGGCAGAAAGTACGAACCTAAGGGTGAGGGCCTCTGAATAAGACTGACTGGAAATGGAAAGGACATGGGTGGGGGTATATAGGGTACATCTGTTTCTTATTAGAGCAGGTAGAGTTTTCTCTAAAGTTAGGCTGAGCCTTTACATTTTCTTTTAGACTAAGTGTAGGAAACATATTGAAAAAATAACACACAGAGCTATAACGAAATATAAACCAAATATATGTATAAGGAGGAAGTAGAACTTTTTTTTTTTTTTTTTTTTTATATTATTATTATTATTTTTATATAAATAAATTAAGAAACGTTGTACATTTGGGGATTTGCTCATTGAGGCAAGTAGAAGAATTGCCTCAATTGCCTTGCCTCAATGAGCAAATCCCCAAATGTACAACGTTTCTTAATTTATTTATATAAAAATAATAATAATAATAATATAAAAAAAAAAAAAAAAAAAGTTCTACTTCCTCCTTATACATATATTTGGTTTATATTTCGTTATAGCTCTGTGTGTTATTTTTTCAATATGTTTCCTACACTTAGTCTAAAAGAAAATGTAAAGGCTCAGCCTAACTTTAGAGAAAACTCTACCTGCTCTAATAAGAAACAGATGTACCCTATATACCCCCACCCATGTCCTTTCCATTTCCAGTCAGTCTTATTCAGAGGCCCTCACCCTTAGGTTCGTACTTTCTGCCTTATTTTATTTTATATTAATTTTTGTACTTATTTACTTTGTACTATAGATAACTCTCTGGTGTCATTGTATTTTTTAGTTAATGCCTGAAGAAGAACACTACGTGTTCGAAACGCGTTGTTTATATCATTAAAAGTTTTATATGTGGAGACCATTTCATTAGATTTTTACCCTACAATGAGTAAATACCACATAATAACAGATTGCACTACATTAGAATTTTGTTATCAGTTGGCTGCATCAAAAGTGCCCACCAAGTTTTTACTCAAGTTTATTAGAGTAGAGATATTTATTCTAATATCCAAGAGTACCTTGCATGTTCGTACATGATAGGGGCCGATCATGCACGTCGTATTCGAAGGACAAAGAGCACTTGTTTTGTCATACACAGAATCATGATCATGAATGGGCCCTCAAATCTTCACTATTAACAGCATGCAAGTACCACTATATCTAAGGCGTTATGATATCTGTGCCGAAAGATGGATGATACAAGGTTTACTGTATTACGAACAGAGCCTCAAGGGTACCAGGCGAAACCCTTGAGTAAATAGCCTTACTCCGGTATGCGGTGCTCTGCCGGAGCGGACAAAATACCACCGATAGAGATACAGGAATTTTCCCCTGTATGATACTAAGGAGAAGGAAATCCGGAGACCATACTCCAGAAGCGCAGAGGGTCGAAAAGCGATAACTAGTGGGAGTGAACCTCCCACAAGTGCACCTAAGGACCTGAAGAAGTTAGGTGTTTGGGGACACTCATTAACACCATAGGAAATCTTTTACCGCCGGACCCAGCAAAAGTGCTGAGCTTCTTGGAGGTGTTGAAGTTAAGTGCTAAGGTACTTTCGTACAGAAGAGGGGAAGTACAATAGTTTTTTTTTAATACCCAGTGCTATAGTCACCCTCAGATAATAATAAAAAAAGTTAAAAAACACTATATCTTCCATACTATAAACAGCCTGAACTTCCTTAAAATGTATGCCTTTATCTCCACTCACCTGTTTAAAACCCCAGCTATCTGGTCCCAACAATTGGTGTGAAAGTTGAAGAACGTCCAAAACAAGTTGAGAAAAGAAGAAAGTAAGGTACTTGTTCTACTTTATGGGAGGAAAGGTGTGTCAAGTAGCTCATATTACTACTAACAACTTTTGTGCCATTTGCAATAATACAGTTCATTTATAACATTGGTCAAGAATAGCCCATAGTATGCAAAGCATTTTTATTAATTACTTTCAAATTCAGTAAGTACACTGTTTCTCTATTTTTATTCTTGTTCTTTTTCTTTCAACATTCACTAATGTGAATGACAGTGATGTACACGAATGTTTAGAGTAGTCATTGGGAGCTGTACATACATATACACTCAGTACTCAGTACTGAGTATATACTATACTCAATATACATTGGGAGTCAAATTCTATACACTCCCATGATTGATTCACCAATTTTTTTTAAGTTTTATTAACCATAACTATATATACTACTGAATCATTAGCTATAATCATCTGCTTGAGTAAATAATGTAAGAAAAAGGTGTGTTAAACGATCAAGTATTTAAATATTTTTAAGTTTGGGTGATACATTCTCTCTTCAAATATCTCTATCCTTTTCTCCTTCTGTTACTCTCACTTTCTCTCTCGAATCTACTTTCTCTTCCTCTTTTTCACACCTTCTCATTCTGTTATGTACACACAACCATTTTCTTTCTCTTTCTGTATGTACTATTGTAACTCATGTATCCAGTGATCTGATCCTCTACTTCTTCATTTCTTTGTCTATATTCTTCTTTCATATATTTTCATTCTAATTCTTACCCTGTATATTCAATTTTATTTTCATTCCTTTTGCCTCTATTTTTCTCTTTTATCACCTTTTCTCGCTCTTCCATCCCTCTTTTATCTTCCACCATATCATCCCTCGCTCTCTCTTTGTATGCAGTTGGTAATAAGTTGGTAATCGTTCTCGACCTCCCTGCTATTCGTACTTTATTCTCTCCTTTCTCTCTCATTTCCTCTCTTTTCAATTCTTATGCCACCCCCCTCCCTTTATCTTTCTCTTCCTTTATCTCTCTCTCTCTCTCTCGCTTTCTCTTTCTCTCTTATAATGTAGAATTAAAATTAATCGAACACACAGTGAGTATTTCATCTCTCTCTATACTCTTTTAATATCTGTACAAGCATTAAAGAAACGCATATATATCTTCAAGATTACAAAGAACGATAACATACCACTTCCTTGTATGTAGTGTTCAAAGAAGCTCTCTTTATTCAAACCTGAAAAAAAAACTGGAATTAGATTTCTCAAATTAAAACAATGAGATATATTTGTGTTTTTAGATACATTTGCCATTGAGACAGGGTGATTTATTAATGATGTCACATTAAAGCACATTTGTGATAAATCATTTTCCTCAGGCAGTGTTTTCTAACACACTATAGAAGAGAGCGCTTAAAATGTTAATTTTAACAAAATATCTCATTCAAAGAAGCAAACAACTGCCCCATCAAGTTGAAAACATGACAATAACACTAAAAGAGTCTTTTGTGAAAGCAGCAAAAAGTTTTTTTCCATGAATTAATTGAGAACAATGTAGTCATTCTACGAGTCTGTTCTCTAAGGTTTGACTCATTTCGTTTGAATTATTCAACTTATGATTCAGTGCTCGAAAACCTATTCATGGAAGGAAAGGTTCATGACATCGCATGTCATCATTTTAGCCATGTAAACGCGGCAAGTAACTCATCCCATATATTGAATTTTACTGCAGTCTAGCCTCTGACTAGTCATACACCTTAACTAATGAGGTATTTGTTCTAACCTTTATACCATAAATTGTAAATACATGATATTTTCTATTCTTGAACAATACTTAACCCATGAATGTTGTTAGTACTATAAAGATTAGTTGAAACCAGATTA
Source organism: Hermatobates lingyangjiaoensis (assembly GCA_026182355.1). Classification (NCBI taxonomy): domain Eukaryota; kingdom Metazoa; phylum Arthropoda; class Insecta; order Hemiptera; family Hermatobatidae; genus Hermatobates; species Hermatobates lingyangjiaoensis. The sequence continues at coordinate 2,303,336 of JAPFBL010000066.1, read as the reverse complement.
GGAGATGATACATTCATACATCGTATAAATGAATAGGAGTTGTTCAACCGGTTTTGGTCTACAGTCCATGTTCAAGTAGAACTCCATAGTAGTGTTAATAGTGTTACTTAAAGAAGCCGTTCAAACAAATCCTACGCCTGTATACGAGCTACTGCAGTAACATCCACAATTATGAATTATGGCTGCCTGAGTTGAGTACCTTCGCAAAAGACATCGCGCTTTAGTATGATGTCTTAACCAACAGGTTTTCAAACTTCATTATCTAGGCTCCACTTAAATTTAACATTAGTACTCAAATAACTTACTTTTGTTACTTAATTCATCGCAAATTGCTTTGTATTTCAAAAACTGTTTGTATAAGTCTATCTGACTACAAAAGAAACCCAACTGGTATTTGATAGTGTAAAATGTACAAATAAAAAGTATATATATGAATAAATATTTAGTTTACTATTAGTAAATATAACAATAATGAAATTTTCCCTATTTTAGTGGGTTTTGTTGTGAGTTAAGATGAATCCATTTTTGATATTTATTTTATAAGGTCTGTGGGTGATAGTGTAGTCAGGCAGTTTTTTGATACGTCACAGAGTTTGTTTACGAACAACAGTTAGTTAATATACAGAATCTTTAAAAGAAGTAGTGCCTCTGAACAATACCAAACCACGGAAAGGTACTCGTGTACTTTCACAAATAATAGTACGATATTTTATACATTCTACAATTTATTACAACAATAACTTTGCTCTACCCTTCTACTGACATGAATTATTCATTTTGAATGAAATCATTGAAATAATAAAATTAAAGAAATTCAGTGGGTTTTAGATAACAAAAAAAAAGAAGAACTGATACAAACTATAAATATATATACTGAATATTGGTACTACTAGGACAAACACTGGGCACTGTATACTCTTAACCATAGTATATTTTTATAAAAAGAAGAAAAGGACATTAATTCTATTTCTTCTGTACTTCTGAAAAATAATTATGATTTGAATGCAAATAATAGCAGTTCTAAGTCATGTGCTCTTTAGTGGTTCCTCCAGCTAGGAGAGTATTATTATTTACTGAAGTAAGTAATTTTAGACATAACTGAATAAATATTCTTGGAAAACTAAAAGAACAGATTGCGGTTTGAAGCAAGGCACTTGCAACAACTTCTGACGGATAATGTTGCGGTGATTCATTACAGTAGGTGGTATATCTCTGTGGAAGTTGGTTCACACCGCCTTCCTCTTTCACCAGTCCGTCTTTCATATTCATGCCTTTTATTACACAATCAATTAAAATCCTTAATTACATGACAGTGTTTTAGATTAATAATAACGCGTATTATACAGAAACTATATTGAAAGTAGTTTATTAAAAAATTAAATATTACAGTTGTTGAAAAAGTGACTGATACTGATTGTTCGGGTTATGTGACCAGATTTATCGTATAAAGTCATATGATTTCTCACATGTTTTATTCTACACCACACTACGTGTGATCTGTCGCATCGTAAAACGTCTAAACCGTTCAATACTCACTTCTGTTACGGTGCGTACAGATGTTCTATTTCTCATATGATAGTTTTAAATTTAAACTCTTTCCTTGAGGTATTATTACAGAGCATGCTACTCAGGCAATACTAATCTTTTTTTTTTACTCGCACGTCAAAGAAAAGAAAAAATAATTAGCAAATTACGACATTAAATTCATTTCTCTTCTTGCAGGCAAAAAAATTGGTTCTTTTTTTGGCATTCATCAGTAAAAGGGTTACTTGAAACTAATGCGACACTAATCCTGCGATTTCAATAAGCTGATCTTTTTAAATAATCGTATCCATCATGATCTACGACTTTTGGATTTCGCTCTCTCTTTCTCTCTAGTAACCTCATTCATCTCACTCTTTCTATGTATACCTTTTTCAAATTATTTTGAAATCCTTAATGATAACATGCAATTTTCATTTCTTATGTAACTGTTGTAATGTAGACTTAATTTAGCTTAATATTGAAAATAGGGTTATTTCCATTTCTTGAAAGGAGGACTTGATAGAGATCAAATGAGATTACTTCACTTTTCGACTAAAACGCCGTAGTGGCAGGCCTTGACACTCCGCATATCACTCTACTAGCTCGCCGCAACATTTAGATCAAATTGCTTAAAGCCTTGCCCACACTAGACTGGTTTTAAAAGTTTATTCTAAGAATGGAAAAAATGTTAAATTATTGAAATTTTATTATCTCGTCCAGATATCAAATTTGCAATTACATCTATAATATAGAATAGATTTATTCTTTTGTTTCTTTTAATGGACTAAACTCCCTATATATTATATTATTCCAAAGCATCTGTGTAGGATAACAAGAGTCTGTTCGTAACAATGATGTAAATCAATAAATGAGGATCGTTTGGATAGTAGTCGCCGTTTATAATGCAATAAAAGTAGTAAAGAATATGAAACAAAGACTTTAGAACGTAATTTAGAACGTAATAACCACATTAAAAGCACAACTACATCAACTAATTTTCTCATATTTATCATATTGCATCGTAAAATCACATTAAAAGCACAACTACAACATCAACTAATTTTTTCATACTTATCATATTGCATCGTAAAATCACATTAAAAGCACAACTACAACATCAACTAATTTTTTCATACTTATCATATTGCATCGTAAAATCACATTAAAAGCACAACTACAACATCAACTAATTTTTTCATACTTATCATATTGCATCGTAAAATCACATTAAAAGCACAACTACAACATGAACTATTTTTTTCATATTTATCATATTGCATCGTAAAATCACATTAAAAGCACAACTACAACATGAACTAATTTTTTCATATTTATCATATTGCATTGTAAAATCTCCCTCTCTCTCACACCCTCTACACATATAAGCACACACATACATACAAACGCGCATATTACTTAAATTTGGATATGAAATAGGTTAGGTTGGGTTGCAGTGGCAGTCCCACAAGGGAACACACGTGAGCTGAGCATTGGTCCTTTGTGATACCACACAATGAAGATTGATTCTACGGTGGGATCCTAAATTTTGCCTAACTCAAGCGTATTTAGAGTAGGGACCTTAAACGAGTACCGGGCATCGTACAGGCTCGGGACCGACGATTTAACGTCCTTCTCCGAGGGACGACGTGCTGAGATTTATTCACCTCCCCCGTGAATACATCGAGGGCCAGGTGGGATCGAACCCCGGTCTTATCAGTTCAGAGGCGAGTACGTTAACCACTGAGCTAGCCTGGCCCCCTGGATATGAAGTATTACAATGATAATTATAATGTAAGAAAAAATAATATTACTATTAATTATGATAATAAATTAATTATTTAATATTAATTTAAAGTTGGTAATATATTAATGTAACAATGTAAAGTAATTTATAAAATGTATAAGTTATTTAATTTATAATATTTACGTTATGATTTATTGCGGAGAATACTGAAATAATAAACTTCCTCATGGTAGGGTTACTATCATGAAGTTTGTGTCTGAGGAAAAAAACACACAAATAAAGATAAAAACACAGATGAAAACACAGAGTTTGTTATGTTTAGTCACCAGTTCTTTAAGATTCCAATTCTAAATATCTCATTGCCTAAAAATATGAAAATCAGAAAGTAAGTCTAGATTGTAAGGCATAAGTTATTATTGGTCGTCATTATGTTATTCCGGTAGTCTGGGGTCATTGTAACTGAACAAATGTCTACATCTTCCCACCTTGCGTTAAAATTTACATAAACAGTCATCCAGATGATTCATCTATAATATTGATCCTCTAAACATTGTTTAGTTAAATTCTCTCTCTCTCTGTTCCTCTCTCTCACTTTCTCTTTCGTTAATTATTCTTTAATATTTATTCAGTCTGTTTAACCTTTTTTGGTCACTTATTCATTTTCATTTATGCTTCCTTTTATTTAATTTATTATTTTTAAAACGACTTTCTTGTATTTAAAAATTTTAGATCTATTTAAATATATAGAGTATTCGAATAATATTAGATGCTATAATCTATAGAGTATATGAATAACATTAGATGCTATAATATACAGAGTATTTGAATAACATTAGATGCTATAATCTATAGAGCATTATATGCCATAATCTATAGAGTATTTGAATAACATTAGATGGTATGATCTATAGATTATTCGCATTGTGTTTAGTTAAAGAGACTAAAGGTTACACAAAGCCATTCAGTTAAGTAACTCCTTTGTAAACACCTAAATTATAATGTCATTTATTATTTTCAATGAAGTGAAAGTTTTACACGTACAAATTATTTTTGAATATTTTCATTGAAGATTGTTTTTAGTTTTTTATAGCCATTTGATAATTTGTTCTGGTAGTTGCAAAACAATTTCGCATTGAAAAAGAAAAAAAAAATAAAATTAAAGAGGTATTAGAAAGTGTAATACAAGAAAACGGCCGTTGTCAATAAGAGACTATTAGTTGGGACGAATTGGTGATTGTTTAGGAGACAGATCCGGGTAATTGTGCAGCATCCCTGTTTTTGGGTGTCTTTCAAAAGGTTTTATACCGAAATTAGTTCTGTATGCTTGTCTCAATCTTGTACATGTCTGTACTGCCAATACGCATGGATCTTAAAAACGTATATAAAATATAAATTAACTGCTTAAAGATAAAAAATTAAATAAAAAAAAACTACTAGATGAATATCAATTATTGTATCAAAGAAATAGCCACTTAAAGTAGTAAAAGGAATAGACAAAGTGTTAAAAAAAAAATGGAGTTTTTTAACGACTTGAGAGAGAAATCAAGGGGGTAGGGAATAGGCATTGGTGTTGAAAATGAAAGAATGTTTTCAGAACCACAAACGTCTCAGTGACAACACTTTCATTCATAACGCCATCGTCTGTTCCCTAATTGCTTGATTTTTAGTTCTTTTGAAGATGGAGTAACAACTGAAAGCGCTTTAGAACTAATTCAATTTATTTTACTATTTTTAGTGATGGCTACTAAATACGTCAAAAAAAATTCTAAATAGCAGTAAGAAATGCAGAAACGTCACTAAGATCTCTCAATTATTATACAATATATATATATATATATATATATATATATATATATATATATATATATATATGCTTTTAAAAACTGGATGTCTGTTTCCACTTGATTCAATTTCGTTACTTGATTCCAATTAATTAATTAAATAATTTGGCAAAATATAAGACGAAATTGAATCAAGTGGAAACAGACATCCAGTTTTTAAAAGCATGTATTGAAGAAGGACTGCTCCCAACTTTTACAAATATATATATATATATACATAAAAGAAATAATCCCCTAAAAGAAGTAAAAGGAATAGGAAAGTTCTTAACAGCTTTTTAGTGATCTCTGTTTTCAGACAACGTTTTGAAAAGATTCCAGTTCTTTTGAGTATTCGTAAACACTCAAAAGCACTTAAGAACATTTTCCATTTCTTATAGTTGTGATTTACTGGATTATAAATTCACGTGTATTTATGGTGACTCTTTTGAATATACATAAGTATTTATAACTTTAAAAATGACATCCGAAGTCAGTAATACGAAATTTAGTTAACAAAATCAGGCAAGGTGAAGGATTCAATGTCATAAGGAGAGTGTTTAATTTACATTGATACAATTGCAACGTAGTAGTATGGGGTCAGGATAGCTCAGAGGCCTTCGTCTCGCCTCTGGACTGGCATATCAGGGATTTGATATCCACTGTGGTCCTCAATTTGTTCACACAGGAGGTGAATAAAGAAATCTCAGCACGTTGTCCTTAGGAAAGGATTAAGTACTAGGTACTAACCGTGCCCGATGTCTGGTGCTTGTTAAAGAACCCAACTCTAAATACACTGAAGTTCGGCAAAAAAATAGGACTCCCAATGACAGAATGATCATTTTGTGGTATCTCAAAGGGATGGTCACAGAAAGTTAACCTAACTAACTAAACGTAGTATGTGAATTTGCATATTTCCCAACTACTGCTGCAAGATTAGGGGATAATACCCAGTTTAGTACCACCTGAGCTACAATACAAGAGTGTCCTAAGAATATCTCCTTCACTCGTTGTTGCAAAACTTATATTGGATTAACAGTGCTTGAAACTAGTTCGCATTTAGATAATCATTACTTAGTTATTAATCACTAATTATTAATTAAATAAGCATTAACTATCCAGATATTAATCATTAGCCATTTTTAATACATATTCTTATTACAAACTGTTCTGTAATAACTGTTGTATAAAACTGTCAGAGGAAAGATCTAGAGAGCTCGTTGTATTATTAAAATTATTTCAAATATACTTAAATGGCCTCACCTAAAACCCACTATGCTCTTAACAACTGCGTTGGTTGTATTTAAAATTAAACTTTTAAAATAAACGTTAGAAAGTTGGGATGACAGATGACGATGAACCTTATTTTTAAAGACAAGTGCTGTCCATATTTGGCACGATGGCGAGAGGCCAGCGATTACTTTCTGTCTGATCGATGTCTCCACATTGATGAGTATACTTAATGCATTCAAATTAAATACCTATACGAATGAGCAATGGATTAAAGTGATTATAAATCAAGGAAATGAAAGATTTCCGTAAATCTCGAGGTGATCCGCTTCTAAATAACCGTTTTGGAACTTCAAGTATAAAATTAGACTATTATATTTCAGGTTTTTTTTATTACATTTTTACACACTATATATAATATATATATATATATATATATATATATATATATATAAGAGAGAGAGAGAGAGAGAGAGAGAGAGAAAGAGTTATATATTATTTTAACAACCAAAATAAGTATATTGTTATTCATAATTATATTGGCTATATACTCATTTTGGTTGTAATCAAGTTATTCATAAGTTGTTACTGTTAACATAGTAGTCCATATTGAATTTGTTGTTGTTGTAAATATTATAGCCTTATTATGTTTTTGTAGCCCTGATGAAGATGTATAAAAGCATCAAAATATTGCAGAATAAGGAGAGGTTCGTTACCAAGACCTAGCCCTGAAAAAACATTCCAGAAATTATATATGATCAAACCACAATATTAAATGGGAAAACAAGACTAAGATCTTTCAACCGTAACAAGTGGTCTTCGTCAGAGTCAAAAACCCAACTGACTCTGACAAAGAGCACTTGTTACAGTTGAAAGATCTTAGTCTACTCGTAGTTTTCCCATTTCATATAGTGGTTTGATCATTGATTGTTACTTCACCTGTTTATGTGAAATCTTTATATATATATCTGATTGGTTGATGCAGGACCAAATAAGCTTGACTCATTTTATTCAAAGTTGAAGGCTTCTAGCTATGATCAAAGTCACGTACAGCGGTTCTTCTCTTCCAAAGTACGTGACTTTGATCAGAGCGAAAAGCCTTCAACTTTGAATAAAATGAGTCAAGCTTATTTTGTCCTGCATCAACCAATCAGATATTAGAACCAGACCCCTCATGTATATATATATATATATAGTATAACTGTATAATTGAAAGCCTATAGAATAAACATATACACAATAGGCTTTGAATACTGTTACCAATAAAGTGTGGTTCATTTGTTAATGGGCACCTATTTCAGTTATGAGTGCTTCAAGACAACTTCAAATTCTCTCCGAGGGACAAAGTGTACATTATTTTCTATTTCTGGCATTAAACATCTAGGGTGATGACTAAAGTTCGAGCGTTCTGCTTTCAGTGCACCGCACACAAGACCGCTCAAAAGCTCTTTCTGGGCAATTATACAAAACTGTATAATGTAACCGCGTGTAAAACCACCATCATTGAGTACCCTAATGATGTAATCAGTTATTACACTGTCCTAATGTATTGCAACACAGTTATAATAGTGTGTGATCATGGCAGCGAAGTATAATTGTTCTTTAAACCTGAATTATCGCGTATACTTGTGATAATCACAATCACATGGTTTGTTTGAATGAAGAGTGTGGGCCACTTAAGCAACAGAGATGTTAGGTGGCCCGCATCAGTAAGTCATCTCCTCTCCTACTCCAAGCGTGCTGTAGTTGAGAAAACCACTCGTCTTTCTCACATCATTCAAGTCAATTTCTTCTCTTCACTCTGATTTCTATGATCTTTGCATTTACATTGTATGAGCCAGGCACATGTCGTTTATTTCAACTGGTCAATCGTGATGTTCCATATAATCAATGGCGATAAGAAGGTACATACATCATATTAATAATCTTGTTTTAGTAGAGTAGACTGAACTCTCTACTTGAAGTGATTCTATAAGGTTACAATAAAATAGTTTTAATTCCGTAAATAATAGTATTTCAATAATCCATGTGCACTGATTCAGGTTTCAAACTTTATATACATTCTAGATTAGTTTTAAGATCATCTGATTTATCTAATCAAATTAGTTAAATATTGAAGTTTATATGATATAAATTTCATTATCTGATTCAAAAAATTCTTACTTCTGCCATGAAAAAGGTTTTAAAATAAAATCAAAACGTTGGCAATGAAAGTTTGATTGTAAACTTAGAAATTAACCAAATCATGTTGGTGATATAATATTGAGTTGATATATATATAACAGTTCAAAATTGAAGATAGGTAGCACACAAAGTAAAGAATCACACTTACAAGCAACGTTGCACATTGTAGATGCAACGGCTAGTAACCCTAGTTACTTGCTTAGGTACTTGAAGTTGCGTCTACATCGTGCTTGGACTCAATTTTTTTTTAATTTCATCTACATGTATACTCGTATATATTTAATATAGACAAAATGATTTACAAAGTATCTAGCTTGAATAATTATTACAATGTTCAGAAATATCACACTGAACACAATGAACAAGCAAGTACCAGTAGGGTATCTGCCTTAATATATATGAGGAACAGACAAGGTATCTGCCCTTCATTAGACTAACTTAGAAGCATCAGCCCTTATTTTATTTTAAAAAAAAAAAGAAAAGATTATTTTTTATTGACAGGACCACTTTGTTGAATGCCAAGGAGGAATATGGCAGTGCCGGTCTTTATCTGATTTATAGATGTCCCAGCGTGGGAGGGCGGAGTGGAAGCATTAAAGCGCTAACAGGTGATATCCCTAAAAGGCATTCCAGACGGCTAATGATGGGCTCTTGGCCCTATCGGGACCAGCCTCAACCCCTTCTCTTGTAACCCAATCTTTTACCACCATCTCCAAATCCACTCTCCATCCACTTCCTTTAACAGGATTCATCCACAAATAGGATCAATAAAAAAAAAAGGGTTTTTTATAAAGCCATTATTTACTCGCTATGCTCATTTTTGTAGACATTCTTTTGTTCCGACTCCGGATACCGGTCTGTGATTAACATCTCACAGGAAATAGGACAATCAAAAGATGAGCATTGATTCCAATTAATAACGCGCTTTCCTCATTCTCATTTCATTATTTACCTATTAACTTTTCTAACATTATATTCATGTCTAACACATAAATTTTGAAAATAAAATCACCTTAAAACATTAAAAATTATATTTTTAATATATCATTGTTTACATAAAAACCATTATTATATTCATAATAATGAAAAATAGTGTTATTACAGAAATAACTTTCAGTAGTTTTTTTAAATGTACGGATTTATTTTCTAAATAAGAAAATTTTAAATCTATCAACAGGAAGTTCATAAATATACATAATCAACTAGATAAAACGATTCCACGAACTAAATAAACGAAATTCACCGTCAGAATATTCTTCTTGTCGTCATCGGAGCAACTCACACGTTTTTACCTGATTGCCAAATTTTGTGACCCCTCTTATGTAAAATATCAAGTGCATTTTTGTGATCTCTTTTATGTAAGTTGTTTCTGTAAGTTTATATTTTATATATATAATTAAAATTTATCAGAACTCGGTCAGTTCTTCAGGCTCAAATTAAACACTCATTGTCAAAGTTTCGGTTTTTATTTAAAACCTTTTTCATAGACATTAGGTCTAATCTCTAATGTAATACATAGTTTTTCTGTTTCAAAATTTTATACTTCTGCCTATGAAAAAGGTTTTAAAATAAAACCAAAACGTTGGGAATGAGAGTTTTATTTAAACCTGAAGAACTGACCGAGTCCTGATAAATTTTAATTTTGTTTCTATTCACGGTCGATATTTTTATTAAAATATATATGTATATTTTTTTTATGCTTTCCTCAAGGGTAGTAACCCTACCATGAGGGAGTTTATTTTCGTTAACCTGAAAATAAACGCATATATGTATGTACAAGAAAATAACTATTAAAAATAAAAATAATAGTTAAAATTTTTCTCCGGCCTTTCGGGATTTACCTCAGATAAGTGCTCGGTTATAAACCAGGAAGAACATTCAAAGCTCTTAGGCTTCTATCTTTTTATTTCTATTTTTAGTGGATTTCCTTAATTATTGAATAAAAAAAATATATATCAAAAACTCATTATCAAATGAATAAAATAATTAATAAATTAAAATAAAGTTAATAAAAAATTAATCGAATAAAAAATACTTTATCGAATTACTTAATTTTCACGCAATTTTTGTGAGGCCTAGTCTTTCTGTGATAAAGTTGATTACTTGGTTAAGTCATTTAAATCATGATAGTATTTGAAATCTATTAAGTTTTAACAAAGTACCTTTAAGAAAAACAACTTGATACATTGAATGAAGTGATGATCCTTTTTTCGAAGTGTTACTTCCTCCGCCTAACAAGGCACTGAAAGCGCAGGATAATTTTAGGTGCTAAGTGACAAGTTCATGGTTGACTTTGTATCCGGCTAGCTAAAGCCAATACGCTATCAGAGGGTCAACACTGAAAGACACGCTGTATTAAATTATACATGCAAACATCCGCTATACCTTTTTTTCTTTTTTAAAGACGTTCTTAACTTGTCACAATCGTTTAACAAAATGCTTATATCTTCTTGTTAACATTTTAAAGGCCACGCAATGTAATAACGTTATCTCTTTTATACCTTTAGATATAAAAAAAAATAATTAAACAGAAAAATTTAACAATAATTTACTAATGAACAAGTAAACCACTTTTGAACATGAGATACCAAATAAATGTGAGAGCAAACTATGAATGAATCTATCTTAGTCTGGTGTAATAAACATTTTTAAATAAATGATATATTTACAATTTGAACAGTTTTAAATGATTCATTTTAAATAACTTTAATATAATCTTCATTCTGAAATGTTTAACTAATGCATTATTGAAGTAAATGATCGTTATATCTGGTGTATGTTCATCTCTGCTTGAGTGTTTTAGAACATGCCTTTTGTTAGCTCACTGAATTGTTTTAGTAATGTCCATTAGCTGTTAGTCTGCAGGTGTTACCAATGAGTTGTTAAGAAACATCCTTATGAGGTTGAGTCAAAGTAAGGGAATTATGATTGTAAAATTATTCAAGTTGTAAAAATAAAATATATGTTAAAAAATTAAATATTAAATTATAAGAATAATAAGGGTAAAAACAAATTGTATAGGACATTATTTTACGACATACCCACCATCTCAATAGTCCAAATGATCTCACCCTCTAACCTACCTATGAAGAATATAGGGACAGCCTAAAACAGGTCTTTTTATGTTCCTCTTCATTGAGGTTCGATTTTCACATAAGAAAAGGAAGGATTTCTTGAAAAAGCAAGGATAACGAAAAATAATAACGAAGAATATTAGAGGGTTTTTTGTAAAATATGTTAAACAGCAGTACTGACACGATCATGATAGAAGAAATGTCTGTTGAACATTAAAAGATGATTGTCATTTCTGTAGATTTATTAAGAATATTATCGTAATAGTCAGTTCGGAAGGCATTGCATTTTTCTAAATATCTCCAAGAACAATACGCTCTAAATAGTATCAGGTCGTGTTGACATTGTCAATAATCTAAACCACGTTTATTATTTATGTGGTAAAAAGTGAAGTACTCTGGAATCTTTAGTCAACGACTGTGGCAACAGCTAAGAATGACTCGGCACCAATTAACTCTCAATCGCCAGTCTAACCGTATATGCAGAGTCATGCAATATAAATAGTTATCAGAATTCATCATAATCGCTTTGGACTAAATCTTATATTATGCTTTATTTTTTTATTGTTACTTATTTAACCACTCTTTTATTAGCTAATTATCAATTGTTCCATACTTAATAATTCTTTTTTTGTTCATTTCTGAATGCTATAATAAATTAAGAATTCTAAACAGTTGATTGGTTGAAATGATAATATTAGATAATGATTGTTACATGTGTAGTTATATGGATAATAATTTTCAGTTAACAGTAGCATTTAGAAAACATTACTTAATGACTCACGCCATAAAACTTTCATCTGGGTGACAAATAAAACGACTTTATTACATAAATGTAAGAGTTAAATAATTAATTTATATTATATAAACGATACTTTACTATATAACTCTAAGATGTTGAGCAAAATAATAAATGTATTTGTATATATCATGAATGTAATTAAATACCACAATATCAATAATAGATCAATAGATCAATGTTAAGAATTTGATCTATATCACTAGATATACTGGAAGAATTTTACTTCAGGACATAGCAGAAATCTAGATGGGTATATAAAATATATGTAGTGATATTGGGCATACTATAAAGTTGAGGTGGATAGCAGGTATACTTGAATATGCATACTAGACGACATGGACATCTCGCTTGCAGGTTAATCTTTGTATTTGTCAAGGAAACGGAATGAAAAGGAGCGAACATTTTAGGATAAACTGACAAAAGACATTTATCTTTGAGATAAATCGATGAGAGGGTCAAGCATAAAACAATGATGAGATTCTCAATGTTTTTAAATTATAAAAACCTTAATAAGCATGAACTTCAAACTTTTCTAAGTATCTATGAAAATTACTACAAAGCCGTCAGCACTAGAAGTGGATGCCACTAGATGCTAGTAACAAATATATACGGAGGTCACGGGAAATACCATTAAGCTGTAACCAGACAAATATTGAATTGTTTATAGCTTCAGTATAACTTTATAAAAAAGAATTAATTGAGAGAATCGTCCTACTGTTTTCAACTTCAGTTCTTACTGAAATAATGCATATATCGAGTTGTATTTAGTGGAAATAAGAATATGGCTTTCGTGAATATATATTCATCAATATTTTATTTCATTGTTACCTCAAGGAGGTTTCTCTCATCCCATCAAACAGTATACATTAATCATGCACAATGAATGATTATCATAAATGTTTAAGTTATTTGTGCTCACTTACACCACTGTAGCAAGCCATTAGGTTGCCTGCAGTAGTTGTTTTTGTTCATAATTATTTCGTTGACACCTAACTGATAACTGGAACGGCATTAGCAGCAGTCGTGGTGGCCTCAAGACCAGTGGCTTAGCAGCAAACTGGGTCAGGATGTGAGGCAGGTTAGGGAACCGGTTAACGGTTTGGTGGCCTTGGCTCTCCGGGTGCAGGAGGTCACAAGAGGGTGGCCCCACGCGCCTGTCCACCCTCCAATGTCACACTACCGCCAGCCTGTAAATATTGACTTTGCCTTTTCCATGCCAATGACAATGAGACTCGCAAAGTTATATATTGAATTATTAATATTACTTTTTAGATATTTCGATCACCAGGCATTTACTGAGATTATTAAGACTTCCTTCTAACCAAATCAGAATTAGTAGAACTAAAAATCAGCTTATTACGCATTTACAAGAGGTAATGAATAAAACTTAAGAGCCTGAATAGTGCAATGATAGTTCTACTGTAAAAACATCTGGACATAATTAAATACTAAAAAGACCGAGTTACTTAAAACTGGACAGGTTACAATGCACTCAAAACTTAATACAGAACACTTTATAATGTATAGGGCATTTAAAACAGGAAAAGTTATAATGCAGTCGTACGTTCATTTATAATGCTCTGGACGTGCTCGAACTTGACTAAACAATACTGATATATTTTTATTTATTTATTTACAGTTGATAAGTGTATAGTCCCCTGCTAGGGCAATAACACTTATTACTGATATTCTTATTTGTTTGATTCCAAGAATTTCTAACTTTCAACAAATATTACAGTGTGTTTCTTACATCAAATGCGTTCAAAATGTATGTAAATAAAGACAAAATTCGTAAGTCCATCTAGGGAATTATTTTTTATTACAATTGCGTTTTTCTTTACTTCTAATTTTTGCATTTTTTGTTGTTTACATTTTCTGTTACTTATCAGAGTAAATCTATATTCCTTTATATCAGTACGATTTATTATTTCAATACTTGTTTTTCGTGAAACTTTTTAACAAGATTCTCATAATCTTAGAAAAAAAATATAAAAATAATAAAGCTTCAGACTGCTTTATAATATAGTGACATAGAATATGTAGGTATTTAATCGTCAAACTGTTATGTGCTTAAACATTATTTTGAGTTAAATTATTTATTATTTTTTATATATGTGTTTAAAGTGTGTTACGTGATTAAACAGGTGGTGTTTGAACTGGTGTCTCTAGAGGTCAACTGGAATATTTCAGTCTTATCACCATTCGCCAAGTTAATGGACCTTATACAAGAAAAGTCAACTCGCTAGGGAATCATCCCATACGGTGAACTAACCTTCAACAAACACTTGTGCATTCGTAAGCTGGAAAACACTTGCTGTCTACTTTCACATGCCATTTCTTAGCCTATATATTAGAGTTTCTCAAACTATTTTCGACGCAGAACCCTTTTTGCTTCAGTTAATTTACCGGGAACCCCAGATTATAGTTTTATACCATCATAATATAAATAATTTCACATGCCTTTATAAATAGTATATATGTTTGAAAACAATTAAAAAGTAATATTACTGCAATGTGTATTTCCCAAATAAAAATTTAAAACTAAAAAAATTTTAATTTGCATATTTTCTACAAGTACATAACACATAAAACAAAATTACTAGCAATTTTAACACAAACTTTATTTTGTAATCATTTTTGGCTTTATAGTTGAGAGTTTGATTCTCAAGTCACATTGAGCAGCATTGAGTCTACTTGAGTATTTAGTTTTTAATGACAGTATAAAAGGAAAATCAGTTTTACCTAAGTAGCTAGTGGGAAATGGCAGCAATGTGTCAAGTGCTGTTTTTGCAATAGCAGGAAATTTGGGAATCAGATATCTTCAAAAACTGACAAGTGATTCATCTTAAATATGAATCAAATTTTGACTTTTCCACTTATGTGGATAAGTAAATATACTATATCAATATTATACACATATAATATGAAAAATAGAGCATGTGAAAATATGACAATAAACTCTATCCAAGTAGGAGTACTACTTTGGAGGGAAAAAAGTAAATATACACATTATTCGGTATCATAATTCATAAGAAACACTGAATAAATCAGATATTTAACTCACTTAGATACCACATAATGTAGTAAACAACGCTATGTTGAATTAAATAATCTCATAGAAACACTGTTTAAAACTCAACTCTTCAACGAAAGCAAACAATGTGTTTCCGGTAGTAAACATAAACGCTTTACAAAAGAACCCTCTGTGACTTAAAAAAATCTAGTTATTCGTGTTAAAATTTAAAAAACAAATGGATTACAAGTAAATAAAAAATATTATATTAGTAACATGAATTACAAATACAAAAATACAACATTTTTAAAACAACAACATATCTCTATTGAAATTTTAAAATAATTTATCAAAGAAAATCAAATTTGAATAAAAAATAAAAGAGAGGAATATAACACTTTGAAATATTAGATCCTTATGAGAACATTTTGCCAGATGTATTATTGATAATGTTTTATCGGTCAGTTGTCAGTTCTTTTGGTTTATTGATGTATACCATACATTTGCCATGGCCAGTAACTGCTTAGCATGAGGCTCCATAGTACTTTTTTTCTTATTCGGAGACCCTCTTCGGTCTCATGTGGACCACTGGAGGTCCATACAGAATCCTGGGAGTCAATTTAGACAATGTTGAGATCCCCTGCTTCACATTGCCATTTGAAATTTCAATCTGAACTTTTGAAATATGTCTTTTTATTGCTGCATAGATTAGCATCAAGAGTAACAGGTTTAATGTAAACTAGAAGCCACATACCTTGCTAAGTAGCGTGGCAGCGTCCGAGGCAAGATGTTCAAATTAATCATCATTCTCGCTACATATATTATACTTTCAATTTTTGTCAAATTAAAATCTCTTTTACATAATTGCAATTATTCTTATTATAGACAGTAATTTTTGAAACAGGATGTTTATCAAACGATTATCAAATAGGAGAAAGTATTTGAAATTGCAAATTCACTACTTCATTATGAAATCAGCAATCAACTAATTGTTCAATTAATTGAAGTTATATAATGTGAGATGTTATTCATACAGAGAGTGCTGACGATGTATTTAGCCTTACTTTTACTGGTTGACTCATAGCTCCATTGACAACACTTGTCAATGGAGCAATGCGCTCCGGAAATGCGATAGGACATTAGTCCTTTGTACTTGAGTGGTCTGATGATGCCTCATGATACTGTTCAGGAGTTCCTTAAAAATAACTGATTCTCAACTCTCATCCAGATTTAAAACTTGTCTTTATCAATGATGTTGATATGTTTCTCCAATATCTTATACTACGAGGACAATGAGGTATTCTTCAGAGCTATGGTCTAGATCAGAGGTGCTCAATACGTCGATCGCGATCTACCAGTCGATCGTGAGGCCAATAGTGTTAGATCGCATACAACTTTGAAAAAAAAAAGAACCAGGGTGACAGTCAGTCTATCTCTGTCTCTCTCTCTCTCTCTCTCTCTCCCTCTCTCTATCTATCTCTCTCTCTGTGGTGTGTGTGTGTGTGTGGTGTGTGTGTGTGTGTGTTTTGATCCTCCTGCAAAGCTTCTGTCTTTGAGCACAATGAAAAGCTACAAAAAACAGCTGTATTATTATTTTATTTTATTATTTCTATTTATTTATTTTTAATTATTATTATTATAAATTGTCAATGTATTATTATTATTATTATTATTATTGGGAGTCCAGCACAATGTGCGTAAATGCATTTCACCTCCTTACCCAAAAAAAAAAAAAATATTATTATTATTATTATATGGTAATCACAAAAACATGTTGAGAGCTCATTTTGTTGCAATATTGGCTCATGCAATAATGCAAGGTAAAAATGTTCAATAAATTTCAAAATAACACGCTTTTATGGATCGGTAGATCATTTTGACTTGGTCATTTTATAAGTAGCTCACATACTGAAAAAGTGTGAGCACCCCTGGTCTAGATATTTTTATCCATAGTATCTTCATATTAAGTTTTGCACTATTATTTATAATACTCTCACCATTATATGGCATGATATAATGAATGCAAGCTTGCTGTTATCACTGAAGATTACAAATTGACAATTTGGTCATGACCTTGAAAATTGATAGAACAACTTGGTCATGACCTTGAAATGGATAGAATCTTGGGAGATGGAAACTTTAATGTTGTATTTCACGAAGGGGTTTGAAATCTGCCGTTTCAAGCCCTTATGATGGCAGATAGTTCTTATTGTTTAAGAGTAGGAATTCCCTTAACCTTTAAACTGTCAAATAAATAAATCAACTGTCAAATGTCAGTAACCCATATCTAATATATGAGTCTTCTAACTAATGAACCACACTTCACTCCTCAAGATAACACTGTTAGTGTGGAGCAGGATAATCTGTAAGTGTGGCTGTAGGATAATATAACCCTTTTTACATGAGGATGTGTAAAATGGAAAGCTTTTAACAGCTAACAATAGGGACATGCAACATAATGGAGGATTCATTATTAACTAGTCAGTGTACCAGTACTAATGTACAAATCACCCTCTTTCAATAGTTCTTCAATCAGGTTACACCCAAACAATACAACATACTATGTTATTAAACAGAAAACTTCGACTTGAAGTCTAGTAATTGACTCAAGATTTTTCATGTTTCTATAATTGGTCAGCAACTGTTCAGTAGTTAATGTATGCGAAAATATATATCACTAAAAAATGCGATATGCAAAATAATAATTCACTACGAAAATGTAATATTCTATTTGGGAAAACATTCATTTACAATAATAATAATAATAATTGTGTCAAGAATACAAAAATAAATTTACTGAATAAATTAAATTGAAATAAGTGTGGTCAAATTAAGTTGAAACTACTTGATTTATTAGAATTAGTAGTAATACTGTCCGTCATATCTCGTAAAGTCTCAGAGAAGCTCGACCGGTTTCGGGTCCATCCGTATTCCATCTTCAAGAGCAACATGAAGTATTAGTTTTCCTTCTAATTCTAATATTACTAACCTCAGTGGAACTAACCCATTAATTATACTTGATTTATATTGTGTAAATAATTCTGGTACTTTTCGGTAAAGGCTTCAGAGATATTCCCAGTGTTTTTGTGAATGAAATGATTTCTGAAGAACTCAAGCAGCGGATTTAACTACCTAGTGAATCAAGCGATTGCACTGCAGCGCAGCATGGTGGATTCATTAGACACTTCTTCAGTGTAGAAGTGTCTACACTTAAATTATAAGTACATACACTTCTCGGAAAAGCTGCTACTAGTTGTGTTAAAATAAAACTTTTAGCTATTGAAACTAAAAGAATTAACTAAGGGGTAAAAAGACAATAACCTGTCGAGCAGTAATTTTCGAGTCCTCTTCATTGAATCAGAAAGTATAGGGAAAACGAGATATGCATAACTGCCAGCCTTATGGAGTAGATATGAGAAATTTAACAGACTGGAAGTTTTGAGTTAGCCTCTTTTTTGACAAGACGTAAACGTATAGCCCGCCAGATTTGATGCTTTAAGATGCTACTGTCAGATTTCCAACTACTCAACCTACATTGAGTAAATGATTCTGGTATAAATCAAAATAATTCTTTAGTAAAGATTGAGTGAATAATTCTGATACACAAAGTTATTTTATATAGCCTATATAAATTAATATGTAATTAATTGAATGTACTGGAATAAAAAAACTTCTTCCTGTCATAAACCTGTGAAAACCTTTTTCAAATGAAACCCAGTTTGTCCTAAGATGATCTGATGTAACAGTCAAGAAACTTCTTGACTTGAATGTCAAATGAAATTTCAAAGTAATAAAAGCATTTTTTTGCATTAAAGAGTCCTACAAATATTCACTTAGCGACTATATGAAGTGAAAAGCAATTAATCTATGACACCACATATAAACGCAAAAAGAAAATTTTACAATTAAAAATTTACTAAAAAAATGACTGAGAGATAGCTTATGTTGAAGTATGTGCAAAACGAGATGAGACACTGGACCATGCCTGCAATCAGTACGACTCAGCAGTGCTGTCCTTATTGCTATGCCAAGTCTCCAGCCATTTTCAACTTTTTTTTAAACTGACAGTAACAAAGGTTAACGATACAAGTTGAATAGTCATTAATATATATTTCAGTAGTCTGATGATATGCATATCCTGCTGTCTTGTAGGAATCAACTTGAGATAAATTACCGTATGGTTGAAATTATCGTTGCATGACGTGGGCTCTACTCTAACGTTTTATTTACTAAAACAATTAGTAAGTTACAAATCTATAGAAAGTTACAGTAACTTAGCAGGTAAGCTTCTATCGTGAACAGCCAGATAATTGGTTGTAATAATCAAACTAAACTGAGTTTGTAAGTCTGGACAGGCAAGTTTGTAAGCGTGCCTACCATTTAGTTTCAAAAAGGTGCATCCCAGCCTGCCGTAATATTGAATTAAAACATTTCATGTCTCTTATGTGCGGCTTACACGATTCACAGCCAAAGAAGACTGCAACCTAATATTTTTGCCCGATGTTAAAGACGGCATTAGGAAACAGACATATGGTAATATGTAGTGAGAGTATTGTGGAGGGTAGCTGGTCGGCTACTCCGGGTGACAAGGACCATCATGAACCAAGTCTTTCCCTATGGACATGGCATGCGTCGAGAGAAAGCGTGACGCTGCACTCAGTTCCGCTCCGTTATTACGCCTTGCTGCTTCTAAAACTCCCTAAAACCTAATACGAAAACACACTACAACTCATATCACCCTTATAACATTTTTCAATCAAAACCATTATTATTAAAAGAATAATAATTTATTCATTCCAAGTATTTCATTCATGAAGTCATTTAAATCATTTCAAATTTTTTCATTAAACCTCTAAACATCAATTATATTTCAGACTATTCAATTAAAAAAATCTAAGCAATATAAACAATGTAAATAAATGTAAACAAATCCGAAAAGTATAGCAGGTGATCCATTAGTCCAGGATGAAAATTCAGTTTCTAAAGATTTCTTGCTCTTTGCGGTAATTGAAATTTCACGACTTTTTTTTTTATACATTTCTAGTTTTCGTTCGTATTTTTGTTAAAATTGCATTGTTCTCTAATAAGTTTTTTAGCGTCAAATAAACTTTTTTTTTTTTGAAAAACATAATAATTTTTAATATATGTAAATTTTTGAATTATTTGTGAATTTTGGTACCAGTTCCTCCTTAAGACATAAATTATTGAAAACGACACTGAACTTAGCTGATACCTGTTTCCTAACAAGCTTCACAAATTTTCTAAATAACATTACCGCTAGTTAGTGATTGTGTTATTTAGAACGATAGTGAAATAACTTCCTTCTACACAACACAGTATGTACGAAGTATAGGTTTTATCTAGTTTTAGAGAAACATGTATCAGCTAAGTTTGGTGTCATTTTCAATAATGTATATTTGAATTAATAAAGTTATAAGATAACCAGCTATCTTGTATTAAATTTACAAAATTTGACTTGACATCTACTGCTGAATCTATTTAACCATTATAACTAACGTAAATATTAATCATACATATTAATAGGAGTCGATATAAAGCCGAGTGTATACGAAGTAAGTTGGAATAACCTACGAATCATTGCTTCCCACTTCATAGACCACTTACGACATCTGTTTTCTAAACACATGAATCAGACACACAGACTCGTCAACAATTGTCAATTATTTTTAGTAGAATTAAGCAGAATCCTTCTACTGGGACATGTAAAATGTTCGATGCTATTTTTATTGTAATTGTTTCGGTGTTCACTTTATCAAGACCAGCAGTAATGTCCTTGTGATGTGCCGAATACAATATCGTGTGATATAAACTCAGTAGAGCAGCTATTAGAAATATATATCGGCAATGAATATTCTAAAGAGATGTCCACTTGGATTCTGCCTACAGCCATTGAAATATCAGACAGAAAAATACTGTCTGAGATTTAGCTCATAAATAAAGTACATGGTGTAAACAACTATTCATGCATCATGTCGCTTACTGTTCATAGTCATCTAACTTGAAGCACATACATGAAAAGACTATCAAACTATTCATACAATAGTAATAACTTGTATTGATATAAAAATTTGATAAAAAATTGATATAAAAATGTAACGATAATAAAAATTTTAACAAGAAAAATGGAGAAAAGTATAATACAAAATTTATAATACAAGGTACAACAATAATAAAATTATAATAATATATAGTGAAAGAGAAAAGTAGACTAGTGTATAACTTACTGCAGACGTTACTTGCAGAGAGAGAGTGACAAGGAATGAGACAGTGAGATTTACAAAAAAACAAAAGACTGAGTCATTGCGACAGCTAGTCATTCATCCTAACATCATATTAAACAAATGCGAACAAATGTTGTAGTTCGGAGATCATTTAAAGGGAATAAAACTC
This sequence comes from Hermatobates lingyangjiaoensis, assembly GCA_026182355.1. Classification (NCBI taxonomy): domain Eukaryota; kingdom Metazoa; phylum Arthropoda; class Insecta; order Hemiptera; family Hermatobatidae; genus Hermatobates; species Hermatobates lingyangjiaoensis. Next base: position 2,281,540 of record JAPFBL010000066.1, on the reverse strand, counting down.
AGAAAACATCTGAAACACTAAGGCGATTCAACTTTCATATTTTACACATTTGGTCTACTTAGTTTGATGAAAATTAGTGTAACATTACAACTATTTACTATACATAGTAGTAGTCTAAAATTTTACTCAGAAACGGGAATTGAATAAATAATTATTAAATTCAGAATAATTAACAGAGTTAGCAAACATTCTACTCAAGAGTGCTTTTCACACAGAAAATACAGTTGAATATGCAGAAAAAGAAGAATCTTAAAGTAATTATTAAGGAATTAATTATTTCTTTAAGGCATGCCACATCTCTTTGAAAAGTCTTACCTGTTACGTTGTGCTTCGCACCCTACCGGTATGAGACACTGTTTAGTTTTAAATGCAACTGATTGATCTCGTGGAGTTACTGGTTTATATAACCTCCTAGTCAGTGGTGCCTCAATCTATGGCACTAAACTTTGCCATTTTCTTAATATTATATTGCTTTATTAATTACATTTTATAGCTGTTTCCATTTTATTAATTTCATTGATTTCTCCACCTCCAGTTCTAAGGAAAGCACGTCTCTTTTCATTCGTACTGCATGTTTAAAAAAAAGTCAGTTTTTCGTTCAATAATTTTTTTTTGTTTATATTTGTATTACTAGAAAAATTCTTTGATTTAAACCAGAAATCATTTTTAATTTCTTCCCTCTCATTTCTTCGTCTTTTCATTCACATATAGAAGTGGTTGGTTCTCAACGTGGTCGACATGGACCATGGACTTCCAGGTGTCCACAGAAGATTACGGAGGATCCACGTGAAAAAATAGCACTATATATATATACCATGATAAACGAAAAACGGTCCGGCAGGACAGATTGCACTTAAAATAAACTGTGACACATATACAGTTATAAAACAAAGAATCACTTTTCAATATTTCGAGAGTAAATCAAAACTTATATATTTCTGTCAATTCACTTCTTCTCCTGAGGCTACCTTCCTACCAAAAGGTAGCCCAGAAGAATTTATAATTAAATTAAATTAGTAAATATGAAAATAATAATAAATAAATAAAACAAAAAATGAGGGATGAACAGAGGAATTGATAAATAAATAAAAGTTATGGACTAAGCTATGATAAAGTAGAAATGAGATTACAAATAATATTAATTAAATACAGAAATTAAATAATAAAAAGGAAATAATTAAGTAATAAAAATTGAGGCTATTATATAATTAAAGGTATAAAAGAGTATTCGATAATGAAAAATAACATAAAAACGAAAATGAGATCAAATTAGAGAATTAATTTTTCTATGTTTGTTTACGCACATTGAACTATATTTGCTCGCTTCGGATCGTATTTTCATCAAAAAAGTATATATATATACATCTATATAAAACTTGTCAGAGTTGTACACAAAAACCAAGTATCTCCGACTACATGTTTTCTTCTCCTTCTTATCTTCTTCTGAGAAAGTTCTGTTGATGAAAATATCGATCCGTATTCGGTTTTGTATTCTGTGTGTTTTAGTTTTATAATTTCCCATAGGTCATTTCGGTTTTTTTGATGTTTTTGTATGTTTTCCTGTTTAAAAGAATATAAAATACAAAAATATACTTCTTTTATGTCAATGAACCGTTATTAGGAGAGATGATGTAATTCACTCATTACATTACATTATTAGGGATCCTAATAAGTACCTCACATGGTACAGGCTCGGGACCGACGGCTTAACGTCCTCTCCGAGGGACAACGTACTCAGATTTATTCTCTTTCTGGGTGAATAAATGGAAGGCCAGGTGGGGATCGAACCCTGGACTACCAGCCCAGAGGCGAGTACGTTAAGTAAGTTAATCTGGCCTCTAAACAAACAATGACACAGTATTAATCTTATCTTTCTAGACCATGGATAATTAGCACTATGACCGACAAATGCATCATCTTTTCTCAAAGTCATCATTCAGTGATTTCAATTTATCCGATTTCTGGCCCTTCAAGAACTGTTTTCTTCCTGGTTTTAATAAATTAGTGGAGGCTATTAAAGCTGTTTCCTATCCTTTCTTCCTCTCAGTCTACATGTAACATCTTCAATGACCTATTGCATATCTTCTGCAGAAAACCTCGTAATCTCAGCGACTTTTTTTTTATTAACTTTCAATCAAGCTAGTTATAAAACTGTTCCTGGTGCTACTAACAGTATGTGAACGTCATAACTGCCTAACACGTTTCACTATTACCATGACCATCATTTCACCTCACTTATAAACAATCATTATTATAAACATAATGTTATCAGTTCGTGCACTTCTAATAGCTGTGTTTATCCCTTCAATTACACAATGTAAAAAAGGATGGTGTGTAAATACTATAAGAAATTACAATAGTAGGTTATATAGCTTTTCTGATCGATTGTAAAAAGAATTTAGTTGTATTGACCTCTGTTTTAATACAACTCATAAATTTTTAAGAGAGCATAAAAATGATGTGATTTGTATAAGTGGTAAATCTGGCAAATACGGTTATAATGAAAGAGGAGTATAATAAAACAAAAATGAAAAATTTTCTTAGAGAATAGTGAAACTTAAGTCAATTGCAAGAATAGATTGATCATTGGCATTGCGAAGTGAGGACCACAAAACTGTTTAGGTACTCAACACACCAGATATATATTCAACAGCTTTCAGTAATGGGGCCCGTTTAATGGAAAACGACAGGATGTATAACATACGTTAGGTAAATTACACAAGATTGGATATTCCTAATACTCTATCGCATCTTTTACAGACAAACGGACTTATGAACTTTCTAAATATATCGAAAAGTATTCCAGCTATGTTACAATGCAACAATGAATTAAATCCTAAAAAAATTACGTGAATTCAAAAGAAGCTGTTAGAGCAGCTATTAAATGATTAATCTTCATGTTTACTTACTATTTAAGAAAATATCATAGAATCTATGATTTAATTTAATTAATAATAAAATTAGATGGAATAAAATTAGACCACATGTGGCTGTACCGTCTTCCTTTCTGTACTGGATCTGAGGTACAAGCAAGATGTTTTGAATTTTGATAGTCTTTTGCATAAAATTGATAGTCTTTATTGTTGAATTGGTAAAAGACTTAATTATCTAACTTGGAGTCATTACCAAATTCGTTAAATCATATGTTAATAGTAATACTATAGTAAAGTATAGTGATCATCTAGATGTTTTAACGAATATGAATGTTTTGAGGTCCCTAATCCTCTTTTTTGTGCTTTCAAGAAATATCTGTGGTTCAAGAAATTTCAAGAATTTCTGACTACCCTAACATCATATACGGTAGATCTACAAAATGAAAACTCAACTTGAAATAACAGATTATATAATATTAAGATATATTGGATGTGTTATATTGAACTAGAAATATTTTTATCAGAATTGGCTTAAACTATTTAAATGTTTAATAAATAAAAATCTAAAGATGTTTTATGAGTTAAAATAATATGTCAGAAAGTTTAAGTCTTTATACTGAGAAATCAATCGCAAACCAAGAATATATTTTGTAATGTTTACAAGTATATCATGGTTGTTTGTCAAACTAAGTTTTGTGGTCAACATACATTGAACACCATTCAACAATATTAATGTTATATATATAGTCTTTGCTGTGCTTAAGAACCACATTGTTCTAGAGTAATATTGAAGCAGGGGAAATTTGTTCATTATGACAAAACAGAAACTAATTTACAACCGGTTCTCTAGTGATTTAAAAACCTAAAAATTTTGTATTAAGTATTGACTTACTACGAATATTTCATAAAGTTACGATATTAAAAAAGAACTGTTACACTAAAAATGACAACTATTAAGTTCTATCATCTGTAGCATAAGAAGTCATAAGTAAAATAAACATCTTCCAAAACAACAAACCTAACAGAAGGGGAAAGAAACAGTGTAAGTTCCAAGTTAACAAAATAGAAAACTTATGTCTTAAGGAATCACTCTGGTTTGTTTCTTCGCTATTGAAGGACCTTTTGATAGTACGACATCGAATCCATTGAATTAGAACTAATATACTAGTGACGTATTAATCCGTGAACTACAGAATGGACTACATCAATATAACGCAAGAATAATTAGTGTAAGTATAAAACCTAGCATAACTGATATTCTGTATACTAAATAACATACTCAGGGAAGTATACCGTCACAACTATTGTGATGATTAATCATGGACTGTATACAATCAATGTCATGATACCCAAGGAATGCAAGTGACATTGATCATCAAGCGTAAAAAGAGGAATGCTTGATTGGTACTGATTTTGGTTTAATAAGGTATGCTTTCCGAATTGGTAAAACATGGGAACAGGAAAATGATCTGGATATAAACCCAGTCATTATATATTCTCAAAGATAAAGAAAGTAGGTCTAAAGTACGTTTCATTATAAATTAAAACTCTTAGAGGTGTAAAAAAGTTGAAGTCTCCTTGAAAAACTGAACTGAAAAAGTCATTTAACAGATACATTGACAAAGGTCACAAAAGCTATGTAAGAGATACATTGACAAAGGTCACAAAGCTATGTAAGAGACACATTGACAAAGGTCACAAAAGCTATGTATCAGATACATTGACAAAGGTCACAAAAGCTATGTCGGGTGGGAGAGATTCTTTATTAGAAAAGGGGTCGTAACCCAAAATTTTTAATTTGGCAGCATAAAATTACTATTACTGAAGTCATAAAACCAATGGTATTATATGCTTCAGATGTAAAATGAAATGGGTACTCGAACTAATCTTAACAAACTTTAAAGACACAGGTACCTAGGGTCAAAAAGAAAAATGACACCTATCCTACATTCAGAGTGGAAAAGTTATAAAACCTCCCTATATTAAATATTTTTATCAAAAAAGAAACAATTTTCCTTATATTGAGACTGGTACTATTTGAAAATGCTTCAATGAGAAATAAAATGGTCAACAATTGAATACAACGAAACATGAATAATTTGACTGCATGTTGACAGATGCAATGACCATCATAGATGTTTAACAGGTAGCAATGAAGTAATGATGACGTGGCAACATGCTTCCTGATATCAAAAAAAACAACTCTTACCTCGTATACTGGTATGTCAAAAATTAAAAATAAAACCAGTAAATTAACAATAAATAATTAACAATAGTTAAGTAAAAGAATCAACAACAAAGAAAACGCTAGAAATAATTTACATTAAAAAAAAAGAAGAAATCTTTATTAATTACAGAAGTTACATAGCCGATTTGAATAGCACTATATTCAGTGAAACGGATTGATTTCCCAAGACGATTTCTATTAATTGATTAACATATAGTTAATTTTTGTGATTTGAAGTAAAATATTGTGTGGCGTTGATTGAAAGCTCGCCTATAAGAGTCCTTGTTGTAAACATTGATATTCCATATTAATATTTGTTTGAAAAGACCTCGATTTTTATTTTCAAATACTATCACTTCCACAAGTTCCTGAACTTGTTACAATTTACTTTAATCTTTTAAACATACTGTTTACATCTGTATGTTTGCTATATGATTATTTGTTAATTTCTTAATAATTCCTTCGTATCTACTATTTTGTAGTCCTGTGAAATGGATTTTAAATAAAAGGGAAATGACAGCACTTGATTTGAAGTTGGAAAACTGATTTTTCAAAATATTATATGTTATTTTTTCAGTTAAGTAAGATATCTATACTTGTAGTAGTTTTTTTTCATATTTGTATAAAATAACATTTATATTGTATAATTATAAATAGTATAATTATTATATAGCCATATTATATTATATAGCCATACAATATGTTTAACCAACTCTATTATATGCATATTATATTTACAAATAGAAGATAGAAAAACTCAATGCAATATTTAAACTTCCGTAATCATCAGGTGTTAAATGACCGAATCTGAAAATTTTTTTATAAATTCTGACGAAAGCAACACAAGATAGATTCAGATACGAGTCACTGGTATATTTCGACAATCGTCATCATCTAATGGCAGATGTTTAAACAGGGAAGTGTGCTATTTTCTTTTCTGCATTTTCAAGACAAATACAAGTTTAAGAATTGAATATAAGGTAAAACTTCTTGAAAAGAAAAGGAATGAAATTTTTTAAATTTTTTTTTGTATTTTTGTGTTATTTATTTCTCTCTTTATATTTTGCTTCCTTTTCTTAAGTATTTAATTGCCTCTCTGTTTTCCTCTTCGTACTTTGTATTTAGCAAAATGTGAATAACTTTCGCATAGTTTTATCTTCTTTTGCAAGAATCACATGAATAATAAGACATGCCACTCAGAAGTACACTTCCGCAAAGTCTAATGCCTCTGAAGAGAAGGAAGATCCTTGAAGCAATGTTCCTTTGTACTCAATTTATATTCTTTGCACACAACAAACGCAAAAATACAGTATTAATAATTTGGTACGCATAATGCTAGAATTGTTTAGTTATTTTAACTTGGTATGCAAGACAAGTCTGTTATTTTTCAACTGTCATCAGTAATAAGTCAGAGCTTATATGAATATCCATGTCATAATGTGATAAGAGAAATAAAAATGTCTGAATAATGAAAATTCTTGTAATTCTGCATTGATATGTATTTGTTATTCTTTGCAATTGAAGTATAAACTTAACTATCTTTAAGTTAAGTAAAGTGGCACCAAATGCAATAAATAGCGATTTCAATTTAATATATGTAGCTATGAATGCATTAGGTACAGTGAACTATGATTGAAATACCTCTCATTGTGTTAGTAAGTTCATCGTTTTAATATCAATCACAAATGCGCCGGCCTTGAGGACCCGATACTTAATATTAAATGTAGTAGTGCTGTTGCCCGCACTGGCCGGCTGTTTGGATTTCAGCCTCTCAGCCGTGTAAAGGGTGAGGTTTCACTTGCTCAGGTCATGATGATTTACCTCCTTCTTTACTAGGAGTCATGAACCTAGAGAGTAATCCGATTATAGGTGTACCTGCACAGCCAATTGGTACGCCTGCTTGGTCACGTAGGCAAGTCAAGTACCTGTATTACTTACTTCCTTCTTGGCATGTTTATTACCTGCTGCAGAGCGACCTGACCCCACGATCTTCAAGTTTCTCTTAATTCCTGTTAGTTTTATTGCAACCCTCAAAGATCATAGAGAATTTAAATGCAATTCCTATCTTATTAAACGATATTATGACCTAGTAATATAATTGATGTATTATTATTATTATATTACAAGGACACTCAGTGTCCGTTGACTCCCTAATTAGACATCACCTTGCAGAGACAGATGACACAAAGTGTCAATTCACACAACACGTTTTTTGATTAAATCCTTTTAATTTTCCCTCTTAAATCCTTAGTATTTTCCCTCTTTAATCATGAATAAATACCACACAATAACTGCTTGCATAGCTAGTGAAAATAATTTATTTTATTATTAAATACTTCAATTATAATTTTTTTATAGTTCATTTTTTTTTGAAGGCATGAAAGAAAGAAATCATTTAACGGGACAAATAATCGTTAATATTACTTCAATTATTGTTTCTTAAACTGTATAATATTGCATTTAGAATTTCTAAGGAATGGGTAATTACGATTACCAGTTTGGGATAAACAAACAGCTTGTTGGTGAACTACGTAACACATCTGATTGTACGAGAAGTCCCATGGTCATTTTAGTTCATAACAGCTTTAATGGTATTATGACTACAAGCAAGGATTGAGCAAGCTAGCCACAAGTTGCTGGCAAGTCATTTCCAAACATTCAAAACTGCATTTACTTTTACCACAAACTTGCAAACAAAGGCAGTTTAAGCTGTTATCGTAACCTGTTGTTGGATGCATAATACAGAGAATGAATGAGTTCTTAAAGACAATTGTATGAAAGATTGAAGCAAATATTTTTTAAGCTTTAACTATAGAGAATAACACCCTAAGTTTTATGCCTTGCTCCCTAGACGACCTGAATATTAATTCCTGTATACACTGCAAAAATAAATCTCTCAACGAGAGGTAACTATCAGATGTAGAACAACTGGCACATAGAATAAATAGCAAGACCGTATAAGAAAACTGACACAATCTAGATCTAGATTTCAACACTCGTTGTTGTAGGAAAAATGTCCAGCTAGGTGGTTAGCTACCAGCTGTATATATTAATACAAACAACCATAAATCACCACAGACCCAAGTCTTTTCTAGCCAGTTACTGCTTACAGATTTATTAAATAACCGGCTACCTCCATAAAGCAACAACTAGTCATTTATGCCTTATAAACTATATTGAGAAATCCATTATAAAGTTATTTGCCAATATATGTTGCCACTTAATTATATATAAACAATTATTTGAAACTGTTGATATAAAATAAACAAAACCACTTGGAAAGAGATACTGTCACTCGTATTTAGATACTTATAGATATATATATACTTATTATATACCTATATGTATACTTATATATATATATAGATACTTATCGTATTTCACTACGATGTTTCGACATCTATCGTGGCCTTTTCATTTTCAGGAGGAGAAGTGAGCAAGTGTTACTTACAAGCTAAACCAGTAGAGGTAAGTTTTTTTCTGTATGTTTCTCTTTCTGAATTAATAAATATGAATATATGAACAAATATATATATATATACATATATAAACATACACTCACACACACATTATATATATATAAAACACCATTTTTCTTCTTTTATCAAGGTTTGGTTTAACCAGACCAATTGTTGGATACATATATCGCTATTTATAGGTATATAATGATTAATATATACACTTTTTTTCGTTGGAAATACGATCCAAAACGGACAAATATAGTTCAATATAAACAAAGAAACATAGAGAAATCAGAAGAACACACTTACAGTCTCTAATTTTCGGTTTGAACCGTCTTCAGGAGAGATAAGAGAGGGAAACCAAGCGCACTGGATCAGAGACGGGTCTCCAACCGTCTCTGATCCAGTGCGCTTGGTTTCCCTCTCTTATCTCTCCTGAAGATGATTAATATATATATATATATATATATAAACTCTACAAAGTCACTAAAAACTAACATCATGATAATGCCTAAGTTCAGTAAACATGGCCAATAGTAATAACTGGTGGCTCCAAGGCCAAACTCCAACAAACTAATGTAGTTCATAGGTCAGGTTTTCAACCTTATATAAAAGTGTTAATTCATTAAATATATTAAAATAATGTGCGATAGAACTAATAATTTAATCATAGAGTAAGAAACTTATTATTAAGTTATCAAGTAGGATTATGCATTTGAAGGATATTTTGTTATATATTGATTGTATGACATTGCTTGTATTACAATAATAGCAAAAAAAGAAGGAACAATAATGCTAATTAACATGGCTTTATTCCTTAGAGGAATAAAGCCAGGTTCCTAATCTATTGTTACACACCTGATTGATTAATTAATTACGTATATGTAGAGGTTCTTTTGTCTTGTTGCTGTGAAAATAAAAAAAAATGGTATAATATGAAGTTGATCTTTCCTTGTACGCAATCAGGATGGTTTTTTTGTGGGATATATAGAAGGAAAATGAATAGGCGAGTCGGGGAGGAGCAACCTACATCCAATGTTGATGTTAAAGCAGGAGAAATGACCTCGCGGTGGCACAGATTCCGCCCTTCCCCGGGCGCAGCCTCAATTAAAGTCTTACATACTGGGCGACGTAATCGCTAGAGAGCTGAGCATAACAGTCGCAGGAGTAAAAGGAGGAAGACCAGCTGCGCATCACACTCGCCAAGTATTCAAACTACATCCTACCGATTATAACTCAAATCAGGCGATCGCTAAAGAAAAACCTGATTCAGTTTACGAAAAATATTTATCTAATGTATCTGTTTCATTTAATGTATTCAGCGCATACGACACTATAGAGGATTATCTCTAGGTTGCAAATAATGTACAATAACAGCCCATAATAAATGAGAAGCCAACTTTTAACAAAAGAAGATTAGGAACTATTAAAAAATCATTTCGTCTATTACGGGGGGGGGGGGGGGGCTGCGACTCGCGAGCCACATGCGGCTCTTTGAAGGATTATTTATGGCTTTCAATAAATGTACCCGAGTTCATTTTTCATTTATGTGTCACATTTCTTGCATACCCTATAAATATCGATTTAATTGCGGCGCGCGAAACATTTCAAATTTGAAAAATGACTCGGATTATTAAGGAGCTGATTATATTGTAACCTTTGGGTACATTGTGGGTATATTGTAACCTTTTGTCATTTACTAAATATACTTTATAGTTTATATAATATAAATATAATATACTTTATATATACTAAATTTACATTTAAATATTATATACTTCCTTGTCATGTAGTAAATGACTGCACAACAAACATATAAATAAAAATAATATAGACTCAAATTCAAAATTTTAAACACAAACCTTACTATTATTTTAAAATCCAGATCAAAAAAAATCAATATAAATGTTTAAAGTTCATAAAGAATAAGTAATAATTTTTTTTTATTTGTTATATTCGTTACAGTTTAGAGACTGTTAAGTACATGTTTTTCATTTTACTTATGATCGATTACTAACTTTGAACTATTGATGTTCGTACATGGCCATTTTCAACTATATATGTAAAAGATTTGACAATAAACACGTGAAATAAAAATCAATATCCATGCTACACTAAAAATGACTGAGATCTTTCAAACCGAAACAAACAGATTTTATCGGAGACAAACTGCTACTGACTCTTACTGGGGTTTAGTGATCAATATATATATTTATATGCAGAAAAATCGAAATACATAAACACGCGATACAATCAATGAAGTTTAAATTACAAGGAAAAAGGGAAAACAATAGATATAAATCCTCTAAGGCCTTTCACTTTTCTATTGTTTTTCTTTTCCCTTGTGGTTTAAACTTTATATCTATATATATATATATATATATATATATATATATATTCACTGATAAAACGAAATACGATCCAAACTGGACACAATACGAGTTCGAGATTAACAAAGAGCAACACACAAAGTAGGGAAACACACTTACAGACTCAAATTTTCGGGTAATCCGTCTTCAGGAGAAAAGAGAATGGGAGACCAAGCACGTTGTAGGCGCAACGGCAAGTAACCAACCCGGGTTGGTTACTTGCCGTTGCGCCTACAACGTGCTTGGTCTCCCATTCTCTTTTCTCCTGAAGACGGATTACCCGAAAATTTGAGTCTGTAAGTGTGTTTCCCTACTTTGTGTGTTGCTCTTTGTTAATCTCGAACTCGTATATATATATATATATATATATATTTCACATAAACACGTGAAATAAGAATCAAAGATCAAACCACAATATGAAAATGGGAAAAAAGATTAAGATCCCTCAGCCGTAACAAGCGGTCTCGTCAGAGTCAAAAACCCAACTGACGAGGACCGCTTGTTACGGTTGAGGGATCTTAATCTTGTTTTCCCACTTTCATTTTGTGGTTTGATCATTGATTCATATATATATATATATATATATATAGTAATATCTTTGTGAAAGACTCGCTTCCTGTAAGGAATGCTCATCTAAAATTAAGTTTATAATAAAACAGAGCGTGTCTAATAAATGTTCCACCTCAGCAGTAAGTGTACTTACTCTCTCTAATATGAAACGATATTTTCATTGCAGTTATTATGTAGGAAGTACCGGCTCAACATTTTTATTTATAACTGTTTAATTTGAATAATATTTAATCCCATTAAAAGTTTTTGAAAAAAGTTTTTAAAAATCAAAAATAGGAAAAGTTATCTTTCAAAATAAAACAGAATAGTCTGTTAACAAATATAGAAAAGCTCTTTCAAAATGTTAAATTAATTGAATATCTCCATAATTTGTCTTTGAATGTGGTAACAGAAATTTATCAATTAAGCATGACTAGTTCTGCTATTAATATTTATTACAATATATTTAGATACCTAAACGGTTTAAGCGACACTTCAAACGAACTTTCAGTTGCTAATTAGAATTGGATTCAAAAAAATATATTTCAACTGTAAATTTACAACGAACTGGATTCGATTATTTTCAATTTTCGGTTTGGAAAAAGTTTGCTTACTATTACTGATATGTAAATATCAAAATTAAACATAACGCTTACTTATTTAATTACTTGAAAATTTGACTTTTTTGTTTTGAAGAAAAGATGATCAAGATATTGAAGTATTTCTGTCAAACTTGGTGCGATTTTAATGTAAAATTTGGGTATGTAAATTTGAAAATATACACACAACACACATATGAAAGTAAAACTGTGGACGTGTATATATGAAAACAAACACACAAGCATATTTGAGTGTAAACTTTCGACATATATATATATATATATATTTTTGAATGTTTTCCTTATCTTGACCATATATATTTAACACTATTTTTCTTTTTTATCGAGGTTTGGTCTAGCTGCAATAATACAACACCTTTAAGCCGACACTAACTGATTTGAACAAAAACCGTTATGTAGTACCTTCCTTACAATAGAAAAATACCAAGATAAGTATAACTATTACTTAAATAATGTATTATAATTACTGTTTATGTTATTGTAATTAAATTCTGTATTGATGTAGCCCTGAAGATGTCTACAAATATAGGCGAAACGTCGGCTTCAAGGTATTATTGAAAATAGACCAAACCTCGATAGAAAAGAAAAATAGTTTTATATATATATATATATATATATTATATATATATATATATATATGAAAACAAACAAACACACACACACCCATATATATATATATATATATATATATACAAACAAACTAAAGAACATATATTAGTTTTACTTAAAAGTTGTTCAAAAGGGAATCTGAAACATTTCTTCCTAACTACGTCTAACTGAGGTCTTGAGTGACAAGCAAAATAAGAAGGAGGAAATCATATTAAGGCAACAAGAAGGAAGGGGCGGTGCGTCAGAGGATTGAGGGGTCATCGTTGATGCAGTCAGAGCCACCCACACAACGATCAGTGCCTTGAAGGTGCTCATGAATCCTACCATGCTGGGGCTACCTACCTAATTCATAAAACTCATTGAAACTCATTCATAAATTTTTTTTACGATTATCGTATAGAACTTATTAGTAAATTTAGAATATATATTTATTTTTAATGTCAGTTTTCCTCATATTAGCCTTTGGTTTCTCTTTTAGGCAGTTAATGTAATTCATTTGTTAAATGATTCAAATATTAACTATAGACAATGTATACTACAATGTTGATTCTACTTCAAAAATACATGACCTTATTGGTCAAGTTTATTGACCCAAATGTTTGGATTTACCTCATCTATTTCATTATATTACTGCCAAAAGACTGAAGTATACGACTAATATCTAAACAGATTCAACAAGATTTCTTTTTACCCACAAAAAAAGTCACCTCCAGTACTTGGTACCTATCATACACATGCTACCATCAGAGCATATATGACCAATAAAAAAATCTCTGGTAATGCCTATTGGACATTATTGTAATTAATTAAAGGTGTGTAGAAATCATTGTGATGTCAATAGAATACAATAATGTCTATTTCAAATTTCTACAAAAATTCTTAACCATCTCTTTTTTCAGAAAGAAACAGTAAACAATTTATTCAAAAAGCTCTCTCAATTATAAGAATTAAAATCCCAATTTATGGTTTCATACAATTCTATTTCATCAAATTTCAGAAACTAAATGTACTCCAAATATTCACAGCTATTCGGAAAGACGTGATAAGAGAATCTGAGATTATTGTATCTCCTGATAAGAGATCATCCAGTGAATTAATTTATTCTGTCAGTCTTATAATCTTTACAGTGATTAATAAGTTGTATATTATATTAATTTAAGTCATATTAAGTTGTATAAATTTTTTTTATTATCTATTCTATTTTCTCTTTATCTATCTTTTATCAATTTTTTCAGATCTTTTCATGAACTTTGTTATGTGCCTATATATTGTCGTGACTATATGAAGCTGAAGTATTTAATATCTATAGTTAAAATGTATTTTCTTTTTAATATATAGCTTTAATATATTAGTTTAATATATATTGTAATTATGCTTTATTGCCTTTTCAATTTGGAAAGAAAATAACGGCTAGCCCTATTTTTGTAGTGATTAAGGTAAAAGTTTTATAAATCGTATTGAACATAATCTTGGTTCGGTTCTAGTCCAATGATTATTCAACGACAAAAATAAAATCATTTAATGCATTATCAATCATTTGAAATGTGCAGAAAAGTATAATAAGGTTGTGAGTTAGGTGCAGTCGAGGTGTAAACACGCATGCTCTTATTGCCCGAGCTTCGAATCCAATATATCAAGCTGAAATATCACATCGGAGATGCCAAATTATGGAATCCACTATATTGGAGAGGTGGTAAAGAAAAGATATTGAGCATTCTTTCCTTTCGAGAATACATAATCACTGGGGGCTAACACCATTAAATATAAGGTATCCAGTTAAAAAAAGTATCTTCTAATAAAGTTGAATAAAGGAAACTGTAGGTCTCCTACCGCAAAATAGAACACAGTAATGCTGTGCATACATAACTAAAGTTGGTATTAAATTAGAAATAACGAACAATTTCAACTTTCAGATAAAGTGCTTTAGTAATTTTAGGCTATTTCGAATGAATGAGAAAACGATAAAGAGCGGTCTTTAGGGACCGTTAAATAATTTGGTTACTGTGAGGAATGCAGCAAAGGCGCGTGGTTACGGCGAAGTAGCAAGTAGGTCGGTCGTATAGATGGAATGTTATTCAATAAGGCAGGCAGTAGTGAATGTTTTCGGAACCCCGTCTGAGTTGCACAATACGATCTATATGTAAAACTGTAGCTTCTTCTAACAACTTAGAACATCATTTGCGTAACAGTTTTCGAACTTTTGTCTCAGTCTACTTCTTGGAGTTTTTTTTTTTTTGGTTTTAATTAACTATGTACTAGGAACTATTATATAATGGAATGCCTGTATGGACAAAAAACCTTGAGATGACAAAAAAAATAAAAAGTACTTCATATTTTCTGCGATTTCAAAAAGATCAATTGTCTAAATTGGGATGAAAATATATCTTATGAGACGACAAAAGTTTATCTAAGAATAAAAATAAAACGAGAAAAGATTTACGTTTCTATAATATAGAATTATATAAAAACCATGTCTATAAAAATCATCTCGAAAATTTTGGGAATACAAAACTAGACATCAGAAACAAGCTAGATTTATGAGATTCGAACTGACATCTGTTTGGCCGACGTAAGTGGCCTTGTCAAGCACAACATAAGGGGCTATTAGTAACAAACGTGAAGCAAGTGCCTATTAGAGGCCAGACTTCGGTGGTGTTGCAAACTGTCTGAACAATGTAAATGGAATAAAACTCTGAAAAGAGAAAGGAATAAAAATAACAAGAATCACAACATAAACAAAATTGAAGAGGCTTACACTTGAACTTACTATAAGTAAACATATCAAAGTCTGTGACAATCATTCGAGTTTTGGTTTCACTTAAACGAGGCTTTAACGAGAAAAAGGACGAACACTCACGAATCGATAATTTCGGCGCCTTGCCGTCTTCAGGAGAGTAGAAAGAAAGAAAATAAAAGGAGAAAGAATGAAGGAACGGAGACGTAAATGCGTCCACTGGCCAATGTAAACTCGGCCAGTATATATGTATATATATATATAAACTCAAAATATATATATATATAATATATATATAAATATATATATATATATATATATAGACAGGTTTCGTTGAACACGATAGAGTGTTTCCTCTGGATAATTTTCCTTGCGACTTTTTCCAGTTTGCGGAAGATTCTTTTTTCGTTGTTAATTAAAAATCTATAGTTAATCAATTTAATGATTTAGTTCGATTTATGTCCTTTCTCATTACTCTGTAACCATCTGTGTCTAAGTACCCACATATGAAAAACCTATTTTTACTACCATAATAATAATAATAATAATATTTTATTTCTTATCACATAAAATTGTTAACCCCTAGAAACTAATAAAGAGAAGGCAACAATGATGCTCGCAACATATTGACAAAATTATCAATATTTAATTCTATTAAATATTTGTGAACATTTTTTTCTCATAGACATATTTTAATGCTGTACCAGTCTCCATAGAGCTCAAATTTTCTTTTTTCTGATAAAATTTCTAAGCAAGGATGCCGTTTAACAATTTGTGTAATCTAAAGTTTGAGCAGGTGCCATTACTCCTGTTTTCTCTAGAAACGATTGTCATTCTAGTTTATTAAGGGTAATTAGGAACTTTTTCTTTCATAAAAACCGGAACATAATAGTTATTGATTTGATTTTAAGCGATCATAGAGTATATTATATGATTTCAGATTTGTTTTTCTTCAAACTAAATGTATATATATTCATAGAATATTGAGCATTTATAAAATAATGTAACCTAAATTAGTATAGTATCAAAAAATTTCCAGATAATCTTATTACTGCAAAAATCTATAATTTGAATAATGGATAACCTACCTGCCCTTCTTGTTTAATATGTTTTCATCGACTTAGAAATTTATTTTGTTAATTTCAGTGAAATGAAATATTTATTTAAATGTTTAATAGAAGAAATTTGCAAACATTTAATCAGTTAATAGGCTATGTAAAAAGAATAGAATTGTTATATGTATAAAAACTCACGCCATCAAAGATATGTTTTATGATTTTATAGGGTGATGACAATCGTTTAAAGAAAGTAAACTTCTCTGTTCATTATTAAGAAACCACAACTCCGGTGGTTCGATAAAATTAAAATTTCGTCTTGACTATTGTCTTAGTATTAATATTTCATAAACCTCCAATTTTAAAAGGGTATTGCTGCCCTCAAAATAACAACTAACATATTAAATTCTATCTATTGTAACGTGTGAAGGTTTAGTAAATAATCATCTTCATAAGATACAACATACCTATCGGAAGAGCAAATTAACAATATCAGCTCCAAAAATGTTAGTTAACGATGTATAAAAGGGCTTATATCTTTAAGAAATCACTGTAGCCAGCTTCCTGGATACGAAGGAGCTCCCTATCTATTAAAAACTGTTATTGAGGGATTGGTATTTACTCATTATTAAGAAGAGGAAGTGATACTAAGTCCCCATACAAAAAATTATCAAACGTCGACGCGCTTCGTACATTTAGTGTTTATCCTCAGGTTACATAGGCCTCAGTAAAGTGATGTTACCAGACAATGAACACTGATTGTTTAAAACGAGTCTACATATGATAATTTCTTTTTTCTGTGTGAAGACTTAGTAGTTCTTTCCCTTTCTGAAATAAGGAGTTTTTGATCACACGCATTGAAATGCTTTGAATCATCACTAATACGTAGTTGTATTAATTCAGAATCCATAGAGTGGATTGCAACATTCTCACAGAAGAGTTGCTTATCAATGTTGATGGAGAAACAAGCGAAGTCACTGATTTCATTATCTATAACTCTCATAATTCTCTACTAAGAAGCTTCATGTTGCCTTTTCAAGATAGTTCCAACCGAGTTTGATAGAAAATTTTACTTATAGTAAAGTTGGATGTAGGTTTCTTCAGATTTTTTTATTTATGTTATTTTCTAAAACATATAAACATTTTATGGAAACCAATTTACTTTGATATTATGCTTTACTTATAGTAATGTTTTACAGTGTTTGTGACTCCAGATGTTATTAACAAACCATTTGAGATTCACAGGTTTCAGCATTTTGTTTTTAGAGGTAAGGAACATTTTTATGCTGGTATATTTGATAACATTACACCAGCGATAATTGATACTAATAGCTTGAGTTTCATAAAACAGTTTGTACCATGTTTTTCACGGAAAAGTCTATGTTTAGGGTAACCTACAGATTTTAGATCTCTGATACCAGTCGCAGACAGGTGGATAACGAGCATGCATAGTATTTTCCAACCTAACCTGTTAGTCACTCGTTAATCACGAAACAGTTATTTTAATGTTTATTTACTTTTCATTATTTCACAGTGTCATAAAGGGGGATATTTTAGAAAGGTTTCTAAGACAGGTGAAATTGAATTGAAGAACAAAAGACTGTCATTGAAAAGAAAGCTGAACAGAGAGCGCGAGATGGCTACGGACACCTTGGTCATCAAATAAACATAAGCCACCGTCCAAGCCAACATATATAATGAACAAACGAAAGTGGCTATTTCAGTATGCAAAGTGTTTGATTAGAACACTGTTCGCTTAATCGCCATATGAGTTATTGAACCTCCACAAGAGAGTTCAACGAATTGAACTCCACAAAATCAGATGAGAGTATGAGTATAATTCATTAAGTGTTACTAAATCCCTGCACACAATATTCATCATGTGATGTATGTAGGTAGACAGAGTGATAAAGTGAAAGAAGCACCAAACAAAACATATGGTGACGTGCACTTGCACAAATGACCAGCAAAAATCTTAAAACAGCCGCATGCCGATATTAAAGCATATTTATTTTTTTTAAATATACATGTTTCATTGATTACAAGTAGGTATACATTATGGGTTGTGCCATATTACAAGATGGCTCTGTATCAAGCCACACTTATCAACTCTTTTACTAATTGTAAAAAAGAATAGAAGAAATAAAATATTCAAGAACTATGCTTCAAATGTAACACGGTTGAAACAAGACAGTGTTTTGAGTGACAAATTTAAGATTGAATTCTCATATATATAAACGTTAAACGGTAAGTACTGAGATCTTTGTAATATAATCATATTTTTCAAAGATGTAATACATGGATAGTTATTCAAGACTATCGAGTTACGAATTCCACTCTTGTAAGTTTCAGGGTAACTAGCAGCACCATAAGAGTTAGTTTGATATACAACTCGCAAAGTTTGAAATCTGGTATTCTATAGACTAACTAGGCATTGTATATAATGCCTAAAACTAGCCGGCAATGCATGAAACGTCTTATATTTCACACATTTCCTAGGAAGTTTACTGAATACTAAATGAGAAACCAAGGGCCAGATTAGCTCAATGGTTAACGTACTCGCCTCTGTGCTCGTAGTCTGGGGTTTGATACACGCCTCGCCCTCGATTCATTCACGCGGGAGGTGAATAAATCTAAATATGACGTTCCATGAGAGGACATTAAACCGTCGGTCCCAAGCCTATATAATGTCAGGTACTCGTTATAGATCCGTACTCGAAATGCACTTGAGTTAGGCAAAATTTAGGACTCCTAATATAGATTCTGTAGAATCACCGATCTAACTAGCTGTTATCACCTGCTAGGGAATCGATTTAAACAATGGACAATTTCGGCACATATAAAATACATCTTCAATTCATCTCAAATATTACATGGCAAGGCACACGATATTCGTTTCCCACTGGAATTGGGGGAAAAAAATCCCACTACTTTTTTGCGCGTTCCTATTACTCATATCGACAACGAGCGAGGTATTTCGCGGAATACATTGGCAGCTGTAATGAGTGTGACAGGGGATCGTTTCTAACGACTTGAAGGAATTTTAAAACGAGGATATGCGTGATCATAATTCAATTGATGCCCTAAAAACTTGCTAAGATATTATTGATCTCCAAATGTTCTCCGGTCACTTGGAATTACTCAGTCCGGTGGCAGCGGCCAAAGGTTCATCAAGTGTAAGCGTAAAAGAAAGTGCTGAAGGTTGAAACCTCTTTGCATGAAACATGTAATGAAATGTAATTCAAATAGTCATTCATGCCTGTCAGGTTGAAAAAAGTAGGTTAATTTCTTATTTTTTATATGAAAGTTTTATTTTCATTAATAAGAAATGCATAAATTATGTTTTGTAAAACTTTCTTTTTCTTTACGCATTGTGAATAATTTTTTTAATATATACTATATACAATACCTAGGGAGAGTATGTAATGCTTCTAATATTTTATAGTTTGCCTAAAAACACCCGGTATTATGTACAATGTCTGGGCATTCTACAGAATGCCGGTAACAGGTATACTTAGTACATAGTGAGAGTTGTAAAAAGCCTGCAACTTGCCTTTTCTCAAACTTTGTGACTCAGCTGATGGTATTCCTAAGTTTATGTTAGTGGATGTTAAGACTGTCCTGTGACTTCTCGAAATCAGGTCTAACAAAGGTCTTCTATTCTATCTAAACAACTCTAAAGTTTTGAAGTGATTATATCTAACCCAGTCAAAACAATTGAATCTATCGTAACATGTTTAACGTTTATCAATATGAGTTATTTCATTTCCTTTCCTCCCACCTTTGTTTTCCCCAAATATAAGTGATTCAGAATTAGGTCGACAAACCAGTTAGGCTATAATTACAAAAAAGAAAAACATAGAAATAAGTATAGTTCGAAAAAGGATATATGAAGACAGGAGAGATCCTTGAAGGGAGTTTCTCAATGAATTAGATGATTGTGTCAAATCAGACATAGTTGTAAGATAAGGTTTGATGGGAGAGATTTGGGGCTGAAGGAAGGAAGGATGTGGAGGCAACGCTGCGCGCGGCGTTGGTCAACCTAATGGTGAAATCCCCATTAACCTCTTGGCACTCAAATCATTCTTCCTCCTTATCTCTAAACTTATTATTTTCAAACCTTTCCTAACCAGCATAATAGTTATTTTACTGTTTTAAAAAACAGTCGTCAACAAAATTGTTTATTTAATTAAACATCAACATGTTAAAAGGCAATATACAAAAAGAAAAAAAAAAGAAAGAGAAGATAATGGTCAACAATCACGTATTCTATCAGTATTATACTAAAAGATAGCAGTTACCAACCTACTCATTTTAAGTGAATTTTGTATTAATAATATCTTACTGCTGAACATTTTTTGTAACTACTCTTTGTTAGGCATTGTTATTTGCTCTATGTCATTTCACCGTGTAGCCTTGATACCTTCAGACTGCCTATAGTATAGGCACAGTCTGTGTAGTATAGGATAGCATATACTAGTATAGTATACTATATTAAACCATAGTATGGTATATATAGTATAGTATATTTATATACTATATTTATATAGTATATTTAATACATTTCCTACTTCTTGTTTTCACTGGACCAACCCGCCAGCACCACATCCTTGGTGTCTTCCTGATGATGAACACAAAGTGTTCGAAACGCGTTGCTGTTGAATAAAACTTCATTTGTGTGGAGACTTTTGTTTGCTTATCCATTTTACCTCAGAATAGTTTAGTATAGTTGGAAGGCAATCTGCCAACTCTTAAGTATAACAACGAAGTTATGTTAGAAACTAAAACTTAATTATTTTAAATCGTCATATCTTCACATTTAGTTAAACGTTCGAGGATCAACGTAGCGCATCTTCAAGGGCAACAGATCTAAGAGGCTTATGAAGATGGACAGTGTCTAAACATCGCTAGAGCAACTCACAGTCTACGAGATAAAGCAACGTAAAATAGTTATATTTGAAACTAGAAAAGATTAATTTTATTTTTAAAATTAATAAGAATAAATCACATTAAGTGTACAGGAAAAATGTAAATCATATTAATAATTAACGAGATATGCAATAATTCATTGTACAATATTAATTCACGAGAATGAGGGAGAGAAACACCAAGACTAAAAACAAAAAAAATACGTAAAAGGTATTTTAGAGGCTTTGTGCTTTCCTCATTCTTACTTAATTAATAAGATTTACTTAGATTAATGTTAAATAACATTTATTTAAAAATTTCGTCTCCACACAAAAGTGTTTTATCTTAAAAGTAATAACGCGTTTCGAACATATACTGTTTTTCTTCAGGTTTGCATCTGCACTGTTGTGGAGACGTATTTTTTTAAAATTTCCCATCATGAGTAAATTTTATACCACAAACCATACGATAACAGACTTCACAAGTAACGAATTAAATAATTTTGTTTTTCAAAGTTTCAAAATTAGTAATATAAGCTATATTTAGTTAAATATCATTTGCAGCTCTTCATAACAAAACATAAGTATTGCAGCTCAACATTCAATTCAATTTCAATGAATGAGCTGTGAATGATAAAAGGTTCGCTTGTTATTTATTCTATAGGTAATATAAAATGAAGTCTATTGATCTTTATTTGTTTGAATGAAAAGTGACAACGCAGAATTTATTTTCTTTGCTAAGGTGTGAGGTTTTTTTTTCTTTATCTATCAGACAGTTGCATTGACACGAATACATCTCTTAAGCCATCAAAAGATAAGTCAAGGTGTCGTTGATTCAAAGGATGCTATCACCACTGGCATTACTCAACAAATTTTATTTAATTGACTTTCAATATGCATAAATTGCTCAATCTGATGACAATAGAAATTAAAACCAGTTTGTCGTGCTTGCATACACTCAGAGGTCACATGTAGGAATGACCCAACGTGTTTCCCGAGGGGAGTAGATAATCATGTGTCCATTGCGTTTTATAAATGAGGTAAATCAACATACGACAGGTTCTTGGTAATTCTCTTTTAAGCCATTAAACTTAACTAAACAGTTATTTTTGAACTTCAAGGGACGATTGATCTGGTTTTGTGGTACTTTTAGAGCTGTCACTCAACAGCTTATTTATGTCTTGTTTAACTGGCCTTTCCACTGTCTTTACTGCATTTAGTATTAGCATCTTCTAGAAGAGAGTAAAAAAGCAAATAAAACACTTAATCTGGAAGGCAATGTTAGGTGAACAGTTTAAAAAGAAATAGGTACCAGTAAAGAAAAAAGTATATTATGAGTTGCTAAGTTCCTTCTTCATGGTATACTATGGAACTCTCATCAGCAACTACTATCTACTTCATAATCTAAATCAAATAGGGTTATGTAAACATGTGTTCCCTTGCAAAGCTTTAATACATAGTAGAAAGCTAGATTTAGCGATGAATCATCATACTAGCTGAGAGGTAGATTGTATGACATGATAGCTGAAAAATGAATAGAGATCACAGGATAAACAAACTTTCAGCGTTCACTAAATAAAATGTTTCAAACAAAGGTTAGATGCGGTTTAGGAAACTTTTTTTAATATATCTACAATGTGACTTCGAATCCAGTAATTTGCAAAATTTTACTTGCAGTCCCCTGGAAACTAGAAGCTGAAAAGTCATCGAATGATATAGAACATATATGAGGTATATATACGGTATAGGCGACAAAAGTATGAGTTAAGAGTATGTGATAAAGCATATACTAAGTATTTAATATAGAGTATAGGCCATTAAGAATATATGTCTTACAGAGTATATTATAAATTATATACAATTATAAGAAGTTCGACACTCAGTCTATTAAAATTTATGCTACATTCAATTAGCATGTATATATAGTATAGGTCATAAAAGAGCATATGCTAATTGAATGTAGCATAAATTTTAATAGACTGAGTGAAGAATATATATATATTCTAAAGACATTTACTCTTGACGACCGATACACTATAAAAACTTTATTATACATGGTAAAACACATATAATATTTATGCTTTTCATTGTATGTTTTAGAGTATATCACAATGTGCGTATAAAGGTCATACAAAGAGCTACTAAATTTCATAAAATTGTATACTTTTTAAAGCCTATACATTAAAAGTATATCTCATACTTTAAGTAGGTAATTCATACCTTTTGTTACCTATACCGCGTAGAGAACTTATATTATTCTCTCTATAACTCCTACAGTCTTTATGTTCTATTCTCTACTTTATATAGTTAATAGTATATTGAGTAACACACATCTCGATTCTGTCAATAATTATCATTTACTTGTTCATGATTTATCCCAATGCGACATCGGCTAATCATGGTAAGACAGTGGTTATTTATATACCTAGGATTATACAAATATGTTAGAGAAACAACTATTAATATAATAAATACATATTTGTAGACCTGTTGAGGATATTATAATAATATTTGAGGAAAGTAATTTGAGTCGAGTCAATAAGGGTTGCTGAAAGACAAAGCACAAAACCATAACGACAAGAGTGATTGTAATAGAGTTATTCATTGACCATTGTATGTTCTAGAATCGAATCAGTCGAGCCAAGACCAAATTGTACATCTATCCTATGTAACACTTTGTCTAACATCGTGCATCATGCAATGTCATAGTC
Organism: Hermatobates lingyangjiaoensis; assembly: GCA_026182355.1. Taxonomy (NCBI): domain Eukaryota; kingdom Metazoa; phylum Arthropoda; class Insecta; order Hemiptera; family Hermatobatidae; genus Hermatobates; species Hermatobates lingyangjiaoensis. The sequence goes on along the minus strand of JAPFBL010000066.1, from coordinate 2,257,425 downwards.
ATAAGAATTATATATATCAAATATAAAGAAATAGTTTACCTCATATACTGTTTTTTGAAAAGAAATTGTTCAAGTGCTCATACCTGAAATAAAACAAACAAAAATTACTTTTTCATTAGTCTTTCAAAGGCGTATATATATATATTATATATATATATATGTTGAATGCCAGATTAGATATTGTAAAAGACGAGCCAATCCCTGTTACGTATTACTTTGGGCATTTCTTATTGGTTGTGGGTGTTTATTCGTTGAACACGTTTCTAGTGTGCTAAGGAGAAACGTGTTCAACGAATAAACACCCACAACCAATAAGAAGTGCCCAAAGTAATACGTAACAGGGATTGGCTCGTCTTTTACAATATATATATATATATACATATATATTACACTCAATAAATTTAGTTAAATTATAAAAAAAATATTTAAAAATGATTAGCAAACTCGAAAACCATTAGTTAGACATTTTTAATTATTGATAAGAGGATGGAAAAATAAATAAATTCCAGATAAAAGAACATACAAAAATAAATACGATTTGTTTGTTTACTTCTTCAAAGTGAGTGTGATTTTTAAATCTGGTTAGTGAAGTGAAAATTATCACTAACTGTTACTTAACCATCTGTATTCCTGAACAAACTTTGAAAGATTAGTTAAGAATTAGTAACAAAATCCTAGCTGAGTTAGCTTATTTGTCATTTATTTAAGAAACACGTCCATATATTTCTTTCATTTTAATATTTTATCCCACTATACATCTATGACATTTTATCTTCAAATTTCTCAATATTTATTTATCATATCCCTGCTGCTTGGGATCTTTGACGTCCTCCTGCAGTCCGACGTAGATTTGTAGAGCCGTCCTTCATGTGTCCATTTCTTATTTACTGATCTCGATTTATTCCCTGCACATAACGCGATTTGCTCGCTGGTCGTATTTCCTTCAGAGCAGAAAGAGCTGAATAGTGAATCTGTTCCATCTTCCTTATAAAAGAGTTCTCAGATAGGAAAACCTTCTAAATTAGTTAACGGAATTTCAATACTTTTTTCAAGCTTGGCAAAGTCCCTCAGGAGTCACGTTCTATATCGTGACAGTAAAAGTCAGAGTAAAAGAGATATAAAAGAAAGTAAGTAGAAGAACATGGTGCCTGAAGGGAAGAGAAAGGCGTATGATTGGAGGCTCAGAGCGGGTCTCGGCTATCTTATTAAGCTTTTGTGGTTAATGATTCAGGAAAAGATCTAAACCGTCAAAACTTTTCGGATAATTAACTTCAAAAATTAATTTAACTCACCTTTAGGGGAATGGGGAAAACTTTACGAAAATAGGTAGTCGTGAGAATAGATTCTCACTATTATTATAACCATAAAAAAAATATACTTTATGATTATAGTATCATAGTACAGAAAATTACGAACCCACGTGACTTTTTCTGATTCGAACTGAGATGTTTAGGTGAGGGGAAGTGAATGTATGTAAGCGATATATATATATATATAATTCATACAGGAAAGAGAAAAATAAATAAAAACACACACAAAAAAGACTCACAGTGATATTTCGACATTTGTCGTCATCGGGCAGAAGTAGTACCTTTGAGTAGCTGAATCTAACTTATTATATTATATTATATAAACTAATATGTAAACTTTTATTATATTATATTAAATTTTATATTATATTATAAACTAACTGGTTATATATATATATACTTTTGGGGTATCATTGAGAAACCAACCTGAACCTCAGTTACAATTCTATAAGTTTTAAAACTTGTATTCTGACATTGTTTAAATTATTCGTTATTTATTTATTTTGATTCATTTGTTAATTAACATAATTATCATTTATATTTTTCTATTTATTTAATGTATTAAATTGTTATTGGATTAAATTGTATTTTCTATAAAACGTCTTTTTTATTATTATGTTTTCCCCTATTTTAATTCTTGATCTATTTATAGTACTTTGTTCATTTCCAATGTATCCAGTCTGTATATATTCTGTGAAGTTGTCCAGTTTCGTCTCCTAGTGTACCACTCCCTAAATACGACGGTTAAAAGGTTTGAAACATTGAAAGTAAGTCTCAGTGTCTAGATATAACTCGTGTTTCATTCTGTTTTCTATAATTATATAATAAAATCAAAGTAAGAAATATTAAGATATTATGTCGTATTTTCGTATTTTGATCTCAGATGTTTGGGTGAGTCTATGTTTATGAATGTAAGCGATTCATGTATACCATTTCTGTTACTCATACAGGCCGAAATATCACAATACTCATACATGACTGCTCAATAAAAGAAACATTTGAATAATCTTTTTCATTTATCCTTGATTTTGTGGTGATTTGTATTTGCATGTGCTTTGTGTACGGGTGTGCAGGAGAAGATACCTGGGTACACGATTTTTATAAATAGGTTATAAATAGGTCACAGTGTTTAAAGAGCATTCTGTAATCTGTAATAAGCATATCAATACCTAAACAACAGAAAAAAAAAACTTTTGTTTTGTGGTCTAAAACAATGGAAAGTGTTAATATTGTGTTCTATACTAAAACCGAGAAGATGTTTTTTTTTTCTTTCAAATATTGCAGGGGTTATAGTTGATCACGTGCACTTGTGGCCTAGTGCTCTTGTTAAACAATCGAAAAACGATCGTCGAAATCACAACGACCATAATAACTGGAGGGTCCGTTATCTCTGTGCACATCTTGACCGAATCAGCAGAAAGTCACCGCCGGTGTGCTACTTTCTACCACGACCTGGTGGATGTCACCTGCGGTCCTGGCCGGCTCTGTAATCCGAGACGCACGCCTCTGCTAATCAGTACGGGTTGCGATGACTCAACAGCCAAGGGAGGACCATTGCTCGGAAAGAAGTGCCCAAACTATTCACCATACAGAATTAATATTTTTATATTGATGTCTGCCACGCATTCAGTCAGTTGTAGAGCAGACTTCCGTTAGGTAGAGCAGACGAGAAAACCAAGTATGAAACTGAAATAAGCCGATTAAAAGTGACCTTACTCGCTAGTTTGTTCAGCAATAAAATTAACTAAAAATGTTAAATGACCCATAAATAAAATTTAAATAATGGCCATCCATATTTCAAAAGAAGTATGCTTGACAGAGGTTACGCCACTATCAATACATCAACATAGATTGAAGGAAATGTACATCTTTTCGTTAAGTATAGTTGCCCTCCGGTAACCGATAAGCATTTAAAGAAGTTTTGAACTTCTAACTTTCAGTTGAATAACCCTTAAGAAAAAAAAATAAGAGTTCAAGTTTGGTTTAATCACGGTGCCTAATTAATGATTGGTATTCATTAATTAATTTTTAATAATATTTTTTACATATAATAGTGAATTAGAGTCACCAAAGTTTTTGTCATAACTTTCTATTAAAAGGAAAGATGATTCATAACACTGGAGGAAGATTCTTAATTAATTAATTTTAAAGCATTATTAAATGAATTTTTAGTTAATCATTCAAGAGTAATTCATCATTATTTGCATAAACATGAAGATTGACTTAGACAATTATTACAGTGAAGGTGATTACGTACGTGTAAATAAAGACCTGCTAAATTCTGTTTAGATTCTTAGCATTAAAACGAGATGGTGAACTACTGAAGTAAACAACTGAACTCTGTGAAAGGAAGCTTCTGAGAAGTGGACTTTGTCATGATTCAAGAGAGCTCGACTGTTTATCAACTCGTCGCCTTTCTACTTGATTGTTTTGTTTTCTGTTTACTAGACTATTATCAAAAGATATAACGGATTTAATAAGTTCCTAAGAAAACAAAGTAACTTATAAATGTTGGCAAGTTTATACTTTAAGAAGTTTCCGCCGTAAAAAGGAATTATTTACTGTTATTTATTTGGCCACAGTTAATAATATCATAATAGAGATGCTATTATAAATTATAGTAAGTTAAATTAGTGTAAATGAATAACGCAAACAGTGATGGTCAAAGAAGCTGAATAACTACAGATAGGAGAGCAAGCATCAACTGCCACTTTGTGCACACATTCAACTATTAAAAATATTAATAATAATAATTTCATCATTAATAATTAATATGTAATTAATAATAAGTAATTAAAGATAATTACCAATAATTATTTTATTATTAATAATTAATTGGAACCAATCGTTACTCATCAAAGTTATTAAACCGAACTTAAACTGTTCTTTTTTTGTCTAAAGGACGGTTCAGCCAACATTAGAGATTTAAACGTTTTTTTATGTCAATCTTCAGTTCATTTTTTAAAGTTTTAATAATAATTATTATTTTTTCGATATACATTTTTTTCTTAACATTTTTGAAATATATCATCACTCATGAAGACTTGTCTATATTTTTAAGCATCTCGAGACGTCAAATAATAGTTATAGTGAACTCTTATCACTTAATCAGTATTACTGTTTATCAACTACAATCACCATGAGGTGATAATATTAAGAAATCTTTTTATAAGTCTATTCAAGACTCTAGAACAGTGTTTAAAAAACTAGTTGCAGATTATTTGCACAGTAGTCCCTTTGTAATATGTAACACAGCTTTTGGATCTTTTTATATCGACCGCAGTTAAAGTATAGTCTTCTCAAACAAAATATTTTTTAAAAACAAATATTTTTTCAAAAAATGACATCCGTGTTTTATTGAAATAATAACATTTCTTTTTGGAAATCACTTATTAATTAAGAAAATGGAAACCTTAAAGAACAAAAGTACAATCAATTTGATAGGTATGTGACTTCGCTTTGCCTGAACAAGTTCTTCCAGATTGGGCTTGGTTTAGGAAAAGTTCAAATCCCATGTCATTTCCTACAATTAATCTGTTTTGATGACAAGTAATTTGGAAGCTATCTCACACTCACAGGTGGTTTCAAATGAATCAGTACCTTTACAGCTAGATTTACAACATATAGCAACAACTGTGCCATTTTCAATGCAGAAATCTCTAAAAGATATGTCGCAGAAAATATGTTTTGCATAAACATCATTTACCAAATCAACAAACTGTTCTTCAATCAAGTTTTCTTGTATACATTAATAGACAAACCGAGTGTGTTAGCATTGCTTGTTACCACGCTACGGTGCAGAATATTTGATGGATCAAGTTGATATTTTACACAAAAATGGGCCTCATAGTGTAGAAGATCCGTATTGTTTGTAAAGAATTATGTATGACGGGAAAGTCACTTTTTTTGCCAGAAACCGTTTTTTAAAAAGCATTTTTTTCTCCTAAACTGATGACCCTAGAGATTTGAAATTTTGGCATTATCTTGCGGTTACAAACGGAAGAAACAAAAAATATATTCAGAATTTTGAAACAATCGGAAATATTTTTTTCCGATGTAAAAATGTTGACTTATAAAATTCAGTCTCAAAGTGAAGTATATCATAGTGATTAAAATGAAACTATGGCTAAAAATAGAACATTATATGGAGAATGAGTTGAGATATTTTTTTTCAAAATTACATTCACCAAGTACGATTTCTGTTTTCAGAAAATGTTTTTCTGACGCTAAACCGCTCATTAAAAAATTATGTAAATTTGTCCAAAAATGGAACACAAAATTAGCAATTTATAAAAAAAAATTAATGAAATTTCAATTACGCCAATGAGCAATAAAGCTGTAAAACTGTTTGTTTATCTTAAACTAAGGGATCACCTGCTATACTTTTCGAATTGTTTATATTTTTTTACATTGTTTACATTGATTTAGAATTTTTTCAGTGAATTCACCGATATAATATAATGTTTAGAGATATAATGAAAATTGTTAAATGATTTAACTACTTATATGTGATGTAAGAAGAATGAAATTCTTATATGTAAAAAGTCAACAACAATAGAGTATTCTAATGTAGTGCAATCAGTTATTATGTGATATTTACTCATTGTAGGGTAAAAATCTAATGAAATGGTCTCCACATATAAACATTTTAATGATATAAACAACGCGTTTCGAACACGTAGTGTTCTTCCTCAGGCATTACCTAAGGATGACTGCCTCTGAATAAGAATTTTTACCCTACAACAATAGAGTATATGAAACATATAATCTCTGATCCTTGTTATAGTATGATGGGTTTGTCTAACAAACTGTTCTAATCAATCTATATGTTGCACAATTCTACAAAGCTTAATATCAGATGCTGATTTTTTCACGTTTATGTATAACATTATTATTGGGGAATATTGAAGTTTTTGGAATGAAATTTTATGTCCTATAGAAAGGTTTCCATGTTTTTGTCTAATTGCCAGTGTTTTCACTATTCTAGTCTAATAATTCATACCATGATTTTTAAAAATTTTAAGCTTCCAGATTTTAAATTTAAAATTATACAGAAAAGTCGGCTTTGAACTTAATTTAAGAATGCAAAGATGGCTAATTACCAACATATTTTTTCTCAATATACACTTACAGCAAACTTATAATAGAATAGATCACATGGAAAATAATAACTTCCCTCAAAGCAAATTGTTTTTTTATGATTTTTGACATAGGGAAAGAAAAGTGAGTTTTCTAAAAACTCTAGCTATGCCATGAAAATTCCCAGTATAACAATTTGATAAAAGATCAAAAATGTAGAACATATTCATTCAGAATTAAAAAAAATTCTTTTAAAAATAATAAATGTAATTATCCTACATTTTAAATTAAAAATGATCTGAAAACGACATTTTTTCTTACACGCTCAGAATTTTTCACATAGAGGTCAGATAATCTATGTAAGAGATCCACGGGCTATTGGAGCAAAAGCCATGCTCTCTTGTAGGAAGTTATTTCGTATAAGCAAATTTTCACTTTGGCTTTTCATAATGTTATTACTGCTGTAGTTATACTAATGATTGTATATCCATTATATCTGTGAGATTCAAAAAAGGCTTATCTACTGATAAGTGGATCAATCACTATCTGTGCTACCTCAGGAATGAAACACTAATAAACATCTCCCATTTAGACGATTATATTATGCTTAAATGAGCCATTATATATAATATACCCAAGAAGTTTGATATTAAGTTTACTTATAGTAAAGTTGACTGTACGCCACTCCAGATTTTTTCAGGTCATCTAGAGTAACTCTTCTAAGGTAATCATGGGTCGTTATACCACCAGAGAGCGAATATTTATTGTAGAGTCGTATTTTTGGTTGAATGAGTCAATATCAGAAACTCAAAGAAAATTTCAACTTAACTTCAACACAAGAAATTCCCCTAATCCCAATACAATAAAAGCCTAAAAATTTTAGATAATTTTGAAAGATGGGAAATTTATCAAAATTATCTGGTCTATCAGATTTAGGACAGTCACTTACAGAACCTTGCTTACGAAATCAAGCTACCATGGCTTTTATCGTATTGGGAGTAGGGGAACTTCTTGCGTGGAAGTTTCGTCGAAATTCTCTTTGAGTTTCTAATTTTGACTCATTCAACTGAAAATACGACTCTACAAGTGGTGTAACGACTCATGGTGATCTTGGAAGTGTTACTCTAGATGACCTGAAAAAATAAAAAATCTATATAAAAAATTAAGAAAGTTATGAATTTTTCTAACCATCAGCTTCTTTTGGGACACCCTTTATTTGGTTAGAATCTGGTGTACAAGTAAGCCGACAATTACTTCCAGGGACTCTCCGGACGAATATAGTAAAATTTGACTCCTAAGTATATACCTCTTCGGATCTTTTATTTTGAGTAAAAAATTTTCAAAAATAAAAACTGAACTAAGATTTAGTTAAGTTTTTAAAATTTTATTTTTAGTGCCTCCTTGAGTCTTAATTAGAAGTTGATCAAATCGAAAAAACAGTGACTCTTGAATATATGTTAAATCAAAAGAAGGTATTTAATATTAATAGAAATGTTATAAATTAACATTAAATTTCATTATGATTTTTTATGTTAAAAGTAATTAAAATTAGACAGAAAATAAATTAATATTTAATTGAATTTTCAAAAGTTGCCAACAAGATTATGATTGAGAGGTTTTTACAGGTTTAAAGTGATTCTTTTTTTTCTATTAAATCGTGGTCAATGGAGCTCTCACTCATAAAGTGACCGAGGGATACCACGTGATTTTCTCGCTTGTCTGCATTCAAAACTGCGGTCCGAGTGTTTCGCTCTTGACTAACCAACTGCCAAGTGAAACTGACCAGGATGTGGGGGCTCCGTCGTATTAACGCTTTCTGAACCCCTAATCCCTGGAGTAGTCACACAACCCAACTTAAGTACAAGACCGATTGCACAACTGATTCTAGTTTCTATTAGACTTGTTAGAATGTCGTCATTGTAACATTACTAACCTCAGTGGAAATAACCCATTCACTTATTATTATTATAATTTTTTTTTATAAACTAATGTCTTATTCGTTTAATTAAAGGTTTCTAATTTTTTGAATTTTACACTGTTGATGAAAGAAGACAGTACGAAGTTTGTATCATAGTTTAACTTTGATCCGGCAAAGCGTGACTTAAAAAAAGCAGATGCAGATGTTTGAAATAGCTATGCTGATTTTAACCTGTCTATTTAATTACTAAAAGCTGGCTGGAAGGATTAATTAAGCAAAAAATTATTAAATAAAAGTTGTCAAAAATTGAGAAAGTTACATACTCGTATGTTACAAATCTTAGAAAAATAATAGAGAGAAGCTTTCATGTAAATATTACTGAGAAAATGTTGAGTTGAGTGGCTGTTCTTCACATACAAGACGCCTCAGATTCAGGGTTTTGAGTACTTGATGGAATCTTAACTGCGATAATACAGCTAACTTATTATTGAATTTTTATTGATTTATTTTGATGAGGGAGTAATTTTGGAAATTATTAGATTTTGAGTATTAAACTTATCAAAATAACCTGGCAACCCTGGTCCTTCAATACTCAGTAATATAAACTTTTCTACTGTTTTTGATATAAACATATAATTTCACTCGAATTGAAAGCAGAGTATAAAAGTCGATCTATTTTCTATAAGTACTTCCGAGAATGCTAAAAAAATAGAGGCAACGTTAAGAAAAGCAAAAGAGGAAATATCAAGATATGACTCATCGATATTTAGAAAATTTCTCCAGGAACATTCAAGATACCATTTCTAACAGGATATGATATAACAAGTGAGTATGACTTGTGGAATGTTGTGAGAAGAAACATTTCTGCTTTGTAATAGTCTCTCTATCTGCGTAAGGCGTTAAATACACGAGAAAGAGAGAGAGAGAGGGTGCATTTGATTCTGTGTCCACAGAAAGAGATGGAAAGGACAAATTAAGAGAAAGACAGTTAGTAAGAGCAGGATGAGACTTAGTCGAGGAAGAGAAAGAGGAAGATGGAAAGACAAAATGGAAGGGAGAGAGAGAGAGAGAGAGAGAGAGAGAGAGAGATCAAAAAGAGGTAGATTCCTAAAATCCCAATAAACTTAATTACAACAAGAAGAAATATGTCAACTATGTAATAATTTCATATAAAGGAATGTTGTCTGTAGATTCAAAAACATGTTATGAATTTGTCGGCACCAATACCCGTTATATACACATTCATAACAAACATAAATAAAATTTCATGTATCACAGCATACAAGTTATGATAATATTCAACGATTAAACATCAAACTTAATCAAGTTGATTCTAACCAAAAGAGGCGGACAAAATATTTGAAGCAAGTACAAGGCTAGAGGATTCCACGAAACTTAGAAAATGACGAAATTAAATACGATTATACTTTATAATCGAAGCACAAAAAAGGTAGTTTTCAGTTTAAATAAACTATTGCCTACATTTTGATGAATCTTGATTCAAACTATTATAGATGTTAGAAATTCAAATGATTTTTTTATAATAAACGTATGAAATACTACTAAAGTAATAAGTATAAATGGTTGTGTTATTAGTTTACTTTTCACTTGAAAGAAAGTTATATCAACGTATAAGCACTTTTAATAGATAGAAAAGACCGACATTCTGTCAGAGATATTCAGAAATATAAAGTAGATTTTATAGGGGATAGTATCTTGTAGATATTTTGATAACTGAAAAGAACTCCTCAGGTTCAGGTGATGCTGGAACTAAATTTTCTGAGTTTGGAGATGTGTTTGACTGTATATTGTTAAACGAGTACATGGGAAATCTTGTCCTTCGCAACAGTGTCCTTCGGACAAGATGTGAGCATGTCTCCGGTGCTCTTACGAAATCAGAGACACTCGTTAAAGGCCTCTGCTTTAAATAAAGTTTACCTGTTCAGTTGCCTATACTCATATCTCAGGACCGATACTGATAAAGTACCTTGCTATGATGTCACTCAAAACATCATCTGAATTTTTTACCTTTTCGATTTACTAATTAATCTAATAATAATAATAATCATGAGTCGGTCTATCAGGCTCTCAGTGCGTCCGTTTTCGCTATAAAAATGCCCAAATGACACCAAATTTAAATTTGGAGTAACATAACAACTCTTTTATAACTTATTAAATATACAAATGACATTTTCTTGTAAATTTAACTCGTCAAGATGTGGTGCAAGTTGATATATAACAAGGAAAGCCGAAATTTTTAATTTGTAGATCATTACAATGGAGTGTACTCCCTGTGCGCATACTACTAACAAAACAATGTGGTATCAATAATTACGTCTTGAAGAGTCCCCTACTGATGACTTTTTAGCTCGTGGGAAATAAAGTAAATTAGGTATGAGAAAATATGTTCTAAAAACTATACCTGCTTATTTACATTATCCGAGCTATTTTTGAATGTATGATGATTAGGATTCATCAAACGGTGTAGCTATTTGATATGTGTCCACCCAACCACACATACACAAATGAAACACACACACACACACATACACACGTAGTATATAATAAACAATTAACAATCGACTCAGGGGACATGACGCATTCAAACTCATCAAATTTTCGAGATTATTGCTTTTGATTGCTATATATTATTAATATAAACTAAAAAAACGAATAAGATGATTATTATTAGTATAGCAGTAGTGCAATATTTTTCAGCGACGAAGCTTGGGCAGCTTCTAGTGACAGACAACCATTAGAGATAATGCTTAAACTTCAGTATTGTCACTTCTCCAATATAATATTAATAGATACGGTCGATCGGGACACCATAGATTATGCCTAATCACGTTTAAAAGACATCTTTTGAAATAAATGGTTGTTGTTCATAAAATAAATAAAACATGAATATTCATCTTGATAATCTGTCTGCTTTAATATTATTAGCTGCTTCCCTTCTTTGTGTTATGAAGCAATAAGACGAGGGTCTTAAACAAATCGAATACCCAAGAGTAGAAGTTGTATAAGCTTCTGAGAATTATAGCAATCAGTGTACGTGGTAGTGTTATTTGTCACTTCATTAATGGCCCTTTGAACACTGCTACACAATACTCTCTGTTTATTGCAAAGTAAATGAAGTGAGACAAATGAAAAAAAGTTGTTTAACTCGATGGATAAAGTTAGCCAACAGCGATGCCCTACACTTACGACATCCTTTACTCTCTCAACGCAATAAACTCAGAAAGCATCACGTTTTCACGATCAAATATCCCTTTGTTCAAAACTTTTCAAATACTTGTCATTTCAGTTTAATACAATTTGAACTGTCATTTCAATGTTACTAACAGCGATTAAACTGTATTACCTGGCAATAAATATATGAATAAACTATTAGAAATAATGACAAATATTACTGTATTCTAAAAAAACCATTGCAAAAAAAGTTTGCATATAGTGACAATTTATTATGTTTACTGTTCTGTGCATGTATGGCCCTCAGGGAAAACCTTCTTACTCTACAGCTTTTTCAATAACGAATAGTCGGATTAAACCAACCTTGCCTCTCCTAGGAATTCTACATAAATGACAGGTTGCAAATACATTCACTTTTTTGTAAATATTTTAAAAATTAAAGCTTTTATTTTAAATGACTAAATAAAACATGATCACTCTACATTACTTATAGTAAAGTAAAAGAGAAAAACAAATTTAAGAAATGTTCGAATATTAGTATATTACAGATTTTAGGTTTTTTTTCTCTTTATGTATTTTGTTATTCTTGATTATATTATAGCTTGAAAATGCTAACATGTCAACTTTAAACTGTGCAGCAATGTAATACTTCTTTGTATAATGTTTTATACTTGAAATGTAAATATTATATGCTATTCTGTGCATATATTTTTAAAATGTTCACCTCAGTTTAATAAATCATAAATATACAGAAATAAGTTCATTTTTAAAATTTTGAGAGATATACGTTATAAAATTTTTTGAATACACTCTTAAGATTTTTCTTATGATAACTTGATGTATGACAGAGGTATTACAGAAGGAGTATCCCTCCTTCCAAACATACATACAACACACACTTATACAAACACACACAACTGTTATTATTAACACCCATAATATTACCAAAACTGTGTGTGCTATTTAATCATCATCATTTTATGTATTCAAACCTATAAAGGGGATAGGATTCTATTTAAATAACCAATGTATGGTAATCAATTACTGTAGCAATAACAGTATAACATTTCTGTAACTAGATATTAACAAGAATATATTAATGTATTGTGAAAGTGCATGTAATATGCTTGTGGAACATGCTGGAAATAAGTAAATTCCTTCAAGACATGGGTACTGTCCGTGAGGAATAACACACTTCTAAGCATAAGGTTTCAAAAGCGACTAAGACTAATTACAAGTCAGGAAGAGCTCACTCAATCCCACTGCAATCCACACAATTAGGCCTATTTTGTATAAACCACTAAGCAGTAATCACTAGTTATCTGAATTAAATTGTAACAAGTAAATCCATTTTGAGCGTATGCTTGTATGTACGCGTACTAGACCGGTATTTTAAATACGAATATACAGAGAATAAAGAAATATGCGTGTCTCTCATGGTCGTAGATAGGAACTCCAATTACTGATAGTTCCAGCATCCACTTTGTCTAGAGCACTAAGAAGAAAAAAAAGACAGATATTTAAAAAAAAAAGAGAAATAGATTCAAAACTGTGTTTAAAGTAGAAATTTTACATTTCTCTTCTGATTTCCAACCTTTCACTCTAATTATTTTAAAAAAGATGTATTAATAATTAAAGCATTATATTAGAATAATTAATTTAATGCAAAAATAAAAAAGACATATTTAATCCTTGAATATTAGTGCAAGCGTAAGCTCTTTAGTTAAATGAAAATCATTCCAGTAATAGGGAGACATAGCAGGGGTTAACTTTTTATCGGGAGTCTTACATTTTCCATTACCCAAGTCTGTTAGAGTAGGGAAGTTTTAATTCTGTAGTTTGTTTCCAACAGCATAGTACCAATTTGATTCAACATGAGGCATCCCTTTGTTTCCAAATGCATGCTCATTTGACAATGGATTTTTCCAAGTTCCTGATATCATACTGTCTCGGAGCCGACTGTCTTTTATGGCGTGAACATGATTTTCCCTCTGAATTCTTTGTACTACGCTGCCTGATATAGTGTAGCAGAAACACCAAGATTGTATAAAGAAGACAAAGAAAAAATTCATCATATCTCACACAAAAAAAACCTAGATTTTTTATCTTGGATTGAACCACTATTTTTGAACTCTAACAACAAACACGCTACACTAAGGCATGACTGATATGACTCAACATAAATTGAAATATGTGTAGATTTCACTATTTATCTTTATAATCATATTTCTATTTATATCAAGAAAAATTGTTCAAAATAAATGATGCATACAAAGTGAAAGTAGATACATAACGTTGTAGTATACTCCTTTTTAGTTCAAACGAGCGACTTTTTTTACGCAACAATTCAAGAAAGACCTGCCCGGTGCAAGTGTTTCCTCAACCTCGTATAACTGGAAACGACATGTATTTCTTTTTAAATATAGAACTAAAAACATAGACAAAGATCTAAGTGAAAAACTAATATATAAAAGATTAATTTCAGTTATTTAAATGAATTACAGTTCAGAAGTAACTGCATAGAAGTAAAACATGTGTGCTTGACATAAAATCATTAATATATTGAATTAGTTGTAATTTTTAATATGATTAAAATATTTTAATTGTAAATTATCAAATTCATAACTACATAAGAAAAACTTGTATTTAAAGTTGGTAATTGACATAGCTTTTATTTATATATTGTTCTTGCTTATTGTAATATAACGTTTACAATATATTGATATATATATTGTACATATGTATTTTAATTTACTTTATTTAAAAAGTTAAATAAAATGCTTATGTAAAATTATTTTTTTAAATTTTATTTTACTAATTAAGTTATCAATTATACTACACATATATAAAAATTGATATAAAAAATGGAGCATGCGAAAATATCATAATAAACTCCCTCCAAATAGGGATTTTGTTATTACTTTGGAGGAAAAAAATTAGTTTAATCGCATTTCTCCATGGGATATTATCGCTATCACACTTTATATATCAATTTTTTAAAATCCTGACGCTATGAGAATTCAATAATTGTTATATATAGATGGAAATCCCCTTTCTCAGTTTATGCAGGAATGTTAGTATTTTCAGACATAAACCCTGATTATATGAAGGGTATTATAATATTGAATTTTAAGTGCCTTCGGTTGTATTGCAGTAAAAATAAAAATATGGTAAAATATTATGATGTTATTATATAATGGACGAAAAGAGAAAATAAGTATTGGAAGACAAAGAGTGGGTTCTGATCATTCTATACTTTCAAGTATTGCTTCAACTGAAAATATTACTAATAACAAATCAATACAGATGGATATTTATTAATTTCCATTGTTTTCAGTAAATTACGATTTCTGTTTGTAAACAGAAAAAAATATCAACTAATACAATATTATAACATTTTATTTGGTAAACAACAGCCACTCACGTAATTATACTGAATAGTTAGTTTTGTCGTTTTTTTTTAATATAAACTCGATTGCTTAATTTTCATTTATTATGAATTATTATTTATAATATTTATTAACATAAATATATTATAAGGGCATAAATATGGTCGGATTCAAACATCTTCCAATGCGAGACTCCAGAGGCTTCGTAATAGGCGATGATATAGCTAGTGACCTTTTCCACATACAACACGGCCTCCGACAAGGAAACCCTTTGTCCCCGGTATTACTCAATCAGTCCTAGAGAAAGCTGTACGGAGTATTGGTAAAAAACCAAACGGGTTGATTTACAGCAGGTTTAGTCAATGATGATTCACTAAGTTATTCCTATGATTTTTTAATAACCACGAGAACTATGGCAGCTCTTGAAGGAGCTTTGAAAGAATTTCAAAGAACTTTTAGAAAGCTTGAGATAGAGATTTGTGAGAGCAATACTAAACACATATCCACAATAAGAAGAGAGAATAATGTTTTATACCAAAACAGTTACCATAGATGATTCTATCTTTGAAGTTGTCATTTGAAATACTTAATTAGCACTATTACTAACAAAAATGAATTTTTGTCAGGAAATAAAAGTGCCCATAACGAGCGGTATTAACTGCTTTTATGGTCTTCAAAAATTAAAATTTGTTAAAATAGTCACTTATGGAGCAAATCATTGACAACGGAAAAAGTTAATAAGAGCGCCCTTAGTGCATGAGAATGAAAAATTATAAGGAGAATATGGACCAGTCAGAGATGTGGATAGGTGAAAAATAAGGATCAACTAGGAGATGAAATATCTACACAAGGATGAACACCAGGTCGGCACTACTAAAAAAGGACGCCTGAAACGTGAAGGCATTTGGAAAGGATGGAAGTCTGTCAGATAGTAAGGAACCTCTATAACTGGCACCCTGGAGAAGCAACAGCAAGAGGAATACTCAGAAATAAGCGGCTGGGTGATGTGAAGGAGGGTTTGGAGTTAGAAGGTCAAGGAGGAAAGCGCATGACAGGTAAGAGTGGTTAGAAGTTATCGAGGATGCCAGGACCTGCACAAGTTTTAGCACCATAAAAACAATAATTAGTAACAAAACTAACGTTCATTATTTTTTTTCTAAATATACAAAAGATTGGTTAAGGGATCATTGGGTGTGGTGCAGGCATGGAACAGGACTCATATCTGACTTACAGTGACCATTGTTTGTTCATTGAAGGCGAGAAAATATTGCAGACTTTGTTCCTGTGAGAGAATATAAAGGTTGTAAGTCGTTCCAAACTTCATGACATCGAGAGTAACTCTGTTTTAGAACGATTGTTGAATTTAGGATCCCAAAGAGTTAAAGATTAATTGACGTAGCTTTATTTACGTTAGTTAAGCAGAGCTCCAAACTGATTTTAATAATCATGTAACTTACTAAATATAATATAACTACTATTTACTAAAATAATATGCACCATATACTTTACTAACAAGTTTTTTAATGAATAGTAAACTTAAAGGTTACATAAATAAAAGATGGTTAAAAATAGACATTAACATGACGACATTGATGGTTGAAATGTATATTCATAAACCGAAAGGATTACGAGATTGTAACAACTGTTGTTTTTTTTATCATTATTATTTAACATCGAGTTCCTTAAGTTAAACAGGGAGCCTTTCACGAGTTGTTATCTAAGTGGATTGTTTAGGCTTGAGGCCTGACAGTTGCACGGGTGGCTGAAGCATATTACTTATATGATTGTAGGGTAAAAAGCTAATGAAGTGGTCTCCACACATACAAATTTAATAGTATATTTAATTTTAAAAATTTAATGGTATAAACAACGCATTTCGAACACGTACTGTTCTTCTTCAGTCATTAACTAAAAAATACAATGTCATCAGAGAGTTATCTATTGTACAATGTAAATATAGTACAAAATAAAAATAACAAAAGGAAGAGCCGTACGAGCCTAAGGGTGAGTGTCTGGGGTACAACAGACTGGGAATAGCATGGAAGTAAGTGAGGGTGTTTAGTGACATCTGTTTCATCCTGGAAAGCGCAGGTACATTTCTTTGTTATTTTTTCCCTAACGGTCAGGCTGGGCCTTTACATTTGCTCTAAGACTAAGTGTAGGAAACATATTGAAAATATAACAAAGAGAACTATTACGAAATACAAACATCAAATATAAGAATGTCATCAGAGAGTTATCTATAGTGCAAAGTAAATAGAGTACAAAATTAAAATAAAATAAGGAAGAGAGTTCGAGCCTAAGGGTGAGTGTCTGTCGTCCAACTGACTGGGAATAGCATGGAAGTGGGTGAGGGTATTGAGTGACATCTGTTTCATATTGGAAAGCACAGGTTCATTTCTTTGCTATTTTTTCCCTAAAGGTTATGCTGGGCCTTTACAATTGCTCTAAGACTAAGTGTAGGAATCATATTGAAAATATAACGAAGAGAACTATAACGAAATACAAACAACAAATATAAGATTAAAGAGAAAATAGAACTTTTATATATATATATATATATATATATATATATATATATATATATAATAAAATTAAGAAAAGTTAGAAAGTTCATTAGCTTTTTACTCTACAATGAGTAAATATCACATAATAACTGATTGCACTACGTTAGAATACTCATGTGAGTTTGTTGGGATACAATACAGTCGTATTCCTGTGCCAGTATAGTGCTATATGTCCTTTCAATGTAAAACACCACTTATAATTAAAAAAAAACCTTTTCATTATAAATTTTCTCTTTTTATAGATGTCGGTATATTTTTGTTAAGGAAAAAACTAAATCAAAATAATTTCAAAAGTCCTGTAATGTATACCTGGCAGGTAAATAAGTAATAATATGCTGGCTCTTTTACAGACACTAATCGTGTTTTCACTTAATAATTTTTATAAAGAAATGTGGCATATAAAAGCACATGTGTGACGTTAGACTGGGCCGAAGCTTATTCCTGACTGCCTCAGCTTATTAGAGACGTGCAGTGGGAAAGCCAGGGCGATCAACTGGCAAGAGTTTCTCTTGGGGAAAATAGTCAATTACATTCACTTTTCTTACCATTTTAATACAAATTTGTAATGTAATAAAATTGATTTTATGTTATATTTATGTAGCACACTATAAATTCAAAGCAAATGATACCATTTAATAGCAAGTGGCCAATATTCAGAAGGTGTTTAAGTAGGGGAATGTTTTTCATGTAGTTATATCATTTCTAAGGTCGAACATTATACTTAATATTGGGTGGGTAATAATGCGAACTGATTTATCTGTCATTAAAGGTAGTAATCATTAACTTCATGTCGGTATGTAATTCCTATACTTGTTAGCAAGGATAATAGTGATTGCGCCCCAATTCTTTAGTAACATAACAGCGATCGCAACAATCTGTTGAATAGCAAGCAATCCCGTTTAAACTCTCCAGTAAACCAGTCAGCTCTATTGCCTTCCTTCAAAGTCTAGTTCTGTTCTTGAATTCGGTGTTTGGTTGGTTAAAACTCACCATTTCAATGAAGTCATCTAAAGAATAGAACATTCAATCTCACAGTCCAATCAAACAGCTAACATATGACTCACATAGTGACTCAACAATAAAGTCATTTCCCCTATAATACAGTTTCTGCCAAAGAACAAATTTTAAAAAAAAATATTCTTCTTGATTTATATAATAATAAACACAAACAATTGGTTTGTTGTAATAATTTGTTTATAAACAAGGAAGAATCAGCCATTCATTTCTTATTGCATCTAAAATTGAAAATAATCCCTCTGACTTTTATATTTTTATTGTACACAAGTTTTCTTCATTATCCAACAAATAGTTTCTTATAAAATTATATTACATATCTTTTACAGTTTAATAAGTAATTGGATATGTAAGACATTTCATAAGATAACATTATAAAAATCTTTATATAATTACAAAAGTAAAACATAAATAATTAAAAAAACGTTCTCTTTTTTTTTTTTTTAAAAAAAAAGCTTTCTTTTAGTAGTCAAGATTAGATATTTCAATCATGGTCATGACCCTAGATTTAGTCATATATGAGGTGAAAAATCTTGCGCAAGGCAAAAGCCACGGTTTTGGCTCGATAATAAATAATAAATTTGAATTTTTATTTTCTTATTTCATTCAACATTATTTCGTACTGCAGTTTTATGCCTTTTCATCATTATAGTAATTTTTAATAAATAGTTTTTATTTTGTTACTTTTTATCTTATTTGATAAATGCTTTCTACCTTATTACCAGACTTTATTCCGCTTTTTTATGCAGTTTTTATAATATTTAGTCTAATTCAATATTTTATTTTATGTGTAAAGTTGTCAATAATGTTTGACTAAACGACAGTTTTCTAAATAAGACAATAGAATAACAGTTTTTTTAAATAGGAAACCTCGTTTAGCTGTGAGATCACAAAGTGCAAAAGCTTACGGAGTAAGTTTATTTGATGTTACAGAGTGAGTACTTACGTAACTTATCTTCTTTAAAGTAATATTGATGATGTTGCATCAGTGATAACCTACGAATCAATATTCAGGAAACTACTAGGATAGTTCACGAAGTATAAGGAAATCTACGCAATAGCTTATGCATGGCTACCAGAACTAGACTAAGAGCACTTGACGCAATATACGCCCGCCCCACACGGAGCAGTTTTTAGCTCGTAACAAGTCTAGAGCTATATGCTTGAGTCAATATAACCAACAGAGACATACATTATACATTAGAATCGTAATTTACGAGCAGTTGCTCGGATGATGTAGAGAAATGTGAATTAGGTAACTAATCAATGTTACCTGTTCTACTTTAATCAATAATGAAGAAAACAAAAGAAAAAACTGAAAAGAATTCATTTTGTACACAACTTCTTTATACATGGCATGTTAACTGTGTACAGCACATCTTGAGTCTTAGCCTGATATGACCCTAGCTTATATAATGGAACAGATGAAAAACGCGAACGCAATATCTCTTGGCGAAGAAGTTAAATAGTTAGCTCTGAAATATAATGCCAGAAAAAGGGAAAATCATATTCTAAATAAACTTTAATTTAGGACTACTTACGGTTTCAAATTTAGCGGAAGCCTATTAATGAGGCATACGCATAACTACAATGGGACCAATTAACAATAAGGTACCCATTCTGGTAATAGAGTGACGGTGATGGAGGATATTTTGCAAGTGTATGTTTAGGATAAAGAACCAATAACGGACATTACTGTTGAGTATGAATGGCTTACAGAGCCTATTGAAATCATTTTCTTTAATTTTTACCGATTTTCTCTCGTTAACAGTTCCTTTGAAAACCGTTTATATTTTCCTTCGAAACATTGACCTCTACAAACAACATATAAATTCTTGTATTATTGGAATTCACTTATCTCTCTAACTGAAACAGTCCTCTGACTCATGGCTCTACATCCTTTCCGAGAGATGGTTGTTTGAAGTTAGCCGATTGTTGTACTTGTCGTGGTTGTAAAAATTAAGTGAAAACATTGCAACATTGCTGCTATGAAGAGTAACCAATGTAGAGAGAGGATGATATTCACAGAAGAATTTCAACTAATGAACATCGAATCAAACTTCATCAAACAAAGTAAGAAATGGTCGTCATAATGCCGGTTTGTGGGCATCTGTCTATGGACACCTCAACGCTAAAGGCTCGAATTAAAAAGGAAGAAAGGCATCACGACTGATCATTAAGGGACTGTTTCATCAGTCCAGTCGAAGGCAGGTGGTTGACGGAAAGTGACTCTACTTGACCTCTTGAGGGGTGCCCTTGAGACTCTGCTTGATCTACTTGCTAGACATAATGCTTTCTCTACCACTTACATCACGTATTTAAAGTGCTATAAATATCAGGTGTGAGTCAAACATCTACAGGTGAGAGTAACAATATACAGGTGTCATCTAAAAGTATTACAACTTAATAACCTTGTTTATTCTTTGTCTCGAAAACTCTTTAAATGTGTTTTCTTAAACAATCTATTATATATTGTATTAGACTAATTATATTATATGCTATTTTAAACAAAACACTTTATTGGCAGTGTTTTTTTTTAAAATAACTTATTAACTCTGAAGATAATAAGAGATTAAAAAAATAATAAATATAAATGCAATGCAATGCCAAATAACAGGAAAAAAATGCAGAAAATCAAATAACTCAGTTTTAAATTTTGACTCCAGGTTTTTTTTTACAATTGTTTTCTTCTGCTGACGATGAATTTCAAAATGCACAATTAAGGTTTATTGTTGTGTTTAATTTTAGAGTTAGACAATCAAGGTACAACTCTTGTTTTTTTTTTTTTTTAACAACATCGGTAGGAAGAAAACAGGGAAGGTCATGTAAGACCTATGAGCGATGGTTAAAAGCCAGTAGTGCAGACACGAAAGCAATCAATAATAAAAAGTTATTGCAAAATTGTTTTAAGAAGAGGAGGAAGACATTGGAGGATTGGGTGTGTGTGTGTGTGTGTGTGCATGTGTGTGAGTCCTCACTTGTCCATATATATAAACTTCGTCATGTTCATAATGAAATGTGAAAATGAAAGATCCACTTTCAGATTTCACTGCCTTCTCTTTCTGCAGAAAAAAAAAGTAATTTAAGAATTTTGCACTATAATTATAAAATATTTTTGTAGAAAAAAATTGGTGTCAAAGATAGGTCAATAGTTGAAATGAGCGGTTGACTTGGCCTCAATCGGTCGCAATTGAAAGAGTTCGCGTGCTGCCCTCCGATTGGCTACTGAACCGGTACATTTCGTGCAATGGGGTGGTTTTCTTCAACCTACTTTTAAGTACTTGTTGTTTAAAAAAAAGTTTACAAGAATTTAAAAAAGTTGTATTAAGTTGTTTGGATGCATCTTAGTTTTTAGACAACTTTTTAAACGGTCATACATTATTTTTGCTGTCCTTAGGCTAGAGAATTTCTTTATCAATTCTTCAAGAACATTTACTAGCTTGAAATGAAAAACATAAAAATAGTACAGCCGACGAAGAAATTAGAAGCTTTTTATTTGAAAAAGCGCAAAAAGAATGCATTTTGCATCCAGAGTCTTGTTTTAAGCACTAGACTAGGTAATTAGGAATGACATTATTTATTGTCATCAAAGCAGATGTCTGGACATTATCTGAACCAGGTCAGGTTGAGAAAAGAGGTCAAATATAAAATTCAGGATTTGACCAAACCGGTATTTCATTCAATAAAAAACTTGTAATAAGGAACTTTTTTTAGCCATTGAATACTGACGAGAAAAACATTTTAATGGAAAAAGCTATATGCTAGTGAATTATTCATCATAAACAAGAACTAAGATTGGACATCGCGAAGAATTACCTCAGGAGTGCTTCTATAAAATTGGCAGGAAAATGTCAAATACAAGTGGATTAGCTTTAGTATTTTAGAAACGAGAATCCTGCATCGTAAGGAATGACCTCATAATGGTCATCCGTATAGGTAATAATAATTAATAGGTAATTACACCGACACCTGACGGTGTGGGGGGTGACATCATGCATTAAAGTAAATGTTGAAAGCATCGTAAAGAATGACCTCATAATGGTCATCCGTATAGGTAATAATAATTAACAGCTGAATACACCGACACCTGATGGTGAGAGGGTGGCATCATGCATTAAAGTAAATGTTGAAAGCATCGTAAAGAATGACCTTTTAATGGTCAGCGGTATAGGTAATAATAAGTAATAGCTGGATACACCGACACCTGACGGTGTGGGGGTGACATCATGCTTTAAAGTAAATGTTGGTCGTAAAGAATGACCTTATAATGGTCAGCGGTGTAAGTAATAAATAAGAAGTAATAGCTGGATACATCGACACCTAATGGTTTGGGGGGTGACATCATGCGTTTAAGCACATGTTGAAACCATCCTAAGAAGTAAGTTTATAGTATCATCAACATCCTCCAGAGTAGACCATGGTAGCATTAAAATTGCAGAAAAGTAATTATATGCTATAAAGCAATGTTAAATAAACTGGAAAAAAAATAGCGAACTTAAATTCTAAACATACCGAACAACTGATGGTGTTTTGAAGTCCCTTAATCAAAAAAAAATTAATTATAAAAACTTTGATGATGGAAGAAAAATTTGTTTAAATTTGTATTGATAGCTTCAACAGGTCAAACCTCATATTAAAGTTTCAGTATACCTTCACCCTCGAAGATGAGCGTATCCTTCAATGTTTCAAACTCATTTAGCTGGTTCACCAGATTTGAGGTTCTCAGCTTTGCTTGGCTAATTCACCCCTTTCGCAAATTCTCACATGTCATCCCCCCTTTAACCTTCTTCTATCTTATATAGTCTTTTTAAAAAAAAATGCATGCTTATTTTTTACTGATATTCTCAAAATGAGGAAAAAGCATTGGTTGTTCATTTGCAGTTGAATGTTATAACACATATAAAATATAGAATAAAACACAATATGTAATTTTGGTATATTGTTTTGGGCTTCATTTTGCTGTAATATTGTGTGAAAATGGTACTCGGAGAGAGGGAGAGCCGAGAGTGTGGTAATAGAGTATAAAATATCTTTGCAACTCTGGAGGGGAATAGACTGGCGTTATGTCATCGCATTGATTTGTGTGTGACCCACAAGGACAGCCTAGTATGTGGATTGGCGTCTGAGACACATTCACTGGAGTTAACTCTCACTCTCCTGCTGCCTTTCAGGAGGCCTCAAAACTAACGTGCACCCCTTTTGTCACTCTTGGCATATTAAAAGTAATGAGTGTTCAAGGTGGAGTTTGCCGAGTAGAAAGGCTGAAAACACTCAACCGCACCAAACTCTCGGTATGAAACAATAGGCGAAAACAGTTTATACGTTTGTACATTGTAAATCTAAGCTTCTACTAAAAGGTGTTGAGATATCTTTAGAATATCCAAAATAACTCTCACTCCCCGTGACTCCAGTCAATCAGTTATTACCCGTATCCAACAAGTGGGGTGAATACACAAATGTATCCATTATGCGATAATAACTCGTACAAAAGCACTTGAGACAAAAATAACTCATTTTAAATACTTAATTAACACAGAGGGCACTTGATTGTGGAGAAATATAATAATTGAGAACGAAATGGCCCGGTGTGTTAATAAACAAACCTATTAACCGGCATGCCTACATTGAAAACCCCTTTACAGTTACCTCAAAGAGGTCGTCATAATTTTCAATGTCATAACGTTAATTTCAGAACAATTAACCATAGATAGTTAGGTTTAGGTGGTTTCTTTATAAGATATATAACAACTTTTGATACAAATATTGCCTACAATTTAAAATTTGTAATTAACTTATATTTAAAATAATAAAAACTACACTAAAATTATTAAGCGTTTTAAAAAACAAATTAATATTTCTTTAAAATATACTGTATATTTTAAATTTTAATATTGTTTTTCTTTTGTTCTAACCCTTTTATATAAAATATCAAACAATTTATTCAGATTCCAAAGTTCAACCAATGGCAATACCCCGTCTTATGGAAGTATGTTCTTTTTTTTCTAGGCTTTTCTATCTTCTATATTAGTGAATGCCTCGTAATTCATGTAACCGGATCTAGTCAGAAGACTTATTGCGGTGAACTCATCTCATTGTTCTAATAAATCAAAGATTCCGCGTGGTTTAGTGCTGGCAACCTGTATGCTATATAGCTGTGTCATACCAAGTACACTCTGTAGTACACAACACACATAAAACATCTCATGAGTTCTTATCCCACAACAATCTCTGTTTTCTATGAAGAGTATGCTTATTTATGATTCGTTCTAATTTTTAAGATTTCAGAAAGGTGCCTTCCTTTACTCACTGAAATTTCTTTGACTCGCAGGAATTTTTTATATATTTCATATTTATATATCTATTTTTAACGTACTCACTCGCCTCTAGGCTGGTAGTAAGAGGTTCAATCCCCATCTGGTCCTCTATTTATATGAATAAATCTGAGCAAATCGTTCCAAGGAGAGGACGTCTAGCCGTCGGTCCTGAGCCTGTACGATGTCAGGTACTCGTTAAAGATCTCAACTAGAAGTGCACTTGAATTAGGATTCCCAATGTAGAATCTGTAGAATCACCGATCAAACAATAATCCGGTAAGCGGCTGTCGTTATCACCCGATAGAGGACCGGTTTAAACAATAAAAAAAAACCTATAACTATTTATATAATATACATATTCTAATGTAGTGCAATCAGTTATTATGTGGTATTTACTCATTGTAGGGTAAAAATCTAATGAAATGGTCTCCACATATAAATATGTGGTCCACCCCATTTATATGTGGAGACCATTTCATTAGATTTTTACCCTACAATATACATATTGATATTCTATTATTATTGTAGATATCAATATAAATAATATTATTGTATATATAAACTTCATTCATAAAAAGAGCACACAAATGAAACAGAAACTCATAACTATATATCAATGGCCTTGTCATCAGAAAGATATATATGAGTCGCTCCGAAGACAGACAACAATTTAGTAGTGAGTTTCTGTTTCATTTCTATGTGTTCTTTTTGTAAATACAGTTCCTGCAACCGTTTTATTTAATTGTCTATCCTATAAATATTTATATTCTCCCAATCCTATAGTACTATTTTGATATGAATTAATGTACATATCACATAATGCACACATGAAAAGTGTCATTTTAGCTTACAATGGGCTAAATGTAAAAGATGTGCTCGGACAGCACGGGTATAAAGAGCAGCTTTTATCGGGGAGTATGAGGAAATTTTCCTGTTTTGCCATGAACAGGCACGTAAAGTAGATGACCATTATTCTACATGACAATCAAATGAAAATAATTATTAGTTTAATAAAAAATACATTATTTTCTGATAATTTCATTTCGCTTGTTCTATTAAAAAAATCTTTAGGCATTTTGAATATTCTAAAATATTTAACTATTGTGTTAGGTCCACTTGGCTGTTCAACTTGAACCAGCTAATTATCACATCTTCAACGTAATAGAATAGATAAGAGGAAACTATTACGAC
The DNA here is from genome assembly GCA_026182355.1 of Hermatobates lingyangjiaoensis. Taxonomy (NCBI): domain Eukaryota; kingdom Metazoa; phylum Arthropoda; class Insecta; order Hemiptera; family Hermatobatidae; genus Hermatobates; species Hermatobates lingyangjiaoensis. The sequence goes on along the minus strand of JAPFBL010000066.1, from coordinate 2,231,451 downwards.
AAGTCTTTATATTGAAACACCTTGTTCTGTATAAGCGCAATTTAAATTAATTCCTCGACAACCTCATTAACACTCTCCTACTTGTGTAACCAATGATTAGAAAAATTGGGAATAATCGTTGTAGTTACTGAGAAGAGTCCAAGCGGATGCTTCATTTTCAGTTCAGTGTGCAATATTGTTATCTAACAAGTTTCATAAACCAACTTCAATAAACTCTATTTCTCGTCTTCAGTATTTCACAATGACAAGCTGTTGATGTAACCTTAGCGCGATGCAAATGAGACCTCTGTAGAACCATTATGTCTATTAACTGCCACTAACACCTTCAACTTAGATTGTTTGGTATTTCTTTTTTTAAAAAAAAAAAAAAAAAAAAAAAAAACCTTTTAAAATACTTTTGTGATTTAAATGAGATATCAAGATTGATTCATTAGGACACTATGATGTAATATCCTTGGAGTTAAATTATCATTTCAAATGTAAATTTTACATGATTTCATATATGTTTATTACAATACTTATAAATTAGTTAAAAAAACTACACATATTCTAAAAATATTGTTACTTTACTATAAGTAAAGTATAGTAATTGTGAAAAAATTTTAACTCACAATTACATGTTTTGATGTCCCAGAAGTCGTTTTATGAAGTATTTCGATGATGTCTGTGTGTGTGTGTGTGTGTGTGTGTGTGTGTGTGTGTGTGTGTGTGTGTGTGTGTGTGTGTGTGTATGGGTTTTTTGCCAAAATCCTGTTTTTAAACTACATTTTTTTATCCTAAACTACTAATTCATGAGTTTTTAAATTTTGGCATAATCTTTAAGGTTGCAAACACAATAAACGAAAAATAACCTCAGATTTTTAAAACAACAGGAAATATTATTTTTCAAGAAAATGTCAACACTAAGACTTATATTTAAGACTTACAAGCCATACCGTCTAAAGCAAAATCAAGATCAAAATGAAGCTATACCTAAAAATAGAACATTCTGTCAAGCATGAGTTGAAATATTTTTTCAAAATTACTTTCACCAAAAGGCGTTATAGTACATTTTCTGTTCGCAGAAAATGTTTTTTTGATGCTAAACGGATCATTAAACAACAATGAAATTTTGCTAAAAAATTGAAAAAAAATTAACAATTTATAAAAAATAATTCGTGATATTTTAATAGGGCGAAGTGCAATAAATCCATAAAAACAAAAAATAATTCCATAAAAAGTAAACAAATGGTTTACTTGCTATAATTGTCGTATTTGATTACATTGACAGCAATTTTTTTGAGTGAATTCAATGAAATAGAATTGAAGTTAAGAAGTTTAATGAAAATATTTTTTAATAATTTAATAACTTGAGATGCAAAAGAATAAAATTCTTACATGTAAAAAATCAACGCCAATCAAACATATAGTTTCCGTTTCTTTCTACAATATGCCAGATTTGTCTCACAAAATGCTCTAATCAATCTATATTCTACACAATTCAACAAAACTTAATATCAAATTTAGATTGAATATTGAACTGTGGAATATAAATATGATATTATAGAATAAATTACGGTGAGTGGTTTGGATGGGAGAAGTGTGTGTTCTCAGAAGAGGAGAATTGGCTATATGATAAACGATTAAAAATTCTTGATTTTTATTGAAATAAGATACTTGGTTTTATGATTATAAAGTCTAATGAAATAATTACATTAATCAGTAAATAAACACGTTTGGTATCTCGTAGGTGGCTGGTATTGATTGGAAAAAAATGTTAAAAATAATAACATTTTAACTTTTGTAGTAATATCACGTTCTTTTACGCTGTTTTACTGTTTTCTGGAGAGGAGAAAAAGGAAAGGAGAAAGAAACACTGAATGGAGACGTGAAAGCGTCCACTGAGGGAGGAAGTTTTAAATGTATTAAGGATATCAAAAATATGGGCATACCATCAAAATTGATAATAACACTAGCCCCTGATAATAAACGTTCCAGTGAAGTGACATCATTCCTAAAGGAAATAAAGCTCTACAACAAAATATGAGGAACTAGAGAATCGAATAAAACCAGACAGTGCTAATGTCCTAGTCGAAAATGCACTTATCAAGAAAAAATACTGAAAAATTAATGTGTCGTATTCAATCTTGCTGAAGGATGAATGATTTGAATGGAACCAGTTTACAATTTAACTAATTAGTAGTTGGTTACTTGGATTTTTTTTATTCAAAGATAAAGAGTAAAAAATATGGCAGTTATTGTTGTTGATAAAACCAAACTTGTTTTTACAAAGAGGGTTAAAAGTAAATTTATTTTAATAAAGTAAACCTTAAATTTTAAGAAAATGGTGAAAGCCTATAGCCCAAATACATCAATATGGATGGTCAATGTTACATCTAATTAAAGTAGATTTTATTCAAAAATTATTGAGAGTATAGAATGCTACTCTTTTTTTGCTAAATTTTTTGAAGCTTTATATTCCAGTATAACTTTTCGATTCTTACAATATTTGAATGTGACAATAGTTCATTGACGTCACCTTGGTATTACAGTTTCAACAACAACTTAATCAAAATAATAGTTTATTTGGGTATAAATCGGTAAACATTTATGTAACCAAACAGCTTATTTAGATTGTTAGGGAATATAATTGAACAGTTGTTTCTACAGGAAATGGCGTCCCTACTAATTACTCTTACAGTCTTGGCGTTAAACAAATATGATAATTTACATATTTACTTATACTTGATTGGTATTTATCTATAAACTAGTCATCGTAATGTAACAAAAATCGTTTAACACACCAACCTTGCTTGATGTCATCAAGGTCTGAATGATGTGTACAGAGTCCTACATAGATTAATTTAAAATCTTACATGCGCTGTTGCAAAAGACTTTAATTTCAATAAATTCATCCATAAGATGGGCCATTTTTTGAAGGCTCAATCTTACAAGCTTAGATCTTAATATGGAACCTATTTCAGTTACTAGATGATTAAATATAGGTATGGTTAATTAGAAATTTTGAACCTGTATTAAAATTCAAAATGGGTTTCTTGTGAATTTGGATAAAAAAATTAACTACTGATTATAAGCCGTTTCATCAAAAATTGTAAAGCATTTTCAAGGCTCAAATATTTGTTGGAAACATAATGAGTGAAAACAAATACATCCAGAGAATATCAACAAACAGAGAAAAAAACACAAGTAAGCAACAAACAAGAAATAAAGTAAAAGAAAACCAAAATTTGTTACTGATTTTTAATAGAAGAAATATGTTGTTTCAACAATCACGATGTTAGTGTTATCATTATTGATAGTAACAATCATGAAATTTAGTTAATCGTAATAACATGATAATAATAGCACCATAATCAATTAACAGCAATAGTGACAGTATCAATCATTCTCAATATTGTTTTAAGCACTGATATTCTTGTTTTAATTATAAGATTTTAAATCCTAATTTTTATAACCATTATTTTTTTTAATAATTGGAACTACATTTTGCCCTCAATTTTCTTTCTACTCGAAAATCATCTATATATTCCCTTCATCTATGTAACCGAACTCAGGCTGCTGTGTTAAACAATATAATATATATTACAGTTAATATATTTTAAAATAATATTATGTATTATTATTCTAACAGCACAAATAGTATTAGTATTATAATTTGATTTTTATTTTATTCTAATATTTATTTGAATTTCCTATTTTTTTTTATGAATTTTAACTTTATGAATATTGTTTAATTTGCAAACTCAAGATGGCCAAATGAAATAAAATTTATTAATAATTATATTAGTTTGCAGAGAAGCTGTATACTGTTTAGCCCTTACTATATCGAGTCTTCAAAATAAACACTGCTACTAACGGAATATTATGCAATGAATCGTTGTCAAGTGGACAGAAATACAGGCCGTGATTATATCTTAGGGAGTGAAATCTTCAGGAATAGAGTAGTCGAGTAATTCAGGTGAATAACTAGCACAAATAGGGAAAGACTACATTAACTGATTGATTTTTAGTGAGGAGACTTTATTTATGAAAAATGACTACTTTTGATTCGTACAAAGATTTCAGACTTCCTGATTTCAAATTTTGATGAAATAGTAGCAGATTTGAATCTGATGATTGAGCACGTTTAGTGAAATTTCCGTGTGGAGGCAGAGGACATTGGGCAGCTGGTGATAACATCAGAAGGACGTCGCGTGAAGCAAGAATTGAAGGAAGTGAAGTCAGGGGTAATTGACAGTAACGGACCTCCACGTTCCATCTCGTATAGAATTTCCTAATGGTTGGTAATTAAATTTCATATCCTTACACCAATGAAATAATATCTTTCACGACGATCCATCAAACTTGCTAAAACATGCGCTCTGTTTCCCTGGAATAAAAGCAGCAGGTTTGTAGAAGCAACGGCTTGCCTTATTTACTTCTATGAGTCATGCAGGGTAGACTTGAGGCTACTTAGCAGAAAGACACAGTGCAGCTATACCGATTATCGTCAATTGAAATAAGATCCCCTTACGTGAAAGAATATAAATTATTCTTATATTATTATTATTATTATATTATAATAATATGTATATAATACATATACAAGCGACATGAATCATGGAAATGGTTGTCATAAATGATGATTTCGTTAAAATCTGATGAAATATGTTACAGCTTGACTGTTTGAAAATACCTTACCACGATTACTTTACCGTTTTCAGATGCTGTCCATCTTCAAGGGCATCTGATCTAAGAGGGTGAGTTATTGATGAATAATCCAACAACTGAAGAAATGTGATCAGTTGAAGATGGACAGCTCCTAAAATAATCTATCACTACTGGCAATATAAATATTAAATCCTTATGAGCTATTTATGACATAAGTACAAACAATATTTATTTATTCAGCTGGCTTATGTTAAGAAGGCCTAATTTTTGTTACAATTTAAGAACGGATTATCATCCGAGATGTGCATATTCTTTGTGTTTTTGTAACAACGTTTTAATTTAATTAAGCTATGACAAAGTTGCAAATTAAATTCACTAATCATATTTTAGTAGTACGATAGAATTAAGCTTCAATTTGACCCAAGACCGATAAGACTATCTTATGTAAGGAAACCCATGAAGAGGACCCCCTGAGTAAATCAATAGACAAAAGGAAACTATTCAAAAACTTACTTTTAATCTTGTTAGAAGGATGACATCATTTTTCGCTACCTGCAAAAAAAAAGAAGAAAGGTTCAATATAGTTGTGTGGTAAAACTCATTGAATACCACAAATGATACAATTAATACAACAATGAAGTACTTTTGAATACTAGCTGGAAAGTGTTTTGTCATGAGACAAAAACTTTTAACAGATCCAATTTTCAAATCAAAATGGACAAGTATTAATACACAATTAAGATTACTTTTAAAATTAACTTTTAATATGCAAGTTCAGACAATTAATATACGAGTATCGTCGACTTAATCGATGTTAATTATAAATAATTTTGGTATAACAAAAAAAGAAGCGTTTTTAATTCATGCATCTATACTTAATGATTATTTTTAAGATTTTCAGTTTCCTTGCTATGTTACTGCTTTTTTTTTTTTTTTAAATATATGTTAAAGGTTTAAACATGTAGATTTTATTAGAGATGACCAAAATTGATAGAAGGACACACTCCTTCTTAATTACTGGTCAACTTCAACCATATATTTAATACTTCATTAACATGTGATTAGATATAAACGAAAAATAATAGTAAAATCATAATTCATCATAATCAATAAATAATAATATTTCTTTGGGCCTATACAAGGACGTTATATTCTGGTTTTAATTATATTCCCATATGACTGAAACATTTTTCATGGAATCAAATCTAATAGTGCCCTACTTTATTTAAATAAAAAAACCACGTTCAAGAGAAAGTTGTGAAAGCAGGATGAACGTGCATAAAAGAAACTGGAATGTGTCTCTTATCCAAGAGTAAGCATTCAGCTAATACAGACTCTTAGCCTGGCTGGTATATACCAGGGGTCAAAGGTCGATTAGACATGCACGACAGGGAGCACGCTGAAGAAAAACCCCTTAACCTGGTCATATAAACATCTAGCATGGTCGACACTCAACTATGCTACATATCAAGTCATTTGATGTTCAATTGCTCATTATAAACAGCTTATTTTTATTATCAATCAATTATTATTCTGTATCTTTAATACATATTAGAATAATATGTAATTAATATAATTATGAATAATTACATCAATTATGATGAAATAATGAGTGTGCTGATTGCCTAGTGAACGAGGTTACTTGCTTGTTTCATGGAGGAGACATGGTTTGAATCCCTTAACCATTAGTTCATGGTGTGAAGGTCTTACTTGTTATGACAGCAATCACCATAATAGCTTGCAGGCCGTTAAAGGAAGAAATGATGTATCACAGTCCCGACACACTTCTTTTGGCGTTACATCGTTAAATTTAAAGCGGTACAGAAAAGTCTCCACTGGACAAGAATGACACAAACTCTTTACACGTTCCATATATGAGGCAAAAAACACAAGTGGTAATTACAGTATGCATACATTAAGTATGCATATATAATTTCTAAGACGATTAGTTCATTCTAATAATAGAAACAACGTTTTCGTGATGCACCTTATCAGGATCAGATTGAAGAACCTTATACAAGTGTTTATAATTATAAACTGATTATAATTATTATTAAACTGATTATAAACTGATGTATTTTAAGTTTAATGACCTTTGAGCATAGTGTAGAATGGCAGAAGTGTGTTAAAGTCAATGAAACTTGAATATAGCACGCACATTGATCTCAAACAATAACTATTAGTATTGTTAAGAATAAGCCAAAGTAAGTGTTTTAAATAGAAACAGACATTAAAGCGAAGGAAGGTTTTCGTTGCATAGGTTAAGGTACTAAGGTTTGCTGGCATTTGTCCTCCCGCCATTTTATTTTTATCTCCTGCTTTGCCTATAATTGCCTTAATTACTTGTCTTCAGTTCAAGTGGAATTCATTGTATTAATTAGATAATTATAATTGTAGTTATGTATATAACTGGCTAATATATTTTTTAACTACTTTTGGAAAATTATATTTATAATGTTATATATTGTGACTGCAATTTGTAATGAACTATCAATATTTGTTGTAATTGTAAAATTAATATATGCACATATTTTATATCACCTTGAACTTCAATAAAGTTAATTAGTAATGCAAATAGTATGTATAAACAGTTGGATGTAAAAGATTTTATTAATAATGTTTACATAGTCTAAAGTACACACACTATATGTATATATAATCACATACAATTTTTCCTCATAGTATGTAGTTTAAACACATTGATAAATTAAACATCAATTTGCAAACAATTTAAATGAAGCGGTAATTAATTTGAATATCTAACCTCGTAGCTTGTCTTATGGTCTTACCAAGTTGAGACAGTTCAAATTAATTATAATGTTTCTTATAACCTCTGTGACGCTAACCTTCGTGTATTTCACAATATTTTATCAAGCGGCTTAATGAGGACAAGGTTTAATACTTCCTTGGAAAAACGTATCCCTTTCAATAACAAAATTACAAATAAACATATGTCGATATTTTCCTACAATTAATGTCGTCCTTTGACTCTACTTCCATTAAATTTTAATTAATATACTCTATTAATAATAGAATTTGATCTATAAAGCGTCAACCGTATGCTGAGTAGTGAACTCACATCCTAGCTGTACGATAGTTGACTACCTTAGGTGAGCAACAGTAGATGCCTTTTAAATCACCATAACAGACGTATTTATGATTTCGTTTCGAACAAGCCATTCAGACAAGCTTTCTAAGGTTTCTAGAAAGCATTACCTAGGCTTGGCATCTAACTGGACTTCTAACTTTGACCAAGGGCTGAGTTACAAGTCCAGGTGGCCGCAGGAGGTACTTCAATTTCTCGTTTTCAGACATTAAAAAAAGTTAAAGACATTGTCTTTTTGGGTTTAGCATTTCCCAGCTGTTTCCATATCTTCAAGCCAAATACCCATTATTCTGTTTTGATATCGTTTTGAAGGTTTTTGCAATACTAAATTAGAATAATCACTATGCTCTAGTAAACCATATTTTATCATAATTCACTTCAGTGTTTTCTGCCAAACAGTAATAAAGTATGTTAATATAGAAATTAATGCATAGATAATATTCAGATCATTGGAACCAAGACCCCAATAAAGTTTAGCCAGACAAGATAAACAACTAATCAGTCTCAAGGATTTCCCCCGTAACCCAATTAAAACGGTTACTCAAATTCAAATTAAAATGAAACATATAAATATTTATTTATTATTTTCACTGTATATATCGACCATTTGCAGATGTGTATGTGTGTTTTGTGTTTTTTGGTCCTGATAAAAAACACGCGTTATGATATTTCGGTATGGATGTGTATATCTCCTCAGGAATGATAAAATAACATTCTAAAGGCTTTTGGTTTTGTTGCTTAGTACTCAATCTGTGCTGTTTTTAACATTATCACATATTTAAAGAATTTTACTTTCGTGTACGATTTTTTTTTATCTATATTTTGTTTTTTATTGTTTCTATAATTTAGCTAATTTGATTATTTAAGCAATAAAATATTTTGAAAATCATTTTATTTCTTCGTTTATATTGTAAAATCTCAATTTATTTTATTTCCTAATTTTGCGCTTCCTCATGTGTAAAGGAATAGCACTTTATACGCCATGGGCTATTGGCTGTATAAAGTTCACTTTCGAATGGTCTATGAAATTCTTCAGTATGTTCGATTTCTTTTAAAGATGGCATCTTGCTAAAATGATTGAAAATCGCGAGTCTTTTTCTTCTATTTCTGTTTCAAGTTTTAATAAGGTCAATTTATATTTAAGTTATAGAAATAGGAAGTATAACAAATATAGCTGTATTTTTGTAAAACTGTTAATTATATTTAATGCATTTTAATGAATGTTAAAGATTACATATAGGAGATCAAACCAACTGCGTGTTTTTCAAAAATTAAAGGAGACAAGTTGAAGTAGGAAGGAATGGGCCAAGGCTCTATGTGAGGAGGGGTAAGGCCACGGCTAGCAGGCGCACCCCCCTGGCAGGAACTAGAGCTGCAGAGGACGGCGAGATAGACACCTGGTTCAGGATTCATCTTAGTAAAGTAGGTTATAAACAGCATAGAGGCTTATAACTCAAGTCATCAGTAAACAGTCCAAAAACAGTATATCTATGATGGCATCAAAATAAACCTGAGGCCTATTATGACAGCCAAACAATAATGTTTTAGTTTATAAACATAGTAAAATAACCAACAATACATCTCGGCAACAATATAACCACAAAACCTCTGATTAGAACCTTAAAAAAACTATGTATGTATAATCATAACTGTTAGTGCCACGGAGGTTAATAAAGTTACAACAAGAAATGAATATATTCTGTTGGCGTGGACACTAGTTTTGAAACGTCCAAAACTCGAATCTAACACCACAACCGATGTAACAGAGTTTATTTCTTAATATTATGTAATTAACATTCAAATTTACTATAATTTACTGCGCATATATCTAAAAAACATACGACAATGATATTGAATAAATTTAACGTTTATATACATTGTTTAAGGTTACAGTTTAAGACTAGTCATATGAATGACTAAAATATACCGTCTATTATATCAGTCTTAGAAAGCTAAATTGGCATTAACCAGTTTTTATAGCATGGAGTTTCTTAAGTTTATCATCACAAAAACAATGTTTAAAGTTCATCCAGAAAGTCAAAACATGCTCAACTATAATAGAATGTAAGAGTAACAAACCTATTAAGTCTGAATTTGAAATCATTTCGAGAGTGTTTAACTTGTATCTACTGTGAAAGTTTATTCTATTGTTTTTTTTTCTTTTAAAGCGGATTCAGTCTCGGCAGTAGATCCCGGGTACAAATGTACAAATGTATAAATCAATGATCAAAACCACAAAAGGAATGAGAAGAATTCAGAATTCAATAAGAAGTCAGAATTATGACTCCGACGAAGACCACTTGTTACGATTTAGGAAGGACGATATTAAGTCCTTTTTTCCCATTTCTTATTGTGGTTTGATCATTGATTGTTATTTCACGTGTTTATTGTAAAATCTTGTTATAAATCTATAAATAGATGTATAAATCCATAAATCAATCTAGATTTTTTCTATTTCCATATGAGGGTTACCTAGTTTGGCTACTAAATGTTGAACAGTTCAGTAACGTATCTAATACGATGTTAATTACTAAACTATTGTTACTTTAAATAAACTTACGTATACCAACATTTTTTTAGTGTGCAAAAAGAATCAATCTGGTGCAGAAACGGTTATTACAAACAAACCTTCCAGTATTTATTCTACCAGCGTTCATTTATTAAAAACGCTTCTTAAAAATACGTGGTAACGTATTTTTTTATAAGATTCAAGTTGACGTCAAGAAAATTACAAAACCTATAGATGAATCGAACTTCATAGAACATTAGTATGAGCAAACCATATTGACAGACTATAATTATTTCAAGACTTTTAATTATTATTGAATAACATTGCTATGTACAATTGTGTTGTACATTTATTTTCACATGTTGTAAATGACTAAATAAACAATCAAGGTAAATATTTAACGTTTTTAAAAAAAAAGAATAAGCCTAATTTCTGCAAATTATTTGTTGTTTTGATTTGTAACCTACTAATATGTTCAATGAGAACTGTTAAATTGAAAATTTGTTCCAATAAAATTCATCAGTATTTTGAAGTATCATACAAGTATATAAACTTTTTGCTTCTATTTGCAAGTTGTTACATTTACAGCATTTCGTATATCATTACTTAATATTTCTTCATGAATAGAATTTAATTTGTTTGAATATAGTCAATAATATAGTTGGAGAAGCTGTAGAGGAACGCAAGATAGATAAATCTTGCAGAATGACTTGTTATGTCTTTCTTAGTAACAAATTACAAGAAGTATTTTTGGCCAAATGGAAATCCCAATAAAAGCAATCATTTTTTTATCAATAATATTTTAGGAGTCAAATTCATTGGGTTTTGTTGAGCTGTTATAAATTACTCCAACATTTAGAAACTTACAAAACCAGTTTAACTTTTCAAAGTAGATTTGAACAAATGTCATTTCTCAAGTTTTAATAGGATGATTTTAGTTTCAAAAGTTTCAATCTTCACTACTCTCTCTCGCGTACTTGAAATCTCTATATCAAACAAATTTACAAGGAAATTGATTATTTAGGTATTTTTTTTCTTTTTAAATATAACTCTCCCATTTTTCTGACAATACAGAAAGAAACAAGTTTACGTGGAAAAAGCATCGCACGAAAAGCAAAGATTTATAAATCAGTAACAGAGGAGAAAACTACTACTCATACGATGCAAAGGGTCTTTAAAAAGTAAAAGCCACACACCTCTGAAAGTGGGAAAAGCGTTCATCATATTCATGACATTTGACAATGTTCACACTTTTACTGTAAAAATATTTTTTCATGTCATGTAATACACTACATCAATTCTTTTTCAACATTCAGGAGACATTCGTGAAACTCTAAACTCTTACGTTTCACCTTCGTAAAACACTAAACTCTTACGTTTCACCTTCGTAAAACACTAAACTCTTACGTTTTACCTTCACATTTTCATTCATTATACAATGCCATTGTCATAGCTTAGAAGTCATAGAGTTTTTCATCCCTAAAGTCATTTTATAATAATAGGCTAAGTTATTTTTGTAGTTGTTGCAGTATTGTTTAAAATCAATATACGTCCATCTCTTCTCAATTAATGAATTATAAACACAGAGTCCGTCCTACCTATCATATTGCCTGTCGTGTTCAGACAATATAGCATATTTAGTGTTCTAAATATACAATATTTAGTATGGTAATTATACTAAATTACGGTAAATACCATATTAGTGTATGGCATTTACGATATTCATAGTATATGATAGGTTTCTTATGGTATAGTACAGTTTATACGTGTTCTAAATATGGTATATCCAGAGTGATTAATGAACAAATGATATACAATGTACAAATCAGACAGTACTTTTGTTCATTAATTGTGCAATCTGTTGTAGTGTTGTATTAAATTATATTGGGGAAAGTATTAAGTCTCCACACAAAAAAGTTTATTATAAAAAACGAACATCGCGTTTCGAACAATTGATGTTCTTCTTCAGGTTTCACCCCATCCCAGCAAAGCAGATGTAACCTAATGGAGAACATCAAGTGTTCGAAATGCATTGTTAGTTTTTTATAATAAACTTTTTTGTGTTTAGACGTAATACTTTCCCCAATATCAGTAACTTTGTTGTGAGATATGTCAAACTCCCTCAAATGCAGTCATTTTCTCAGACATACAGATGGTAAACTATAATGTTTTAAAAACAATCTCTGAATTCTGTAATTCGTATAAATTCTGTAACTTGTTACCCGTATAAATATTTTATATAGCAAAGTCATTGTTTCACTTAAACCTTGAGAAATGCGTTGTTATTGAAACATGTGTAACTAAAATGGGTGGTAAAAAAATGAGCCACATTTGTGATCCTAAAAAAGCACAGAGGAGAAATCAAGTGAAATTCTCAGTATTCTAAGTGAAAGTTTGAAACAATAAGCATTTTTCATTAAATTTAAAATTAACAAATTTATAAGAGTTTTGAAAGCTACGTTAAAAATTGCAATGTTGATTCAATTTAAGGGAACTCGGACAGTATGGGTTATTATAAGTTAGGCCCATGGAAAATGAACAATTCCACGGAGCTATTAAAACTCACAGCATTGTCATCGTGGTGATGAGGACTCAATGTAATGGAACAAACGGCAAGTCGTATTCTGCCTGTGTATTGCGCGATGCTTGTAAGAGAAAACATACTTAGATCAAATACCAGAATGTAAAAAAAAAAATCAAAAGAAACCGTCAAATTCATCGAGGATTATATAAAACACTTGGCAGAAAATAATAGACAAATGTGATAGGTTTGTTCTATTACGAAATCAAAAATAACATTGAAAAAATGCTGGTAAGGAATTAGGGAAGTATAATGAGGGTGCGCTATTGCGCTTTATCAGTATAGGCGATGTAAATAGTGAGAGTCAGTAAGTAAGAGTTAATCATACAGAGATGAGCAGATTTAGAGAGTATTACTAAGGGGCAGAAAAGAGAAACCTATAAAAATTAATTCAATATTAAACAAATGAGAATAATTAGCCACGGCTCAACAATATGTTACACCAGACTGCTTGTCTCACTTCAAGCACATTTCAATGAACAGAAAAGCGAAACTTCTATATTAATTAAAATTAATTCAATAAATCCTTATTAATAATAAAAAAATTAATGATCACAAGTAGAGGTAAATTAAAAAAAAATTGGAAAATTTTTTGATTGAACATTCCTATGCTTGGGCCGATTTCTTGAAATTTGAAATATCAAATTATACATTTTGTTTATAGGAAATTTAAATTCTCATATTGATATCTGAGCGCATTGAAGACAATGTGCTGTTTTAATTAAAATTGGATAATCTGCAGAAAAATGCTTTGTTTTTGTTCATAATGATGGCAGAAGAAAGTTACTATTCATGATGATATAAAAAATCTGTCTTAACAAAATATTTATAACAAAATAAACACTGCAAGGGTCATCATTCGATAATTATATTTATATTTATTATGTACATATAAAAAGAATATCACAATCATTAAGTATATGCATATATACTATTCATGATATATAATTGATATTTCGAAGGAATACCATTCAATCCCCATTTACTAGTGTATTATTCTACACACACACACACACATATATATATATATATATAAAATGAAATAGAAAACAATAAAATTAAGACACAGAATAATATTTTGACTTAGTTGTTACCAAAGAGAGCAAGAAAGGCAGTGATGGAGGGATGGCAGCACAGGTGAAGCTCCCCGGACAAGTGGCCACTCGAACTGTGCTCCCTTCCACCTATGACCTTCATTTCCTCTTGATGACGACAGTGGTGAAATACTGAGTGATTGCAAATATATATGTTTTCTTTTCATTTTGTATAGGTGTCTATTATCTGAACAGTTGTATAGAAGCAAATACACTCCGGATTGATAGTTTCATTATGATGTAATATTATTATAAATCTGTTCTTTAGAAACGCAAAATTAATTTTTTTTTTACTTAGAAACACTAAAATAAGAATTTGGCTCACATTTTTATATAATCACGGAATCCTGCCTTGTTTAGGACAATAACAAAATAAACAGGAGTGAAGTGTACTTAAAAATCCTCTTCACTGATGTATAACAGGTCAAATGACACCGAAACAACTGACTGTACAACTCACTTATATACTTCGACTCAAGCTTTAGTAGATAGAAGAAGGAGGGTGACTGGGATTGGGAAAGACTAACAAACCCTAAGTCAGCCAGGTCAAAGAGTGCTGCTGCCATACGAGGGTATAAATAAATAAAAGGCGACATAACGATAAAAGTAAAACAAACAAAAAGAAATAATAATGCTTATAATAAATACAATGCAAAATGATCATGGATAAATAACAAACACACAACTCATTATTATTTAAAAAAATAAAGCATAATAAACTAGCGGTGATGAACGAGCCCGGAAGATGGTCTAGTACTCAGGAAGAGAAATATGTTACGTGTCTCCTCTGCAGTTCCTAACATGACATGGGAGATAGAGTCGGTGAGCTGATTACAGTTTTAATTTGGAAGAAGTCATTAAAACTTCTTCCAATGGAGTTTGCAAGATAGTTGCTACATTGAACGATAGAAAGCTTATAACAATTAATACCTAGACTGAAGTTAGTTGAACCAAGCCAACATAAAAGCGACACTGCGTATGATCAAGTCGATAGACGTAGTTACATGAAGTACAGGGGGGCTTACTATGAATTGTTGCGGTTTTTCTCTAACAAACTGTTTGTTTCAGATCTTATTCACTTCCACTGCCATGATTTTGAAACCTACCAGACACTTTTATGATTACCTTTTAATGTTATCACTGACAATGAATTCAACGAAACAAATTACTTTTTAATTTTCTTCATCATACGTTATTTTTGTATTCCAATAATCTTCTAATTTCTTATTATTATCATCTCCACCAGAAGAAGCAGGAAAATACGGGCAGGTAAGAGGACAAGCGATAATAGGAATAGTGAAAAAGTGGCAAAACATGGAATACCATTCTCTCTCAGATGACTACAGTGTTGTCTCAAACGTCTAATATCTATCAGCGCCTTCCATTTAACATCTCATGAGAGGCGCCTCGCGGTCATATCTCATATCATTGCCACTTCAAAAAGGTTATGAAAATAAAAAAAATACGTTTCCATTAATGTACAAAATAATAATCATCTTTTATGCTTAAAAGTGTTATAATATAAACAATTATCCTGCTAGATTAACTCATTAGCTTAGTACAGTTAGTCTATAATTGGTGATCATAATGAACCTTGTGGGTATTTCTCCCCAACCCATTAGGAAGGCCAACAAGAC
Source organism: Hermatobates lingyangjiaoensis (assembly GCA_026182355.1). Lineage (NCBI taxonomy): Eukaryota > Metazoa > Arthropoda > Insecta > Hemiptera > Hermatobatidae > Hermatobates > Hermatobates lingyangjiaoensis. Next base: position 2,215,874 of record JAPFBL010000066.1, on the reverse strand, counting down.
ACGTTCTTTTTAATTTATGGCAGTCATTTCGTGGAATGCAAGAGTCATCAAGGTTTGTGGAGTCAGGGTGGAATCACTAACGGAGAGCATAATTGAAGGACTAAAACAGGTTCCTTTCTGTGTCAACTATGGTCGCCTCAACGAACATTTTGTAAATTACACCAAACATGACTTTATTACAGCCTGTTTGATATTAATATTCTACTTGATATAATAGTTTGAAAATACTTTTCAGCTTTTGTTCTTCTCTGTCACCTCTAAACATTTCCTACCTAGAAACATTCACACCTCCCTAGTAAACTTTGTCATACTAAAGACCAAAACAGAGTTTCTTATATTCGTACAAAAATAAGTTCGTTTTTTTGACATAATAAACGAAAAAACACAATAAATGATAATAGCATTGGTTGAATATGTTTTAATTTATTTTTTCTAAAAGTATGGTATGTAAAGTTTTTTATTATATATACTTTTTTTTTAAAACCGATCCTCTAGCGGGTGATAACGTCAGCTGTTTACCGGCTTATTGTTTGATCCATGATTCTACATATTCTACACTGGGAGTCCTAAACTTTACCTAACTCATGTGTAATTCTAGTTGGGATCTTAAACGAGTACCTGACATCGTACAGGCTCGGGACCGACGGCTTAACTTCCTCTCCGGAGGACGACGTACTCAGATTTATTCACCACTTCCACGTGAATAAATCGAGGGACATATGGGGATCGAACCACAGACCTACCAGTCCTGAAGCAAGTACGTTAACAACTGAACTACCTGACCCTGGTTAATCATCCATATTTTGTTGTGTCCAGTTTCTGTGTTATTAAGTTCCATGAGGCGGTACACTACACAGGGTGCTTTATTGGCCTGATGCCCCGAATGCTGTGAGAAAGCTGCTTTCTCACAGGCCTGCACCGGCTCCGCTTAATTTTAGAGGAAAACGCTCTAGACTATGTACTGCTTCTATCACTCTGCACAATTCAAATGTTCTGATTAGCGTATGTTATACTGAACTACTTTAGGCACTCGTCAACTTAATCACAATTTTCCTCTTTATTTTATTACAGAAATGAATTAGTACTAAAAAAGTGACTATTCTCGGCCTAGGGCGGTGAGGTACAATCTAATGTCATCTTTTAATTAAGAGAGTTTTGTTAAATAAAATATCTTTAATTTGTTAAAGGTCTTTCATTCTCTGAATCCATAAGATGTGTAAGTGAACACACTTGCTATGCCTGCTTCTAATCTTGACTTTATTATACTTTTGTAAATAACTTTTTAAAATTAAAATTCTATTCAATTTTGTTACAAATTTGATTGAAGCAAATAGACAGAGTTCTAGGTTCAAGATTTTAACATGACAAGGGAGGTAACAATATAAGATATACTGTTGAACAGTGGTCAGTTTTTATGTGAGTAGAAGGGGTATTGTCGAGAGTAAAGATGAACGTAAAGAAAAGAAACAGGATGTGGAAATATAGTGAGTTGAGGAGATGAACTGAGGAGTAAAAGGTCTATAACAATTAATGTTACTATCAGGCAGATTGAAGAATATATAAATGCAGTGAAATGTACAGATGAAGAGCAGTGACGAAAGACAAAAAAAACCTTGATGTAACTAAGTTTTTAATAATTAAGGTAAGATACTATAACTGTATTACAGCTATATTATTAATATCAGAATATTAACAATCAAATCAAATTAAGAGGTTAAGTTGGTGTTTAAGCAAGCCCTCTTAGCGGTTAATAGAGGAAAAGAGTACGATGTAAAGAAGATAATCAAGTTTTTTAACTAGATAAAGATATTGAAGGAGTTGAAAGAAATGAAAGTATACTTATAATGGCATAGTTGACAACGAACAAGAGTCTATAAGAAGTAGTCAATAGAATGTGAAAAGCTTTGAGATAGGATGTCATAACTCAAATAGGCCTTCCAGAAAGGTGTTTGAGAAAGTAAAATAGAGAGAGTAAGTGTCTGCCTGCAATAAATAAATAAGAGAAAACATACACACAATACATAATGATAGTCAAAGATCACATCATTACATTGTATATTTAGATATTAATTGTCGTAGGAGTAAGCTGTACAATCTTGAGAGGAAAAGGTCTAGAAATTACAATTTTATTCTCATTAGAGTACTTATATTTTCTGATAACGAGAAATGACTACATATAGAGCGGATTCATTAGCTGTGTAATTAACTACTGTGTGGCAATAACTAAAAAAGGGAATTTAAAAGCATAGTTCAAAACCAATATATTTTATCAAAAAAGAACAACTCGTTTCGAACCTGATTTTCGTTACTATTAATATTTCATCTATCCTGTAATTGTATTTACAACGTCACTTGAAGAGGACACTGAGTTTTTGAAATCCGCTGTCCATGTCCCTCAATAAAATCTGTCGTAGAGACTAATTTCTTGTCATTTCCTATTGTTATATAGGACTGAGTTCTTGCATTGTGTTTTTCTTTGTTTTTTTAGTTCATGTAGTTATAAAGTTATAGTGGTTATCGTAAGCGTTTGAGATCGTACAAGAAGATAACAAAACGCCTTCACCAACATGATAATGTTTCGTTGACTATAGACTCTCTTTGAGCAGGCAAGAAGTGTAAGAAATGCGTTTAAGAGTGCAGTCCAGTCCGTGAACCTATGCTATTGAATGCGCTGGAGGCATTGAGGCGCTCATCTGAAACCTGCAGAAATCTAAGCGTAGGTTATAGCCACCTAATGATAGCTTGATCAGTTCATTTGATCTGGGGTGTGATACTGAAGCTGATAACGGTACGTGTACTAGAAAGTAAACTAGACTGGAATGAATGAGTCAATCCCGACTGCGAACAACATGAGCACTTAGTATACCTAAGCCACATTTATTTCCTCATTGTGTTTTCGACTTTGTAGTTGTTATTTATGTACCCCTCTCCACATACATTGATTCTTAGAGCATACTCATATCTTTAAAGAATGCTCTGAGTTCTTTTTTGGTTCTTTCCTTCAGCCTTCCACTGCAAGCTGTTCACATTTACCGTTATACACATTTCTGGATCGGTAGAATTAAATATATGATTTTGTACTTCAAAACTGTTTCAAAGTAATTAATTTTTCTATTTGGTCCTCACTTGTCCAGGCAACATGTCTTAGGGGACAGGCTAGCCCAGTGGCAACGTGTACGCTACTGAAATGGTTGATCCGGGGTTCAAGAGCCACTCCAGTTCTCGATTTATTCATGCGTGTCTAAATTAACCGACGTTAAGCCGTCGGTCCCGAGCTTGTATGATGTCAGTTACTTGTTAAAGATCATTATTTTAAGGACACTAAAGTTAGACAAAATTTAAGAATTCCAGTGTTCATTGTATGGTATCTCAAAGAGCTACTGTTCAGCCTATAAGTGTTTCTTGAAGGACTGGCACTGTATCCTAACATAATCTAATATCCGCTCTTCAAAAAATCATAGTGCTTGCCACCCCGTGTATTGTACCTTCCTTTAAAGTTACGACCATGCTTCAACTCCAAATTAATGCAATGAAAGCCCGTCATAGCAGCTTGCGAGTCATTGATATTGCAACAACTGTCCTATAGCATCACAGCGTAGTATTGCAACAACTTCAATACAACTTGCTCCTTCCCAAGACACTTGACTGTACCTTTACGACTGACTATACTTAAAATATCCTTCACATAAATTATGTTACACAGAAAAGTTCAGCAATAACCCAGAACAAGTTAATCAGTCTTTGTTCATCGATTTGGAATATAGTGTCGCACTTTTTCAAATTCATAACTGACCACTTTATAAAAGATCCTTTTCTGTTTTTAACATTTTGACATCTATTGGAAAGTTCATAGTAAAAGATTTTACACAGTAGGGTTGAACACAGACAACTGTAACTGCTTTTGATGATAAAACAAGTATTTCCGTTAAATTTGAAATATTCATTTTGTATTCTTTAAGATGTTCCTGGTTTCTTCTCTAATTGCATAATGTTTAAGACAATTTCCAAGATTAGGTGTTTATTAGCGATTGATAAACAACTCATTTGTGTAATGAGGCCTGCGCTGTGAGATAACCTCGTGTCTTGTCGGAGGGAACCGGTCCACTGCAGTATGTGGGTTGTTTAACCAGCCGACCATGGCACACATAGCCTGCTGCTTCTGGCTTTCACGTCCCCACAAACAACTCTTATATGCCTAGCCAAATAGATCACTGACCTTTTACTTTGCATAATAGACCCAGTCAAGACAACCAAGACCAGTCAACACTCTCTGCCGTCTTAATATCAAAACATGGAAAACCAATTACATTAATTGATTGGTTCTTACATAATGAAAACATTATAATAATGAGAATAATTGCTGGTTCTCCTTTCAAATGGATGTCCTTCGATCGCACATGTCAAAAGATTCTGAACATGTGAATGGCACAATACAGTGTATGTGAATAGCTTATACACTGAATAAGCTCTGGGCAAGGTGACAATCAAACTCGTTTTTCATTGTGTTTCTAAGTTCTCATAGGTTTTTATCGGTATATATATATATATATAACAATATTTCACTTAAATACGTGAAATAACAATCAATGATCAAAACACAATATGAAATGGGGAAAAAAAGACTAAGATCTTTCAACCGTAACAAGCGGTCTTCGTGAAAGTCAAAAACCTAACTAAAATATATATACAATATGTAATAAAGAAACGGCCCAAACCGGCAAAAATAGTACTATTGAAAAATCAGTAACACATAAAAAGAATAAGATACTTACTCTTAATATTTCGAACGGTAGTTTGTCGTCAGGAAGAGACTAGAGGGGAAGAAGAAGAAGAGGTACATTCGTCCCAGAAGGACGGTAGATAGTCGAGTCCTTCTGGAACGAACGTACCTCCTCTTCCCCCTCTGCAGTCTCTTCCTGAGGACGAACTGCGGTTCGAAATATTGAAAGTAAATGTCTCGTTGTTTTTATGTGTTGCTACTTTTTTAACAGTACTATATATATATTAGTGAAGGATAGTGAAGATTAGTGAATATATATATATAAACTAGAATTTAAAAAGAACACATAGAAAGGAAATCACTGAACTCACTACTATATTTCGATGTCCTCGTCTTCAGGAAAAGAAGTGAATCGCTCCAAAGGCTGATAACGACTGACTTGGCGTTCGAACTGAAGCACTCAAACAGTGTAGCCAACTTTTGGAGGATAGGTAGACAGGGAAGATAAAGAGATAAAAGCCAAATAAAAATTAAAAAATGAAAACATTTAACTAAAATAAAATTAAAAGCTGATAACAACTTTAAACAAAAAAAAAATAAATAAATAAAATAAAATAAAAAAAAATCAACGATTGAGGTTAAGCCCAGGAGCCGATCTACCGCCCAGAAGACTAATAAGTGCTTCTTCTGAAGAAATATATATATATATATATATGTGTGTGTGTTTAATTTGAAGCTGAAAAACTGATCGATCAACAATTCCTTTTAGTATTTTCTATCATACAATAGTTTTATATTTGAATTCCATATATTTATACACATGCAGAAGTGCTACAATAATCACATGTAACTAAAATTAATGAAATCACCTCAAAGCTTATTGTCGTAGTACTCAATCTCAAAAGTTTCGGAATATTTTCCTATTTTATTTTTTGTTGATTAGGTCTTTTTTTTTTTGGTTGGTGGATCATATGGATTATAAAAGTTGATGAATAAAGAATTGTAACAAACATTATTTCCTGTTTCAAATAAAGAAATCATATACGTTCCTTTTTTTCACTATTACACATTTACAGGATAAATTTCAGAATAAAGGATTTACGATTGGCTGGTGTTCTATCGTGGTGGATTTTAGAGAGAAATCAGAATTACATAAGAAACATCTGTTTGCGGCACAGATTGCACAGGCAGACGGTTGAGCATCCTAACCTCAGTCATGATTTTGGAGCACAGTTCAATAAAAAGAAATTTTTTAAATACAAAATACCATTCATAAAGAAAAAAAAGTACATCACACTATATATATCTATAATTCTAGATTGCACTAGTAATTTCACTTTAATAACACTTTCTAAATAATTCCATGTGGTCAAGAGTAAGAAATGAGAATTTAGACACATAATGAATTTAACTAAATATTTGATACTCGTTTTTGGTAGTCGAGTGGAGTATACGATCAAAGGGTTGTAATAAGCTTGGATTTATTTTATCATATAAATTTTTTTTAGTTCGTTTAATCATATACTTTTATTTATTTTTTATGTTATTGTTACCCTTCTTTTTGAACTTGTTAATTCTACCACATTTATAACCTCAATATTGACATTTACGTTGTTATTTAATTATATATTACTGATAATTTTGGAAATCTCTTATAACATTTATAGACAATATAAATATATGAAAAAAAAATTTGGTCAATAAAACAATATAGAAGTTCAATAAGTTGATATTTATAACAAGATTTCACATAATCACGTGAAATAACAATCAATAATCAAACCACGATATGAAACAGGAAAAAAACTAAGATCTTTCAACTGCAAAAAGCGGTCCTCGTCAGAGTCAAAAAACCATCTGAGTTGGGCTATTTAAAATAAACTTAATTTTTTTTTTATAAAAGAACTCATATATAATAATGGTTGTTTTGTGTATCCTTGAGCTTTCTGAATAATAATAAACCTTTTTGTTATAATGACAAAGAATTATAAACCCTCTACAAATATTTGATCTATACAATTATTAGCAAAAATATTTATTCTAATTTTTCTTTTTTGTATTTTATGATAATGCATCGGAAAATTTTTCTATAGAATGAATAAATTGCAAGGCGTCACGTGATTATTTTTGTTTTAAAATGGGTTCGGGTAATACAAGTCCAAAACCTAGGTTGTACTATTTTATTATTCCATGAATAAGGAATAAATTTATTCTTTATATAAGGAATATATCTCTATATATATTTTTATATATAGAGAGGAAAATTCGTTCCTTGAATATTTTTGCAGTAATAAATCTGAGGAAGGCAATGTTTGCTTAGGACTACCAATGTAAGATCAATTCTGTAATATCAAGCACCGATGCCACTGTGTAGTCTATTCCAAGCAGATATTCATGAATAAAAGGATATTTAAAACAATTTCCTGCTCTTAAAAAGTGTTGGCAAAAAGTGGGTCAAGTGGGAAAGGAACTAAAAATATTCCCTTAACGAGAACTGCTTCAAGTACTCCTTAAAGCTCATGTAAAGAACGATCTATAAATACTGAAAAAGGTAAGGTCTTGAGTTAGTTTATACAATGTATATATGTAGACTTCAAGTGTGCCTTAGGTAGGTTGAGAGCCTCGCGTCATTGCCAGAACGGGCGAATAATCAACCATCATACCTTGTACCAACGCATCGTGCTCACCAAACTTATTTCAGACCTTGATAAACCGTCAATCTAGCAACATCTAGCAGAACACACATATCTAGTAAACTCTGTCTTTCCAGACCCAAAGCAGGCTTTGATATATTTACAAAAATAAGTTCATTTTCTTGACTTTTTTTTTGTATAATAAACGAAAAGAAAACCATGATAATTGCATCAGTTGAAAATGTTTTAATTAATTTAACCTAAAAGTAGAAAAGTAAAGGTTTTAATTAGTTTTGTTTTTTTATTGTTTAAATCGACCCCTAGCGGGTGATAACGTCAGCCATTTACCGGTTTTTTGTTTTATCAATGATTCTACATATTTTAAATTGAGAGTCTTAAATTTTACCTAACTCAAGTGCATTTCGAATTGGGTCTTTAACGAGTACCTGACATCGTACAGGCTCGGGACCGACGGCTTAGCATCCACTCTGAGGGACGACGTACTCAGATTTATTCACCTCCCGCGTGAATAAATCGAGGGTCAGATGGGGATCGAACCCCGGACTACCAACCCAGAGGCGAGTTCGTTAACCACTGAGCTAACCTGGCACCTTATATTTTGTTAGTTCATGTTATTACGGGCGTTAAGTTATAAAGAAGCACTTGTCTCAAGTGCATGGTAACTCCAGACTTAGACTGTATTGTAGCCGTATTTATAATCCTCTAGAAGTTCGTAATCACAAATGAATCAATATTTTTCACGTAAAATAATATTATTATAAGACTAATTATTTGCAGGATAAATATATTAATGCGTAATTTAATCAAAATGTAGAATATATTAGTTGTTTGTTTTGAAGGTTTTTGTATGCGATTTCCCCTTCAGTGGTGTTCTAGAGATGGAAAGTGTGACACATTCGTTAATTGGCACTCTTTTAAGCTATAGCCACCGCGTTAGCAAAATGATTTCACATAGCCAGTCATAACTGTTGCCTTACTTAAGCTTATTACGGTGTAGAGGTCTTTAGTCAGTACTTAGCATCCTACAAGCTTAGGACTGACGCATTTAACTCCTAATTGACTGTAACTGTCATATTATATATTTATATATATATATATATATATATATATATAAAGATATATATAGATATAAAGAGACGTTATCAGCCTTTGGAGCGATTCACTTCTTTTCCTGAAGACGAGGACATCGAAATATAGTAGTGAGTTCAGTGGTTTCCTTTCTATGTGTTCTTTTTTAAATTCTAGTTTATATATATATATATATATATATATATATATAATATATATATTCGTAAAAGTTGGAATCATTCCTTCTTGACTACATAAATTTAAAAACGTTATGTCCAATTTCACTTTATTTACCTTTGTGAATTGATGGAAAGGTCCCGAAAAAAAAATTCAAATTCGTAATTGGAACTTTTCCATTGAGCAGATGCATGAATTTCCGAAAGTATATATAATAAACTATTACATTAGAGGTTTAAAATGAATAATTTTAGGAGCACAAACTTGAACACAAATACGACTGTTCTAAGGTAATATTATGAAAAGACATACCTTTCATTAATGTTATTTTATATACGGTAAAGTAATTCAAATATTTAAATTTATAGGTTTGGTTTGTTTTGATTGTGCATATAACTTAAATTAATGTTTTATATACTTATGTCACAAAATCAATGAGATTTTTTACTTTAAAATGATTTTCTGTTTTGTTATATATACATGCTGTGTATATAACTTGAGTCATGTTAAAAATACTATATCAAAAGCTTAGACCACAAAAGAATAATTGTTTTCATAAGCTGATAACGGTTAATAGGAACTAATCGTGTTCAATGAATTTATGTTCTTAACTGTTGCTATAATTTCTTAACACTGAGAGATACATGGGGTGACGGTGTTGTATAATATAATATAGACGTCCAAACTACGAGTACAATAAACAATTGAGAAAAATAAATAAGATCCTTCAACTAAACCAAGTACAATATAGCAAACAGTATCAGTAAGTCTCTGCCAAAAATCACTTGTTTTCGATAAAAGATCTTAGTTATGTTTCACATTTTATTACAGTGTTTTAGACTTTTATTTTTATTCCACATGTTTGTTCTGAATCTTGTTACATATAAATATATATTATAACAAAGGCAACACAAAGTAGACCCCGATGTAATTCACTTTCATATTTCGACAATTGTAGTTATTAGGAGATTTACTGCCCATCCTCCTGCCACTGAAGGACACTTCACATCCTGATAACGGTGATTGTAGAAATATAGAAGTGAGTTATGTCAGTGTATATTTTTATGCTGCTTTGATTACAGTTTTTATCTAAAGTATTATAGACCGTTTGATTTTATTTATATTGGCAAATAAACTAAATTCAGAAAGAGAAAGAAATAAAAGATATGACAAAAACTGGCTACTATATTTCAACCGAATAGTCATCAGGGAGGTCATTTCGACTTAGCCCAAATATATTAGTCATATCTTTTATTTGTTTCCTTTCTGTAAATTAAGTTAACTATTCTTAGAATAGTTTTATGTAATATATTATATTATCTAAAAAAATATATTACACTATAAATAATATTTCACTATATATTAAACGACTACAAAAATTTAACATGTATTATATGTTGGAAGATATATATATATTTTTTCTCCTGAAGACGGATTGCTAGAAAATTCAGTTCGTAAGAGTGGTTCTTACTTTGTGGGCTACCTAACCTCAATTTTGAACGGTTACGTATATATGTTAGAGATATATGTTTGTATCGTTCTATTTATAGTGTTCTCTAGATATATGTTTACAATTAATTTATAATATAATTTATAAAATTTAGAAAGTTATATAAGAAAACGCTAATCAAACATATATTTCATGTTGTTTTCCTGTATATGGACGGATGCATAAAAAAATTGTTGTAATCAAACTACATGTGGTTGGTTCTCTTTAAATAATATTATTGCCAGAAAGATAACTTTTAATGTGTTTTAAAAAACCTTAGTTTTTGGGTAATGCTGTTGCATGGGGAAAGGGATAAAGAACAAACGTTCTTTATTAGTGAAACACTACTAATTTAAAAAAAAAACTCCGGTGACTGAAATAAAGTTAAATTATTCACTGAGTGTTTCCTTAATACGAATATAAGATTACAATAATAACAGAGTATTATTACACTAGAAATGACAAATATTAAGTTAGAAACTGTAGAAACTTGTAAAATACTTAGTAAATAATGCTAATCATAAGAAGCAACATACCTATCAAAATAGCTAACCAACAAAATATCTGCCCTGGAAATGTTTGTTATAAAAATCCGTAAGGCTTACTGAATTACTCTGCACTTTTTTTTCGATATAGAAGAAGCTTTTACTGACAGGTATTCGAATCCATTGAATCAGCAGTAATATAGAGATGGTTAATTTCCAAAACTGTAGAATGGATTACGGTATCGGAAGAATAACTAGGGTAAGTATGGGATCCACCGCATTGACATTGCGACCACTAAGCACCTTCCTCAAGGAGGTCTGTAATCGACCTTGTTGTGGTGGGTGTTGTGGGTGACCTAATAGACAATGCAAATAATCTAGGCTACGATACACAGGACCCTGACATCATAAGAATAGAAATGCTTAGTGGTGCTACCTTTAGAGTTAGGCATGCTTTCCAAAAATTTTTTTGTTGAAATTTTGATAAAGCAAATAGTTATGGATTTAAATTCAGCTAAAATCGTCCTCATACCTTTATCAATAATAAATACAGTATATTTCAGAGACTCCTTTCTGCTTAAGCCAATAAAATTGAAAGATACTTTCCTAAGACTAAATATGAATTTCATTAAAGAATAAGTTCTAATGCTGATTTTAGAAATGACAAGAGAAAGCACAATAAGACAGAAGCCTGCGGGATGTGCATGAACTCAAGCAATCACTTTAATAATAATATGTCACATTGTTATATATCAATGATTTTTAGTGTGTTATAACTGACAAAAGGGCTATAGGCATAATATAAGAAACGAAAGCATGAAGTTGATTGTCCATAACTTCCACTACTCCTTACCTAGATGTATGACATTACGTTTACACAATGGCCACAATAAGATCAAAATAACACTCAATTCATGATAAACGAGTTTGACATTATTCTTTTTTATACAAAAGTTGATTAAATTTTATTCCAGATATTTCTTCTTTTCTACCGACAACAATATTTCAGTTTTTCATAAATATTGATTTCGATTGATGCGAAGTTGCTTGGAGGTCAATAATGAAGATCATTTGAAAGAAGGTTTGTAAAAATAAACAGCAAATACCAAAAAAAAAATTATTTATAAAATATAAAAAACTTTTACTGCCAAGAGTACGAAAGTGGGTAGTCGGAAGAGGTTTGTTGACCGCATCTGACGGTCAGGTTAACAAGATAAGGGTGAGCGCAGAGCCTCTTATGCTTAAACCGCTTATCTGGACTAGGGCTTATATGTACAATCCATTTACTTTAATTTCTGTTCAGTAATATATGTAGTTTACTTCATAATGCATGTCTCGGTAGTAAATGACATTATTATAATACAATTTTATATATCTAGTCGATAAATATCATGGTTGAGTATATATGTATAATATATCAATATACAAGATTTCAAATCAACACGTGAAATAACAATCAATGATCAAACGACAATATGAAATGGGGAAATAATACTAAGATCTTTCAACCGTAACAAGCAGTCTTCGTCAGAAAAGTTGGGTTATGCTTAAAGCGTTCAATTGGGTTTTTGACTCTGACGAAGACCGTTTGTTACATCTTAATAACTTTGAGTGTTATATTTAAGTGTTCTAAACAATTTTCAATAGGTGTTAAGATATTCTATATACCTTTTACACCCTGAAGATGGTTAAAGACGACCGAAACGTCGGAAGAAATATAATCATTGCAAACAAAACATATGGTGAGTTGATGTACCTAGTTCCTCGTGAATTTAAAAGACTCTTAAGGGCTTTGGAAAAGTTATCCAAGAAATCAATTAAAAAACAATAGGCCGTAAATTTAATCTCACACACACACACATATATAGCGTCCATAATAACTACTTGCATGTCTCCAGCACGTTTTTGCTTCACCATTTACAAGCGAAGTTCATCTTCTTTTCTGTTATCTATTTCCTTATCTTCTTTTCTAGGTAGTAAATTAAACGATATTTCTTATTTGTTTAAACCCTGAGATGTGTTTTTGCAGTGTGAAAACGAAATCCTTGGAAGACCACTATTCTCTTGTCTAGATGTACTAGATGTTTTTTCAAGCCAATTGCATGATTCTATCTGGATCGAGTGAGAGCATTTGCGAGATCGTTTCAAGATGGAACAATGATGGGAACTTAATTCCTATCTAGATATTGTAAAAAGTAAACCATGAGAAAGCTCATCATTTCGGCTCGATTTATTTCCCAATGTTCTGATGTATGTAGTAGTACTGATGGCAGTCGGACTTGTCTCTTGAGGCGTTTACTTTCGAGAATCATGTCCTAACAGTACAAGTTTTGACACACTAATATGCTTAAGCAAGAGTGAAAATGACTTAGGCGTTCAAGTAGAGAAAGTCGTCTGTAGAGCTGGTTACAGATCAACAATGGGCAAGTGTTTCACAACTCCTTTCACCTTGCACTGTGCCCCTGCAAGCCTATCAGACTACCTCTGCCTCTGCCAGCAAGCTTTTCTAAATCCAAGTTTTCTCTTCACTGTTTCCAGTTCATTCAGTTCGGAAACTGATTGATATCATAAATATCAAAAACATGACTGTGGCAAGGATATCCATTAGTTTATGCGGCAGTCAGTCTTGAATAACGAGAGAACATCTGACATTATAAAAGTCCAGGCAAATGGAGAAAAATAAGTCTCGGAATGACTGCGTACTTATTCAACTATAACATTCAAGGAGATTTCTCCTACCCAGAACCCATATTATAAATAAATACTATATCAACTAATCCAGTTCTAAAGGTGATTAAGATTAATTGATGTTACAAAAATTACTACAATATTATTATTTCAAAAAATAGATTTAAAAAATATATTTAAAACGGGACAGGTTCATCTAAGGCAAGAACTATATAAAATTGGTCTTTTAGAAAACAAAGAACACAAGCATTGCCCATGAGGTGACTGAGGCTTTTGAACATTTAGCTCATAATTTTTGCTTTGAGGGCGGTTTATATTAAATCTATTATATCATATCATATTATATGTTATATTAAAGTATGGTGACGTGAAAAAATTCGATCTAAAGATTTTGACGGAATTAGATGTTTTGAGGTCCCAGAAGTCGTTTTATGAAGTTTTTTGCTATGATATCTGTGTGTGCGAGGGTGAGTATGTATCCATAGATTGTGACCACGCTACGGTCCAGAATCTTTGATGGATCAAATTCATGTTTTACACTATGACGGACCTCATAGTTTCGGAGTAATTATAAGTGACGAGAAAGTCCCTTTTTTTGCCATATAATCGAAAAATAAAATCAGATGTGTAAAGGAACCGACAATTTTTTTCAATAAAATGTAAAAATTCTGACTTATAATTCAATCTGAATGCTAACGAGAGCAATACAAGGCATACCGTTAAACGAATCAAATCAAAATATTTTGATTGATACAAAATATACCAAAATAGGTATATACCTAAAAATAGAACATTCTGAGGAGGATGAGTTCAGATAATTTTTTTAAATTACATTCATCAAAGGGCTGTTAGAGTACATTATCTATTTTCAGAAAATGTTTTTTGATGTTAAACGGCTCTTTAAAAAAACCATGAAAATTTACAAAAAAAATTGAACAAATAATTAACAATTTATAAAAAAATACACTTAATTTTAATTAATGCAAAAAGCAATAACGCAATAAAAACTGATTGTTTATCCTGGACTAATGCTATACTTGTCGTCTTTGTCTCCATTTATTTACATTGTTTACATTGACTTAGAATTCTTTGAGTGAATTGTCTGAAATAATATTGATGGTAGAGGTTTAGTATAACTGTTTATAAAAAACATTGACAAATTAAATGTACTGAGTATATCAAAAGTATTGAAAGTTTTAATGTTTAGTATTCAATCCTGTTTAAAGATGACTGATTTGAATGAATAAATATTTGAAGAAACAATATTTGAAAAATAACACATGATAAAAATAATATCTTACATTATAAATTAAAAATTACCTTAAAATAAATTTTTTTTACACGTTTCTGATATTTTCAGGCTAAATAGAAATATTTTCAAGTTTTAAATGCTAAATTTTGTCTTAAATCTGCAATCCATGTAAGGGTGCACAAAAGCCATGTTCTCTTGTAAGAGATTATTTCCTAATATGAAATCTACACTTTTGTTTTTCAAAATGTTATTCCTGCTGTATTTATACTAATTAAATTATATGCAACAGTGCTATGCTATACAAAAATATGAATATATATTGATAAGTGGATCCTTAATAAATGGGAGATTAATAAGCATCTACCATTTAGACATTTATATTATGCCTAAATGACACATTATATACTATACTATTATATTATATACTATCAATGATCAAACCACAATAAGAAATGGCAAAACAAGACTAAGATCTTTCAACCGTAACAAGCGGTCTTCGTCAGAGTCAAAAACCCAACGAAGACCGCTTGTTACGGTTGAAAGATCTTAGTATTGTTTTCCCATTTCTTATTGTGGTTTGATCATTGATTGTTGTTTCACGTGTTTATGTGAAATCTTTTTATTATATACTATATGTTCAAGAAGTTTGATATTATGTTTACTTATAGTAAAGTTTCGTGTAGGCCACTCGAGTTTTTTTTATATTGTTTATATTTCGGGAAAATAATTAAAAATACACATTTAAATGTTCTATACAAATTACTCCTTTCGAATATGTAGTATCCTTTTTGAGGTTACGTCTAAAATACGAATAAACCAGAGAGAATTTAGCATAATATAAACTAAATAACAACTATGTAATTATCACTGTGTCTAGATTGAGGAACTTTACGAATAAATGTGTCCAAAGACTTCAATCCCGAGAAATCTGTATCAAAGCTATTCTCATATATCAGCCAGTCATTTAGCATCCTCAGACTGTAAGCCTATAATACAAACTACATACAGTTCCGAACTACATACTACATCTTACTAACCGAATAAACCTTTCTCCCTATTACCTTCGTCACATTCTGATTAGAGCTGCTCTGAAATAGTTTCTATAAAGAAGAGAAGGTAAAACCAATTATTACCATTTTTAATATCAACAAAACGACATTTCAATCATATAACACAAGTAGAGCTTAACAGAACAAAATGTCTAATCAGGAATGTAGTTAGTTTCAACTTTGTTTAGTTTCATTAAACAGTTGAAACCTACAAGAACACTAAACAATATACGGTCTCTAGTTTTAGTACGAAAATAGAAAATCGAGATGGAAAAATATTTTTCGCTAGTTAGAAAAAACTAATTAAAAAAGTTTATTCCGATTTTTTCAGCAATGTAATTTCACTAAAAGACGCCCAATCATGCATATTTATATTTTTTGCATATAAAGTGCCCTTCAGTTCAGGTTTGAAAGGAACATAAATATATTTTATGATTTTCGTTCTTTTAGGTTTTGAGTAAAATTAGAAATGCCGCTCGGGAGAGAGAGAAAGTTTGAGAGCCATTACTCAAAACCTAAAAGAGCAAAAATCATCAAATATATTTATGTTCCTTTCAACCCTGAAATGAAACGACAGTCTCTGTCCAAGACATATATATTTTTAAAATACAAAAAAAGTTATGTGATTGAACTTTATAAAAACTAAAGATTACACTAAATTCTGCACAGTAAAAAAGCTTGCTACCATCGATATTTTGAGCAAAAGTTGGTCACCAGGAGGAATGAGAAGAGAAGATGCAGGATATGAGGTTACTCAATAAAGCGTTCAATAAATCTGACTGATAGACCCCTCCTGTTTAATCTTCTAGTATCATCCTTTCCTGATAACATCCATAAGTGTAATTTACAATATAAAATTCTAAAATAAAACCAAGATCTCAGCCCTATTATTTGATATATCTTAGTCTTATTTGAGAATCGCATCTTATAGTTCATAAGTTTGTTTTTATACGGACAGTAATTTGTGAAATTCTTCCATAGATACATGACAACCAAACGTTGCGCTTTTTGCAACCCGATAAAGAACCTATTATTATTTGGACTAGCTTATCCGTTTGTTTCTTCAGTTTTAAAAATTTTAACTATATTAATACTTTTTAAATAATTGTAATAATGACGGAATGAATTTAAGCAAATGAAAGTTGCCCTAGTGTTGAGGGGCCGGGTGAAGGCTAACAGGTACCGCGCTTGCAATGAGTACTGAAGACAGCAAGTTCGGATCTTGACCATGAGATGGGAAATGTTCAGTATACCAAACCAAGAACATATCGGACACACAAGCTTGCACAATGTTTGGTTCTTGTTAGAGACTTTTATTCTAAAAAAAAAACTTAAAATCTGTAAACTAAATATGAGTACTCCAGACGTAGATTGAATCTCACATGTAACTATAATATTTGCCAAACACCAATGACTCACACTTGCCATTCATAGAACATAATTATATGGAAAGCCTATACAAGCTTGAGAGGAAGTAAACAACTTTCACGTTTGTAGAAATGACAGTAAAAGGGTTTTCCCATAGTTGGAACAAGTCAGTTACAAATATTCATTAAAATAACTCAAGTTGTCAACATAACATGTTCAGGGCTAATCACCATCCTTCTTGCTGAAGCTTCGAGATCAACCAATCTGATCATATTTTTCACCTGAAGTCAAGCAATACACAAAACTTGAACTTTAAAAAACTCACAATCAAGCTTATTAATTTTAACGTCGCTTGGGCTGACTTGATAAATGCTCCAAAGTCACTATGTTTACCACTCCTCTGATGTTATCATTAATTTATATTGACAAACCCTGTTCAATAAAATTAACCTAAATCTTTCAATAACCAATCAAACTTTACTCTTTTAGAAATACAATCATGTTTACCGCTCGCAAACTACCTCTTATTTTCTAATTTGCAGAATTGAACCAAATAAAATATATAAATACAATATTCATGAAAATTGCAAAGGAATGGCCTACGAAAACTTCTCCGACACTTCTAAAGCCTCTAACAAAAACAAAGTAGAAAATCATTTCTTTCATTTAATTTCCTACAACGATTTCATCTAATCGCAAGAATGAAGTGCGTATAAATCGCAGTGAATAAGATAATTATACAACAACTTACAAAAATACTCCAGCTCGAATTTAACCATTTTTAAATTTGTCTACGAATGAATATTTTAACTTACAACTTTAAGGCATATTTAAAATGAATATTAAAGATAGTATTTCAGTAAGTGTTTCAATGCACGTTTATCAATAGTTTTACTCTTTTTGTCATTTTTTTCAGAAATTAATTATGTACAATAAACATTATAATTTTTGTTAATGTGGGTTAGTGGGTGGGTTAGTTCCACTGAGGT
Source organism: Hermatobates lingyangjiaoensis (assembly GCA_026182355.1). Taxonomy (NCBI): domain Eukaryota; kingdom Metazoa; phylum Arthropoda; class Insecta; order Hemiptera; family Hermatobatidae; genus Hermatobates; species Hermatobates lingyangjiaoensis. Next base: position 2,197,935 of record JAPFBL010000066.1, on the reverse strand, counting down.
TATAATGAAGAATTAGTTCCACTGAGGTACAATCCGTCATACTCGTAGAAGTCTTAGTAATAAGTACGATCCGTTTCGAGTTCGTTTCGGTTCGGTCCGAAACCGTTCGACTTTTCTAAGACTTTACGACCGGTATGACGGATTGTTATTACTAGATTCCTATATGGGTCGATAGTTATAATATAATATGACTATATTATATGATATAATTATTATAATATTACATTATAATATGACGAATTGTATTATTACTGGGATCCAGACGGACCCGAAACCGGTCGAGCTTTTCTAAGACTTTACGAGGTATGACGGATTGTATTATTATAATTACTTTACGAGGTATGATGGATTGCATTATTACTAATCCTAATATTATAATAATTATTACATTTTGAGTATAAATGTTAGGTATGTATTGGAGAAAACTACTGTATTATAATTTTCCATTTTATAATTATGGTATTATCAATGTTATACATAAAATAATTAACCTTTTACCATAATGTAACGCATTCATATATGAGAGTAAAGCTGCAGTTGCGATATCATTAACCATTCCATGTCTGTTACTTTAACAACTATGTTAACTAGATTGTTAAATTTTTAATGGTTCTCAAAAAAGTTAAGAGTAAAGCAACTATAGACCTTGTTAAAGAAAGCTTCATACGACAAAAAACCTATTAGCAATTTTGAATGGTTATTATAATTGGTAATTTCATCCGTGATAGACAGGCACTTTCTATTAAGGGTGAAAGTAATTGTTGGTCAGTCCTTAGCAAAGAAAGAAACAAGAGAGGTTTATTATGGTAGTCAAGTCAATAAATGTAACAGAGTCAATTTTGTTTAACGAGAAAAAAATTAATAATCGACAAAGTTTATTTAATAAAATATCAGTAAAAAATAAATATAAAAGTATAACAGTAATTAATAATATAAACAATAAACATAATTATGACAAAATCATGAGTTTATGAACGTTTTACGTTTTTGATGCACTCGAACCCATTTTTTCCATTAAATAAATTAGTAGTGAACCATATTCACAATGTATATGTATGTGCGTGCGTGATATATATATATATAACTGTATACGTATGTGAGTGTGTAAAGACCGGTGTACTTAAATATGTTTTAGGAAGAGAAATAGTGTGTGCTATCTCTGTGAATGTGTGTCTGTGACTATGTGTACCTGTTGAATATGTGTATGTGTATACGTCAATTTATGTCTGTTCGTCTAAGAGAGACAGAATTACTCAATGAGTTAATTTGTGTTTACATATATATCTAATTGTATTAGGTTGGTTTTGTTATTGAGGGCTAGGTATTATAAAAGAAAGTACTCTTTACTAGGCCAACGTTTCAAGGTATTTGAGCGCTAAAATTAGATTAAGACTATAATACTTTTGACAAAACAGTCTACAACTTACATAAGGATTTAAACCATTGACAACAAACACATACATACACTAGGTTATTTTACAATCAGAGTTATTATTTTCATAGCTTGTTTATTCTGTCACAATAATAATAATAATAATAATAATAATAGCCAATTATTCTAATAATTTTGTTTTGCCAAAAGTATTATAGTCATAATCTAATTTTAGCCCTGAAGGTGATGTACAAATACATTGAAACGTTGCCCGAGGAAGGAGTACTTTCTTTTATAAGGCCTAGCACTCAATAACAAAACCAACCTAATATAATTGAATTGAAGATGTCAATAACAATTTTTTGATAAAATATATACATATGTATATTTATATATATTATTTCGCACTCCGTCCTCACTTCATCGGAGATCTTTCTCACTTCGTCCTCTCTTCTAGTCTACTCCTGATGACGAAAAACAGTTCGAAATATTGAATTCTGTAAGTTTGTAAGTTTTCTTTTTATTCTTTTTTTTGTGTCGTGCTTTGTGTAATTTAAAGTTATATATATTGTAAACAGGAAAATGATCCAAAAGGACAACAAACGTTTCACAATGAATCACAAACACAGAACTAAGGAACAAACACACTTACTGTCTCTAATTTTTGGTTGAACCATCATCAGGAGTGTTGAGAACTTAGTTCAGAACTAAGGAACAAACACAGTTACTGTCTCTAATTTTTGGTTGAACCATCATCAGGAGAGTTGAGATAGGGACACCAAGCGCACTTGTGAAGCGACGGTTGGAGACCAACATTGACGTCACATATGTGCCCGGTTCAAGTCAGGTAAGAAAAATTAACTAAGAATAAGCTAAGAAAATGAAAGTGAAAATGAAGAAAATTAGGAAATATAAATAATAAAAACTTAAAAGATAATAATGAAGAAAAGAAGAAAAAAATAGCTGAAACAAAATAAAATCCAAGAATATAAATATAAATAAAGCCCAGGAATATAAATAATAGATACTTAAATAATAATATGATGAGCATGATATTATTTATTATTATTAAGTATCTATTATTTATATTCCAGGATTTTATTTGTTTTTAGCTATTTTCCTCTTCTTTTATTCATTATTATCTTTTAAGTTTTTATTATTTATGTTTCCTGATTTTCTTCATTTTCACTTTCATTTTCATAGCTTATTCTTAGTTCATTTTTCTTACCTCACTTGAACCGGGCACACATGTGACGTCACTGATGGTCTCCAACCGACGCTTCACAAGTGCGCTTGGTGTCCCTATCTCAACTCTCCTGATGACGGTTCAAACGAAAATTAGAGACAGTAAGTGTGTTTGTTCCTTAGTTTTGTGTTTGTGATTCATCGTGAAACGTATATATATACACTTTTTCGTTGGAAATACGATCCAAAACGGACAAATATAGTTCAATATAGACAAAGATACATAGAGAAATCAAAAGAACACTCTTACAGTCTCTAATTTTCGGTTTGAACCGTCTTCAGGAGAGATAAACGAGGGAAACCAAGCGCACTGATTCAGAGACGGTTAGAGACCCGTCTCCAACCGTCTCTGAACCAGTGCGCTTGGTTTCCCTCTCTTATCTCTCCTGAAGACGGTTCAAACCGAAAATTAGAGACTGTAAGTGTGTTCTTTTGATTTCTCTATGTTTCTTTGTCTATATTGAACTATATATATATAGATAAAAGTATCGACCATGGAATAGAAACAAAACTAAAGTTTATAGGGACTCGGCTAATTATTCAGGTTCAAATTAAACGCTCATTGCCAACGTTTCGGTTTTTATTTAAAACCTTTTTCATAGACAGAAATATAAATTTTGTAACAGAAAAACTAAGAATTACATTACAAATTATTTTACACAGAAAAATAATACTGTCATGCTATTTGACAGATCATAATGAAATTTGAATCCTACACAACAAATTGTTGGATGAACTGCATACATTTAGTGCAAAATCAAAACAAGGAAAGAAAGAAAGGAAATACAAAAACCTTTTTTTTTTCTTCAATGCTTAATAACAAGGATCTATTTCGCTTTGTGATTGCTATGTGATCTATTTCACATTGTGATCGCTAAGTGATCTATTCTGCATTGGTTACTGTGTTAGGGTAGTCTTTGGACATCACGTCACAAATAGGTGCTTTGGCAGAGAGACCATTAAAGTAGTTGAGTGCAAGGCCCACACTCGTTTTCACATATCCTTACCAAGTGACATTTGTTTACCGAAGCATTTCAAATATATACTCCAATTCCAACGGTTCTTTGATGTTAAAATAATAGTATAATTATACATTTGAGCAGTGGCGACTCTTGACCTTTTTCTTTAGGCATGCAATTTTCAAAGAATAAAAGAAATACAGAGAAATACCCTTCTAATTCTCATGTTCAGTCTTTTCATGTTGCACAAAAGGATAATGATGTATTAAAAACATTTTATGGGGATTTGAATCAGGTGTTATTTGGAAATACTTTTAACATTAACTTTTATTAACCAATAGAATAAAAATAGGCAAAAAATGTTTTTATTAAAGAAAGAGATACACAATACATCATTTGAATAAAAACTTCTTGCAAAATTCTTCGATAACAAAACCATAAAACTTCTCTCTATCTGCCATGACATCTTTAAGTAAATGCTTTCAATTGAAATTAGGGATAAATTAGACAATCGCTCTTCACTTTGGGAGCTTCGTAAATAACTTTTAATTCTTTTGAGGGCAGAAAACGATCTCTCAACACTTGCTGTTCTTTTGGGAATAGTCATAACCAAATTCATGAGTTTATAAATTTCCGGAAGACCTGTGTGCAAATCACTTTCCAGTATGTATTTGAGGAGCTCAGCAAGCCTGAGTTGCAGTGTATGCAAACTTCGTTCTTGTTTGTCTTGGCAATTAAGACCATTTTCATTAACCAGAAATGAATAGAGTAAACCCCTGCATTGGGAAGCTTAGCGCAATCATAGAAAATGGTTCCTTAGCGTGTAGTGGAATAAAAAAAAGGGGGGTTCCTTTAAATATTTCGAGTCTCGAACATTTTGGTTTCTTTAAAGATGAATTCTATGCATGCAATGCATGTGTTGCATTCCCTGAGAAATCGCCACTGCATTTGAGTGGTTTCTCCAAATAACCAGTAGAATTCACTTTAGAAATATAAAATAAAATTAGATATTATTATTATTAATAAATTAAATATTATATTTAAACATTATGCGTTAATGTCGAGAAAGTTTTAGAAGTTTTAAATGTTAATATTATTTTGACACTAAGAAAATGTGAGAATAGAAATATATATGTTATTTGCGTCTTGCTGGAGAGTGAAGTCTCGTTTATTTGTTATTTGTTTGTATGAACACATGCACGTATGCGCTTTGGCTTTCGCTGCTGATGCTGGAGAGTGAAGTCTTGTTTATTTGTTAGTTATTTCTTTGAACACCTACACGTATGCGCTTTGGCTTTCCGTGCTGATGCTGGAGAGTGAAGTCTTGTTTGTTTGAACACCTCCACGTATGTGCTTTGGCTTTCGGTATTGATGCTGGACTGTATAGTCTTTCGTACTTGTTAGTTAGAGCTCAGTTCAGAATCAACATCTAGATTACTGCTTACTTCTTCACGTGAAGTGATAATCTTTCTTCACCAAGATTGTCAGAGTATACAAGTAGTTAATGACCAAGACTTGATTTCATAGTCAAGAGACATACTAATAAATATTCTTTCCAACATTGAGTCAGGGCAAACGCTATTTTACATTTCAAGCGTAAAAATGTCAATATCAAATCTTAAGAAGCTACAGCTATAACCCTAATTAATATATCAATCTTTTATAAAAGTGTGAAACAAAACAAGCATGCAACAATATCATCAACGCGAAATATATATAAAATAAAACATTGCTGCAATTATATAAATAATTAATTAATAATACTTATGTAAATAGGCAATGACGTACTAAGGTAGGGTGGAGAGATTTAAGGCAGCGAATATGAGTTACAGTGAGATGGACTATGAATGAGATAACAGGACCCCAGAGAGGTGGAGGCGTTGCCCAATGGCTGCTTCAGTGACCACAATGTGTAATAGTCTAGCGGTATTCCAACTAAACTCAAGCAGTCCTGTCCTAAATGCACTTGCTTATCATCATTTTCTAACAGAATCTCTTTTGTAGTGTTTTTCTAACACCACTCTATCTTTTCCTTTATTTGAATTTCCATAAATTTACGAACTCATAAATTTGTAGCAATCTTATAGTCAATGTTTATTACATCACTGCTATTATGCCCTTTTCAAATTTGAAGAAACTTTAATACAAGTTGTTACACCACTCAATTATATAGATTTTCACTTTGAATGTTGTTCGAAAAAGTGGTGCGTTTGTTATTCAACGCCTTCCTTTGGTTTTAGGTCAGATAAAATATCGGGTTTATTCTACTTTGCCAGTCTTATATACTACCTTACTCAAGTTTATTTGTGTAAAACCTAACATTCTTAAGTCCCTTCCTAGATATGGTGAGCACAATATCCTTCATCGCTTATAGGGAAAACTTAGGTCATGGCCAGCATGATTTGATACATTCCAAAACATGTCTTGGACATGTTTTGATCTTTTAATCTTCAAAAATGAATACAAATATTCAATGTCCATGATTTGAACCGTTAATCTTCAAAAATGAATACAAACCTAGAATGACCATAATTTGATCTTTTCATCTTCAAGAATAAAGAAAACATGTCATGACCATGATTGTATTCTTTAATCTTTAAAAAATAAAGGGAAGCATGGTATGACCATGGTTTGATAATTTCATCTTCAAAAATGATTACTAATACAGAATGGCAATGATTTGATCCTTTAATCTTCAAAAATGGATACAAAGATGTTTTGGCCATGATTTCATCTTTCAATCATCAAAAATGAAGGCAAACGCGTTTGATCTAGACCGCACCTGACGTTACCTGAAAACCGGTCACTTGTTTCTACAAATATACAGAAAAAGAATTTGTCTGGTTCAGATCAAGGATGTTATAAATCAAACAAGTGACCTACTTGTGAGGCGCCCTTCCGTTATTCCTACTTTCATTCTAGTTCAGGACGCTACTGCATGTATTTACTCCTTTCACTAAGCGGTGTGGTTACTGGAATTCTTAAGTGAAAACGCTTCTAATGCACCATGTAAACATAGTGATATTCTCAATAACTTGTAATGTAATTATAATTTTTTTTTTAAAAACAATCCATTATTAATTAAGAAATCATCAATTTGAAATTAGTTGGGCTTTTCATGATTTCAATTAAAAATATATTTATATATTGTAAAGAAAGATTCGGCAAACTAATGTAATACACAAATTTGATGTAATTTTATTATCGTTAGCATGCACCTTTAAAGTATTTTAGACATTGGATTAATACTTTTATAAAAATAAATTACTTTTTATCGTGCTCGTGGCATTTTCACAAGTAACAGTCAAGTCCCTAAATGCAGCACTCTCTGTATCAACTACTCAACTGATGTGGTACACCACACTAAAATTCAATTGCTAACATGCAGGCAGGGGTTTAGGTTATAGGGCGGATGGAATTTCACATAGGGGGATTGGGGGTGTAGGATTGACCTAAACGCCTTAGTAGAGACCTATATGTTTGGGATCTAGCCGCAAAAGAAATAAGGTTGTCAATCCTTGCTGACCGTCGATCTTTTTCGAGAGTATTTATTGTCATCTAGCATTTTGGTCAAATTCTGATGTGGTCCCTACATTCATTTCCCTCACCCCTGCATTAGTTTCACCTTAAGAAAGTCCATCCTACTTACGTTAAAACGACTCTAGTACTGAAAACATTGTAAGAGAATAATAAGATTGAGTATGACTAAACTAGACGTCGTTCCACCTATAGTCGTTGATGCACCTAGAACTAGAAAATTAACAAGGTTGATTGATTGATTAAAAAAAAGATGAATTTACGATGCCAAAATTACTTTGACAGAAAACTACTGCTGCAATATTCGACATCGTCCTTAATGAATTTACATAACCACTATTATTAAACATTGTGACATCAACTTGCATAACATTACAAGCTATCAGTCTTGTCTTATGAACAAACACGGCAAAAGAGCAATAACAACAAAAAGTGATTAACTGGACGAAGAGATTTTAAAAATGAAACTATACGTGGAACAATAATTAACTAAGAGGCTAATTACACAAATAACAAGCTTTTCAAAACTCTTAAGCATTCAGGAAAACATTAACAAAATTTATAAGAAAGAAAATCGGTAAAATTGATGTAATAAAAATTGAAATATAATAACTAGTAATTTAAAAACTTATTAGTAACATTGTTTGATAAACTGAATGGACTGATACTTCATACTGAAGGCACTTGATGCTTTTAGAAACTGGACAAGAAAAGAGAAATATGAATGAGTCAAGATGAGTTCTATTTTAGTAACATTACATATGTTAAGAATATTTTAAACAATTATTTGTTGATATGTATAAGCAGAACGAAGTTGATGGTTGGGGACATTAGTGGAACTTTGATCTCGATGGTCTCAATAACTGCATTCCGAATAAAGAAAAAAAAAACTTCAATCGGGAGATAAACCGAAATTGGGGTCTGCAGCAATCAGAACGAAGTCAAAATGACCAACCTGATTGAGCGACCAACAAAAAATTGTGTAGTCAGTTTTATCAATGTGTTTCTACTAGCATGAATGCATTTAAAAATAATAACTACAGGAAAGAAATTCTATCTATTGTACTTCTGGCAAAAAAAGTAGTGATTCTTTAGAAACAAAAGTGACATCAGTTTGTAAAAATATTTAATAATATTACATAAGGAGGGTACGGACATAGGTTATGGATAATTCGGGGATTGTATTTACATTACTTGTTTAAGTGTTAAATACACATATTGGAATATTAACTTTTTTAAGAACAGAAATATTTCATTTCTCAACTATTTCGGTCATTAAAAGGCTTCCAGGAACTACTTTTGTTCAAAGTGCCGTGTTTCACAGTATTTTTGTATTCCTTGATTATTTAAGAATCAAATTTAACAAGAAAATCACATAATAGTAATATAACCAGTCATTTTATTTATTCCAGTTGTTTGCAAACTATTGAGGACGGTAAGCTTCTTGACCGAAAATATGAATTTTAACAGAAGCTCATATTTTAAGTTATAACCTATTGGCAGTCCTTTTTAATCGCCAATCACCTGAGCTACATAGTTCCGGAAATTAGAAAACAATTCTTTTAAAACAATCAGATTGTTTTGAAATACTGGCAAATAAACTTTCAATTGTTTTCCCCCAATGCTCCCCTCTACAATGCTCTTGTACACAATGACTCAAACTGACTCTCATAAGACGTTCAACACTACAATTAAACGATGATTATTTGAGAAAGATAAATGCCTAGGATTCAAATCCAAGATTGGAAGCAACACTTTGTTTCATAGAACCCACCTCTAATTCTGGATAGTAATATGTTTGATTTAACTAATCCCGTTATAGACCTATAACTTATCATTACGAAAGAGAATTGTTGGTATCCGACGTGACTTGAGTGCAAATCCATTTACCCTTATATCATTTGATAATAACCAAAACAGACAAAAGCAACAAATTTAGGCAGGTACTTGATCCAACAGTTGACTCTCCTCGGCACCACTTCTACAGATCTTTATTTCACATTCTGACCAATTTACCAGAACCCACAACAAAATAATGTGAACTATTTATGGTTTATGGAATAAAATTCTATGAAGTTACGTATTTATATCAGTCTCATCTAGATCAATTTACTTTTGACAAGACTCTTGCCATTGTAGAAGCGCAATAGAGGACCTCTTTTCCGATACTTTCGATCTTTCAGATATATATATATATATATATAACCAATTCAATAATATATCAACCGTTGGATAGAATAGGTGTATAATGTAATCGGGATTCGGTCAATTTTCCAGGATCAAAATCAAACTCTCAATGCCGACGTTTCGGTTTTATTTAAAACCTTTTTCATAGGCCTACAAACAAAGGATGACAAGAAATCATATATAAACATCAACATATAACTAACATCAAAATGGAATATTACAGTTGTGAAAAAACAAAAATATATATACAAGTAGAAGTAATAGAAAAGCAATAAACATTTTTATGAACTTACAGAAGTCAGAATTTTTGAATTAGAAAAATATTTCTAATTCATTTTCACTCAAATTCACATTTTTCTAATTCAAAAATTCTGACTTCTGTAAGTTCATAAAAATGTTTATTGCTTTTCTATTACTTCTACTTGTATATATATTTTTGTTTTTTCACAACTGTAATATTCCATTTTGATGTTAGTTATATGTTGATATTTATATATGATTTCTTGTCATCCTTTGTTAGTAGGCCTATGAAAAAGGTTTTAAATAAAACTGAAACGTCGGCATTGAGAGTTTGATTTTGATCCTGGAAAATTGACCGAATCCCGATTACATTGTACACCTATATATATATATAGGTATAAATAGGCAGCAGATCCTCTTTTAAACAGGTATCATTAAAATTAACCGCAGTCTCGGCATTCACGATATTAAGACTGAGAGATTCGATCCTACGAACTAACCTCCTGCTAACAGGGTTCAACTGGAAAAGGAGTTGGCCAGTGACATGTTAAATTAAAATCGATGACTCATGCTTAGTCATTGCTATAAATAGATTAAAAGGATAGTACAGGTTAATATAAAGAGAAGGTCAGAGGTCAATAATGAACAAGAAACAAGCGGTTAGAATAAAAGAGTTGAAAGGTCAACGGTATAACTGGACTAATAGAGAATAAATAGATTAAGAATATAAAAGTAAATGAAGGATAAATATATACTTATATATATATATATACATATATACTGTATATACATATACCGTGTTCTTTTTCCTACCTTTTCTGAGGACGGCGTGATAGCCGAAATAATTGATAATATTAAGTGTTAGTCTATTTTTTGTTTTCCTATGATAACTTTAAGTTTATATATATATATATATATATATATATATATATTGTGTGTGTACAAAAGGCACACTTGTGCTAGAATAACTCCTGGACTCTATCTCAAACGTTCATTCATTTTGTTATAATTTTTATTTCTTTTTTTGAATTATTATTATATCTATATTTCATAGGATTTTATATTTAGTTTTTTTTTATTTTCTTGTCTTTTTCTTTGTTTTCCTTTACTTGTTTTATTTGATTTTAATTTATTTTTCGCTTATATTTTTATTATATTATAAATATAATATAATATATTATTAAATATATTATATTTATATTATTTAGTTTTTCTTTAGTAACTTTATTGTTTGCCCCTCCTCTTGACCAAAATGACTGGTCTACTCATGGACAATCAGCTGACCACTTTACTCCTGACACAATGGATACAAAAATATTGAAGTGAGTCATACCAGTTCATTTTCTATAGCATTCTTTCTAAGCGTTTGACTTAATATTTTAATTCGTTGTCTTCGTCAACCATTTAATATAAAATGTCTATATTTCAAGTGAAAAAACATGTTTTAATGATATTTTTATTGGATTTCTTTGGAGTGGCTGATAGAAAGAGATTATTTCATAAAGAGGTCAACCAGTTAAAGGATTGAGTTCTGCCTTAGCCTACTTACAGTATAACGTATTTTATCATAATATCATTAGAAAATTATAACAAACTAAACGGGTATAAATCTCTATTTACAGATATATCTCTCCTATATAATAAAACGACATTAGTTTTATTTTAAAAACGTATCTATTTTTATTGTTTATAGAAAAGAATGTGAATACATAATGCAAAACTGGCGTACTGGTTTTTGTTCAAACAAAACAGAGAAATGTTTGTGCAAGCAGGTCAGTTGTTAACAGATATGAAAGAATAAAGTTAATTTAAATTAAAGACATATCTTGCATTATTTTTTATACTACATCCTGCTTGGTCGATTGTCACTCGTCTCAACTTGCGGATTACTGCAGGTAGGCATCCCGTTTTAATAAGCACCTTTCTCAGGGAAAAACAGCTAATCTAAAAAGATTAGGCTATGAATAGCAAACATTAACTATCAGTCGTATTGTTGAATTAGTTATCTTACTATAGAACAAAAAAAGTAATTTAATTATAAGATATAATATATATTAAAAACTTTGAGAATCAGGAATGAAAAACAGAAACTAGGACTCACATTCAATATTTGGACCTTTTAAACGGTCGTTAAGCTCTCCAGTTGCATTTTGTCTTATTTAACTTGCGTTGCGTCTCACCGTTCAACTTCTTTCCCTGAGAACGACCGTTAAAAGGGTAGACCTATTGAATGTAAGTCCTATTTTCTGTTTTTCACTCGTGGTTCTCAAAGTTTTTAATGTGTATAGTCTGACCAGACATTTCGACGATCGCCATCATCAGGAGGTGAAGAGTCACGCAGGAAGACAGGGTGAAGAAACTCACTCCACACTCTCTCTCTCTCTTTCTCTAGAGATAGAGATATAGTTAACAGAAATAAGTTGCTACATACCTTTCTTTAGGAAAGTAGCTAATCTACATGATGAGAGCTATGAATATAGAAGATTCTTGATTAATTATCATGTCGCTATTGTTGGAATATAGTTATTATACTATAGATAAAATAATAGTAATTATATATATATAAGATATATATAAAATTCAAATATATCACCGTTGATGAATAGGATGAAATGTAATCCCGATTAACATTAGTACACCTCTACATCATATATATTGACCTTTATAAATAAAAGATTTCGTATAACTCGTGAAACCATTGATATGACTCAATTAAATATGCGAAAACAAGCTAAGTCTCAACCGTATCAAGCTTACATGTTGGGTTTCTCTGACGAACGACCGCTTAAACGGGTAGACTATGATCTAGTCCTTATTTTCCATTTCTTCACTGTGGTTTGCAAATATATTAAATGTATATCTGACCAATATATATTCGACGATCGCCATATAGATAAAATAACGAAGGAAACAGACAGAAACACAGACATAACTCACATCGATATTTCGACAATCGTCGTCATCAGAGGTGCGAAGAGCGAAGAGTCCCGCAGGAAGACAGGGCGTACTGAACTCGAAACCGCAGCCAGTACCCACCACTTACCACCAAGCGAGGAAGGGAGGAAGGATTTATTATATATATATATGTGTTTATATTGTGATATATATATTATTATATATATATATATATGACGAACTCTATTTAGATCACAATTTCTAATATATTCAAAGTAGTCCTTTGCCATTCTTATTATCTACAGTCTACGATCTAAACTCAGGAAGAGGTGATAATATCGGAGAGCTAGTTACTTTTTCGTGCTTCCTTTTTCTTTGGTGGCTGTATTCTAAGCAAAAACATTACTATTTGAGTAATACTTCATTCACATTTCAATCATTGCCAATATTCGAGGATTTTATTTTTTGATTCCAATACTTGGAAAGTATGAAAGTATATTAGTCTTGAGGTAGTATGCCTGTAAAATCACTAAATTGTTTATTTCCTCTCGTCTCCCTACTGTCAAGAATCTACATTTATCATTTCCACTGCTACATCATTATTTTGTGGAGTTATTTAAAAGAAACATCCTCAAGCCTTTTCCCGCAAATAGCAATTGGGACTAAAGAGATAAGTGCTGTTTTGAAAGATACAATTGTTTATTTTTCTACTCAAGTCGGCGAGCATTGTGATGTATTTCTATCTAATCTTTTGTAATTTAAACAACACTGTTCTACAAGACTAAACAATCCAACGAGATTACATCACTCAATTTACATCACTGTTGTAAACGAAACACATAACTAGGATATCAAATCATGAAGGTATTGAAAGGGAAACAATTAATGTAATAAAATCCACTCTATTCATCAATGCAAGTTTTTTAATGCTATTGAGTTTTGATAAGCAAAGACTTTAAAAAGGCGTAACGTGCAAGGAAATGGCACAAAAGTTTGAGAAGGTAAGGCTAGTTAAAACAGAAGTTCAAAAAGAAATAAATAAGATTATAAATATGAATCGTCCTGATGACGATGCAATTGAAATATAGTATTGAGTTTCTGTGATTTCTTCAAATCTAGTTTATATAATATATAACAGTTTAAAATTGAAGATAGATAGCACAAAAAGTAAAGAAACACACTTACAAACTCAAATTTTCGGGCAATCCGTCTTCAGAAGAAAAGAAAAGGGAAACCAAGCACGTTGTAGACGCAACGGCTAGTATATAATATCCCTTATATAAATATTATTTATGTATATGTATTTCTTCTTCGTTTTTTTGGCACTCGTCAATATTGACGAGTATATGTATTTGTAAATCTGGGGAAGAAACCGTTGTTTACGCATATTTCAATTAAAAATTTTTTTTTCTGTAATACTTCGTTGAAATTTTTTCTAATTTTCTGATTAAGATTTTTCAATAGCTTCAAAGACAATAAAGAAGTTCAAGAACGATTTCATTTTGTAATCCATAAATTATTTTTTAATCATCAACACATTACTAAAAGCAGACTAGTTTCGGTTGTCATTATCAAATATCAATGCAAAATCTAAAGAAGAATAAACAACAATACTAAAAACTACATATAAATTAACATTCCCATCGGGAGGCTATAGTTAGGTTGGCGGTTCAGCAGCTTTCAATTAGTGGTATCAGTATTGCTGCCCTGTTTCTGGCTTCTCATTCCTAGTGAGAACAGGAATCGTTATTTTAAAGGTACAAAATGTAAATAATTGCGCAATTAAAACCTCTGTGGAATTCTGAATGATTGATTTAGTCTTTATGATTATCAATCCTTCTGCATTTACTGCACACTATTTATTCTTAACAAAAGAATACCAGAAATAATTACTGATGTTAGTTTTATAAACGTGTCAGACAGTAATAATGTACGAATATTTCTATTACAAGTCCTGCATACGAGATTACTGACCTTAGACTGTTACTCACGGAAAGAATTACGTGATTAAGTAACGTTATTATTTTTCAATAGTATTAGCTATAAGGCTGTAATTCGCAGGTAATAGATAATTGAGGCATTAGTATTGTTCTCATTTTAAAATAGAATGGTTAAGTACCCAAGGTCAATTACTGATTTATTATAATTATTTAGCAGGAAATACGGTTATGACAATCAGTTTAGTTGTTATAGCTACTGATTTTTTTAGATAGTTGGTTTCTGAAAATGGTCCACTGATGTGACAAAGCCTCTTTGGTATATACCTCTGAGACGTGTTTCTTCAATATGAACCTAGTCAAAGAGAAAAGGGATAAAGGTTTTTAATTTGACATTTGCATGTCTGAATGCATTGCTCTAATCATGATTGGCTAATTACTGGCGTCATGGTGGAGTAGTGGCTGCGGGGGAAGTACTGTGACCTGACCTCTGAGCAAATCATAATGCCATTCAAAAGCCAACGCTTGATTGACCTTACAGTCCGCAGTTTGTAAGACCATCACTTGCGGATAGCCTTTGATTGTGTTGTAATGTCTGTCATCACTTACCTGCTGAAAAATCTTGGTAACAAGGCTGCTTCTCATATACGATTGGTAAAACATGTCTAGTCAACTTTGAGTAAAGAAACTCGGCAATACCAAATGGCTGCAATATGTAGCAGAGCTTAGAGTTAACTCAGTACCAGCTCAGCGGTCTCCGTGGTATTAATGTGAATTGTGGTGATGCACCGGGTGCAAATCTTCCACTGAACATATCTGTAGAGGTAGTCACTCAGTCTGCATCAATCTAAGATTGGAATCAATCCCTTGCCTGTGCCACGGTGAGGCATAGCAGACAAGCGCTGGGGTCTTATGATACCCCACATAAGCAAAGAGCTTCTCATTCATTCCCACTTAAATCTAACTCTAATACTTTGCACATTATAAACCACCAATTGCAAGAAATATAACACTGCTATCAGTGTTACCGTAATACTTATGAGCCAGTGAATACATGCATGTGCCTTAGTAATTAACAATGGGTAATTAATGCTGCATTACTGTGGTACTATAAAAGGAAAAGTCGGTAAAAAATCTCTTCAAAAGAAAGGCTAATTCATTGTGAAAAGTCACATTCCTTAGGCTAATGATACTGCTACAGCCAACTATTGGATAGGAATATGAGAGAATAAAACTGTTGCCATACAGAAATGTGAATCCATTCTACATAGGTTTTACTATTAGAAGAATCATTACAGCGTCCACACGGAAATGTACACATAAACAACTGAGGTACCTGAAAAGTGTCTACGCCATATTACCTAGCCACATACAAGTACACATTATCACAAATGAATACATGAGACCTCTAAACGTGTAAATCGAATCAACATTTCAAAGCATTTTATTTTTCATGATCACCCAACCTTTTAATATCCACTAAAAAAAGAGTATGATTACGTAAAAAACAAAAAAAAACATCTTCTAAATGGGTTGATTTATATATACTGCCATACTTAAGGTGTACTTGCTACAGAAACTCATAGATTACATACAACAGTATGCACCCTACACATATTAATTATTCGACGATTGCTTAACAAGTTGGTTGCTGTAAAGATCCCCGTAATGTCTCTTCTAAAGAACGCTTGCAGTCATGTGGAGGACACTGACATTCATAGGTCCTCATGTATTCATTTTAACCGTTTTTTTTTTTAAATTTTAAATAGGAAATTAACTGATTTTAAAGGCTTTTGAAAATCTTTATAAAACCTGACTGTGTCCAATCTGATGAAAAGTCCTCCAACTTAACTTAAACAAAGTCATCAAATGTAGAACAGGAAGGGATTGTTCTGGGTTTTTTGTTTTCATGATCATGCTTCCTCTTCTAGCAGTACGAAATTCTTGAAGTTTTTATGTTAACAAACTTATTTTACGAAGATACTCAGCACAAAAGTGGGGTATTTGAACCAAAAGAACATTGAAATTGAGGTTCTCTTTATGTTCTCCTTTCTGTTAAGTAATGTTAGGTTCATAATTTCAATTATTTTAAGCTATTATATTGATTTATATGTGAACTCAAAAAGTATGTTATCTATCAGACGCTGAAAAGGAATTACAACTTGTTAAGAGGGGTTATAAAAGCAATCATTGAGTTTGACGATGTTGCTCCAGCAAACTGTACACCTGACCTCTCCAATCATTTTGAATCACAGATAGAACGGTTACTCTCAACAGAAATTCCTTACGAGACCGTTATCATTAGGAAAGATTACAGACATTCCGACTTCTTAACTTACTCTGTTAAATCAATACCAAAAACTATACTTTAAAAATAATGACAAAATGAGTTCATAGCCTCAAAACATTCATATTTTTCTTCAAGACTTCAAGGAATATATATTTCTGTTATTTATTATGTATACGTATACTGTATATCAGTGTTTCCCAAAGTGGGTGGTGCTTTGATATGGGGGGGGGGGGGGGATGCAGAAAGAAGCGGGGATCCTATTTCCATAAATTGAAAATGTTCATCCAATATAATTTCTAAATTTAAGTGAAAACACGACATGTAAACTTCTAGGAAACAGTTTCTTAAAATTATTTGTTTTGATGATTCATTTTTATGTTAAAAGTATATTCTCACCTAAGTTTCTTTTATTGTGTATTAATTCTTTTGCATAAATATGCTATGAAGCAATACATCTATTGGATTCTAAATAAATATTTGATTAGTAATTATTTTAATTTAATTATTAAAATGTTACTCATTTGGTTATTTAGTCTACCAATCTGATTATTATTGAAAGGTGTTGAGTTATAGGTTTATGGACCCAAGAGGGCAGTCACTCGAAAAAGTTTGGGAAACACTGCTGTATATGAATGAACGAAAAAGCATCTAAATATTTTTATTCAGATTTTTGACGAACAATTCTATATATATATATTTAGTCACAGAGAGAAGAAATAGGGAGGCCAAGCGCACTTGCAAGTGAACCGTCGCAATTTTTACACAGTTACAGTTTACTAGCAACTTATTGCAGTGTTGTAGAACAGGTGCATGAAAACTAACGAGCAGTGGCTGCTCGACGCATAGTGAAAGTCAAAGACTTTCATATTTAAAATCTTAAGTTCTTTAAACTCCACATGATCATATAAGTTACTCACAGAATTATTCTCTACCCTCCTCTCTCTCTCTCACATACAACTTTTTTTATTTTCGTCTTTTTTTTTCGATAGGTGGATGTCTCTTAGAAACGACACGTAATACAATGCTAAATATATATATTTCGTTTTAAACTTTAATATACTTTATTATAGCATTGAATCTGACAGGAATGCGTTTTATAATTGAAGTTACAAATTTGGTAGACTAAATTATGCTTTTAATTCCAGAAGTAATTTTTTTTCATTCCCTTTCTTGAGGACCCACTAACAAAGAAACACTGCATACAGTATCTATACCTACAGAATATGATGAGCTACGGTTGAAGTAATAAACATACTTGAATAGATGAAGATACTTACAACGAAATATTTGAAATCATTTGTAGTTCGTAAAAAATAACTTTTTTAACTCTAGATTGATATTAAAATGAATGGTTAAAATAATGGCTATTAATAATCAATAAGGTTGAATTAATATTAGTTATAGAGAAAATAGGTATTGTGAAAACAGTTACAGAAGAAGAAAAGTGAAAAGGATGCCAGCATAAGGAATAAATTAACTTATGTTGTATGCGCGACTTTTGTGGTTTGGCTATGGAAGGCTCTGGCCGACTTTCCAGATTTCTCAGCAGGTGACCTTAATTTAACTGAATCCATGCAATCTGTGCTTTCATCTCTGCACTATCATTAAACCTAAAGCTTATTTGATTGCTGAAATAATTTTAGGTCATCCACATCAGAATTCATTTCTATTAATAATTTTCTGCATTTAGATGAAATGTCTCTGTAATGCAAATATATTATAGTAGGTTCTCCGTTTAGGTTCACTGTGGTATGGTCAAATAGTTGTTCAGTCCTACTGGGTCTGGAAAACCATCAGTGCCCCTCGCTGTGATAATAGCGCCACAACAAGTTTCCCCACTATTGTCTTGTGGCCAAAATCACTTACGTACAAAACTTTCACTTCATAGTTTTCTTGATAAAACAATTGTTTCCCACGTTCACACTGTAGAAATGTAAATTGTAATAACAGAGTTGATATTCCTGTAGAGCAGTGCTTCTCAAACTGTGAGCCCTGGAAGGTAGCCATGTGCGCCCCAAGAAAACGGAAGATTAATTTATATAATAGATTTATGTTTTAAAAATCTGCATCATTTTCACTTGTTTTAGAAACACCATGTTTGATACTGCGTCAAGTCTACGCCACTTGATATTTTGAACTCAATGGTAAATTTCCTTATGCTTTAAGCAGCAATGGTAATACTTTCTCTTTTCCTTTCATTACGATTAAAATCATTTGTTACTGATCACTCTCTCTCTCTCTCTTAAAAAACTATCCTTTTAATTTCCTATCATTTACTATTTCAAATTTTAGCATTACATTTTCTGTATTAAAATCAGTGATGCACCCCAAATTTATTTCATAGGACCACCCTGAAGAAAACAAGTTTGAGGAACACTGATTTAGTGTCTTCGGAGCAGCTGGTGTCAAAAAGAAGCAATAGAATCTAGATTAATCATGCAGATACATTTTGTGCCCAATTCACGAGAACAGGAAGTAAACAGACAGCCAGAGGAGCGTAACAAGTCAGATACTCGTTAAATAGCCCGACTCCAATAAACTGGAGCAAGAAGTTGGATGACCTCTGATCCAGAACCACTGATTATGTCACTCATACCTAAGACTACAGATTAAAATGAACCCACACCTCTGTACCTCAGAACAGCCCAAGAGACCTGCCCTAGATTACTCCTCCTAATAAATTTATCTTGGGAATTGTTTAGAACTAATTGTAATTACCTGAAATTATATTTATGCTTTAATCAAATCCTTCATAAATCTTTTAAGCTAAGTATATTCTTTTTACATAATTCATTATGTAAAGGATATATGTTGAAACACATTTGTAGTGAATCTAAGTGAGTAAGAAATACATTTGATAAATATTTTTAAGTATTAAAAAAACAACTTACATTATTTAAATGTGAGACAAATATTTAAAATTATTAAAAAGTAATAAATAAAGCGGAATGAATACTTCTTTTGCAATTTTTTGGCTACAATTTAAAAAAATGTCTTAATAATTGTGACAGAGAATAGATAGAAAGTGAGAGCAATAGAGTGGTAAGATAGTGTCTCAGTAGCGAGAACTTTCTAGAGAAGTTCTTGATCTGGTGCATTCGGGTATGAAATGAAGATACAGCGATTACCGTCCAAATCTGTTGTCAGAATGACGACTAGGTAAAATAAACGGACTTCAGTTGGTACTGAAGGGTGTTTAACAGTGATTAATAGTTCACGATGCAAATGAAAACAGAACGCCAGGATTGTCGAGGTGTTTTAAAACTCTTGACTTTCATATGCTGCTCTGCGCAGTACACCTGAATCATCAAAGTGTCTATCCACTAAAATGACCTACGAGTGGTCTCGTTACAAGGTCAGAGTTGATTCAACAGTTTTCAGCTTTCATATTTTCAGCTATCTTGCTAGAATAAAGTGCACTTTGTAAGGGCTCAATGAATACTCTGTAGCTAAGTCTTCTATAACTGGTTTTATTGGCCCGATGCTATTTGTGTCAATTGTGTTGATTCAGTAAGATTTAGATGCATACCGTAAGAATCTCCAGGAAGGAAGGATTTCTGATTCGAGATTTAGAAATAACTTTATATATTGCAGCAGGCTCACTTCAGTAAATGAATTCCAGATTGCTAACTAGCCTCCCTTTAGGACTGTCGACCAGCACTGAAGGTGAAATATTGTAACAGACAGCATTCAAAAGAAACACAACATTAAAGACTCATACCGTAATTTTCTGATGTATTGCTATTCATAGAGTTACAATTAGCAAATTCACTAATTAATAATATAAAGTTAGACAAAGCCTGATTTTAGCAGCAGTCTTCTGTATAATAAACTTTACAACTTGTAAAGACTAGATGTATAAATATTAAGAAAATGAGTAATGATGCATACTACAAGACGTAAAAATTATTTGATTTGTTTAATTCAAAACTGGAATTCAAAACTTCTGTTTTGATAATCTCATGCTTAAGAAAATCTGTTTAAAGATGTATACAATTATTTTCTATACCCAATACCTCACTTTGCATTGGGATTACGTTCCAAAAAAAAACACGACGCAAAGTGAATTAAGATTTTCGATAACGAATCATGTAAAGATCGAAGATAGGTTCCAGGGTTACGAAAATACTCGTCAAATGATTTGACCATTTTTCAAATAAACTAATATTTGAATAATAAATATTTTAATGAATACCTGGAAGGTGGAGGGACAGTCAAAATAAGCTGTTGTCAGGGAGTTACATAGAGACGACCTATTTAGTTGGTGCGGAGGTATATCAGGTAGAGTTATTGAGGAAAGCTATTGAACTAAGCGGGAGAAGGGAGTCTGAGGGAGATATGTCTAATATCAAACAGCGATTGAGAGCAAGGTCCTTCGCCAATATCTCGCCGAATCCTTATCCTCTATTTCAGTAGTTTTGTTTATTTCTTTTACACTCAACTTACTACTCTTATAAGTATATATATATATTCGTATATTTGGGGAGCAGGCCTTCATTGATACAAGTTCTATTAAAACATATTCCTATTTCTATTTTAACATATTTACGAATTAATTTTTCAAATTTTCTGAACTCTGGCTTCCATAAGTTTGGGACAAGATACATCAGTTCTCCAAAATTTTTATTTCTGTATACCGACATGTTTCGGTCTTCATTGACCAATTTCAAGGATGTTATTTACAAACGTAGTTTCACAATTTACTTAAAACTAATACAATTTTAAACCGAAAAACTCAAATAAACTACACTCAAAGTCAACTGAACGTAATCATAACAAAGGAAGTTATATATATATTATACATATATATATATATTAACTGCAGTCTCCCCACTGTACCAATTTTCTGGAAACTGCTACTATTAAATCAGTCAAAACGCTAAAAGTAAGTCGTGTTGTATTGTTCTCGCTGGTGTATCTCACTTCATTAACCATATATACAATTCATATTACACTTCATTGATATAATAAGTTTCATATCCGTTTTATATGTAGTCTTTTAGGTTTTACGAGTCTTATTCTAAGAATAAAGTACACTTGAAACTATTACCTTATAATAAACATTCTCTGAAAGAGAAAGATAGAATATTTGTGACTATAATGAGAACCGTTATTTGTTCAAAAGATTCTTGTACGGTTTCTAAATACTTACAACGTACAGTAATTGTTACGTTGATGTTTTATTCCACATATTTATTCTGAACTCGTGTTTTATATATACATATAAAATGTCTAAACTACAGAAAAAAAATTTGAAATAGGACTAAGATTTTTTACTGGTACCTTCTTCTAATCACATTCTGGAATTCTTACTGTCATTGAGACAATGGTTTTTATTATAGGAATTTATTGTAAAATCTCGTCTATGTAATTCGTCTATCTATCAGATTGCTTAAATTTATGTGTAAGAATTGCTTTCCTTAACTGGTTTTATTGATCGATGCTATTTGTTTCATAGTGTTGATTCACTATGATTTAGATGCATACCGTAATACGCTCCAGGGAGGTAGGATTACTGATTCGATATTTAGAAGTTACCCTTCAGCTAACTTTTAACCTTAGTAACCCTGTTTTAGGATATTCAGTAAAAGTGATGGACTTTCCACCTGAAAGTCATACTAAAAATATAAATTTAATTTTGTTAGAAAGGCATCTTTATTAATAAATTTGGGACAGTGGCACAATATATTACCCCCGTATTGGATTCATTAAACTCAATTAGTGTAATTAACATCATATTTTAGTTTCAGAAATTTCTATTTTAAATTACTCAGAAGTAAGGGATATGTAAAGGGAACATGTAAGAAATCAAATGCAAATATTTCAAGGTGGATTAATACATGGATTAAATTTGGGCATAGAAAATTAATTGTAAATAAAAAAAAATTATCCCTAATACAAAAAAGAACCTTGAGGACTTGCTACTTAGGGACTAAGAACCAAGGTGACTCTATGGACACTTACGTTTAAGGAGGAATAACAATATATATTGGTATTAACCAAAAGTAAAGTTTTCGTTCAAAAAGAAAATTTGTGATAAGCGGTAGTATATAGAAAAATTTTTTTTTTTAACATAAATTGAATTTTTTTTTCTATTTATGTAAAAAACTAAAATAATTTGTTATGTAATGCAATAAAATGAAATATATTTCAACTAATATGACGTCAAAATTTACGCATAAACAATGTTGAAATGAACTAAATTATATTTTAAATAATTGAGAAGCCTTCACTTACCTTGTAAATTAGTTGCTGAAAGTAAATCCGAAAAAGTAAATCTATTCACATCAAGTAGGGCACAGAGCGAACATGTGGCTGGCGAGAATAGTACGCAGAAGCCGTTCAGCGAAAGTTCGGATGAGTACTGAAGACTGGGATGGTGAGTCGGAGGGGGCACATCCCCTCCAGCGCAGGGCCTGCCGCCCTCCACCCTGCTGTCGTCTGGGGCTGTCCTCCGCCTGCAGGAGCTGCCACCCCAAACCTGCGGACTGTAAGCGTCGACCCTTAGCGCAATGCTCGAAATCGTCAAAAACACCCTCCATTCTGTATTCAATACAATGAAAGTATGTGATGGTTTACGAATACCTGCCACCATATATATGCAAGTCCAACCAAAGAGTACTTCACGTTCTTTCCTAGAGTCGACAAGTGCAAGAATTTGCACTGAAATCTTTTTACATTTCAGAATAGTTCATACTTTTGAAGTTTTTAAAACTACATTACCTCTTAAAACAGTCGAACTTTCACAATTTTTTTCTTAGAACACCAATTTTAGGTAGATACCAAACTTCAAAAATTGTAACATCATTGTTAGAAGGCAAGTGAAAAAAAAGTACTTTCTGAATTTACAAAATGTACCAGAACGCTCTTTTTAGTGCAAGGGGTTTCATAAAAAAAGCAATACAGTTATTCTAAGTGTAATTCCTGGTTTTGGATATAATATCAGTTTGGTCCAGGAAACTTTGAGACATGTTATACTAAAACTTTGGGATACGTGCCCACACGATTAGACAGCAACAAAGCAACTTTAACAATGGACTCAAAAAACCTCAAAACTTCTTTTCCATCAAGATCTAAGAGGATTTTTTATGATTACTGTACTGTACTGATAGTAAAGTAAAATATCCAGGGACTGGCACAGATTGAAATTCAGGCCACACGAAATCAGTTGCAACTATGTTGCCCACCCTTACCTATGAGGTACATCTGGAAAAACAAAGCGTTCTATACCTTAATATTCTGCGATAAATACATTAGTCTTGTTACTACCACAAAGGTTATTGGTAACAATTAAAGAAGAATGAAATAGATAAAACCTCATAATTTACAACCTTATAGTGACTAAGAAAATTTTCGAAGTTAGATGTTTCATTCTTCTTTAAACCTAATAATATAACTGTTGTGATACACGTTTTTAATTCTGTGAAAATTCTTAATTTTGCAGATGGTGACTAATGAAGTTTACATGAAAAGAGCAAAAGTGATGTGTGGCTGTAAAAAAGGGCGAAGGGCTCCACCCAACATCATATTATTTCACATTTATAAGTTTTCGAATTAATTTTTTCGTAATAAAATATTATAAATTTTCATTTTATACAATAATCATTAATTTACAATACATGTTTATTATTAAGAGTTTCATTACGATTATTATCTTCATTTAACATTTTTAAATAGTTTTAAACTAAATCAAATTTTACTTCTGTGATTGAATATGTTTCTTTTCTACGGTTGCAATAAATATTTATTCAAAGAAAATACAATATAAAATATTAGTATCATGTTATTTGATTCTAAAACATGTTTTATTGTTTGTGAAGTAGTGCAGTCAGAGTTTTCACGCCCATCACAACTACCACTTCATATGATCATATGGCAACCGGGTACCACCAAACCTATAACCAGAGGACTTAGTTCAGCTAACCATAGGGCGTTGCTTACCTATATGTGATTTGTAACTTGGTTTAACTGATATTTTATAAAATTTTAAATATTTACGAAATTTTTTTAATAATATAAGCCTTCTAAACCATTCAAATTAAGATTTGGTATCTTCCCATAGTTTGTGCAGGATTCTCTATAAAACATAGGTGATGTGGAGTCTCCTGTCCCATCGTTTACTAGTGTTTGAGGCAATCTAAGTCATTATTCATAAAGTAAGACAAAATAGTTCATACCAATACCACATAAAGTTGAAATGTAGTTCAGACGATAATAATTAAAAGAACCAGTTAGAATATTTTAAATAATTATTCAGGAGTAGATGATAATACAAAATTAACAGAGCTTGTAATTCATGATTTAGCATCTGTATATTGATTTTAGAAAGTTATTAAATACACGATGCATTGAGAGAGTTTGCCATATGCCGTGATCAACACTCAATACTCCGATTTCACTTTAAACAATCCTCAGGGTATCTATTTATGAAATCTGTCAAAAGAATTGGCAGTGTTTAACTTTTTACTCCGCATCAAAAGAGTTTTAACATGTAACATCTGGTTCAGTAAACTCCAACAAATAAAACGTAACGTCCAGGTAACTTCAATTTCTTATAATATGCTGTCTTCAACACATAAGCTTCTTTACTTTCCAATTTTCTCTTAATTTGGAAATTTGTGTTTCATTTGTTTGAAAGATACACCTTTTAGAGTATTAAGTAAATTATATTAATAGACTAATTTTAAGTGAATGGTAGATTTTACCTTAGTGAGGTCCATTGGTGAATGAAGTTTAACATCGCAGTCGCTTTAGTCTAGGACAGTAGTTCTCAACGTGGTCCACATGGACCCCCAGGGGTCCACAGAGGATTACTGGGGGTCCATGAGAAAAGCAGTATTCTGAAGGTCCATGACATGTGGTTAGAGCTCTATGCTAAGTTTAAATGAATTTATCAGCAAACAAAAAATAAACCAAAGCGTAGTAAGCTTTGGCCGTACAATATTCACACATAATTAAAATATAAGGCCTAATATCCTCGTCAGTTTGTTAAAATGTTCCAATGTTTTAAAATTTTCTATTGCACTTCTCTTTATGGTACATTCAAAATTTATTCGGTTACAATTTATTTCAGGGGATCTTTATAAAATGTTAATGAAGAAATATTTTGTTATTGTTTTAAAAACAGTTTTGTATTTTCGCATGCATTGTAGATGTAATGAAATTATTTCATAATTAACGATATTCATTTACCTAAATACAAATATTTATTTATAAATTTGTATAATTATGTTTTTTAAGTATCCGGGGGGAGTGGGGGTCCACAAGTAGCTTTTAGGGGGTCCACAAGCAAACAAGGTTGAGAACCCGTGGTCTAGGACCTTACCATCCTTCGTAGGAATGACAAGTGCACGATAATTCCATTCCCAACATAAACAGACTAAAATAAAAAATACTGTTTTTATTATATTTCCGATATAAAATAAGTAGAATATTATTGGAATATTATTCAAATAGTCCAGCAATATTTGAACTTTCAAATTTTAATACTAAGAACAACACCATAATTCCTCTAACCTTCCATACATCTAAATGTCTAATGAAATGGAAATGGTCACAAAGATATTGACTATTTTATTATCAAGAATATATCATATTTTTAGTGTTCAAAGTTATTCTTTTTCCTAGTTTATTTTATTTTCGAACATATTTAAACAAATAAAAAACTTGACGAAAACACTTAAAACTACACAGAACTATAAAATAGTATGAATTGGCTTACCATAGCGTGCTCCTATATTTTGACTCTCGTCAGTGGCCACCATTCCTCCAACAGGTAAGCACTGAAAAACAGTATGTCCATTAAAACAATCAGGCTGCTATAAAAGGAGAAAAAATAAATAATAGAAGAGAGAGGATAAATGTGAAAATAATAGATGACCAACAAAACAAGGAAAAGATACATAATACATACAATCCACTGTTATGTATGTGTTGCTTGAACAGTCATTCATTCATCTTTTGGAACTCGAAGAAGTACAAGGACAGGACAGTAGACCTAAACAAGTCACCCCTCTTTAGTATGAACTCAAACTGTATGTTTGAGTTCGGTAACGTGAAAGTTTCTTTTATATTTCTTTTGTATTTTTTTAATTACTACAAATTGCTTGTAAAGAAAAATAATAACATTGTATATACATTTGTAAATTCCTATCACTCGGATTGCAATAGATATTTCTTTTTTAAAAAATAAAGTAGGATATTGATTAAGTTTGAAGGGTAGGTAAATTAACAGTCGTGGTGTTGTGCCACAAATTACGGTGATCACAACTACCTCTGATATATTGCCACAGAGATTGAGAGTAAGGTCTGCAGCCAAGAAAGTTTCTCAGATCACCTAAATTCTCAGATAGATTAATAGAGATAAGAGGGAAGTGGCATCCACTGCTGTCATAACATGAGGATGATCAGATATTGTTGGTAGAGTCGGTGAATATGCAGAACAAGGGGCTGCCTCCCATTTTGCCATATTAAGTGTTCAGTTATAACCCAACTGGTTTTTGACTCTGACGAAGACAGCTTGTTACGGTTGAAAGATCTTAGTCTTGTTTTCCCATTTCATATTGTGGTTTGATCATTGGTTGTTATTTTACGTGTTTATGTGAAATCTTTTTATAATATAATATATATTAATAATATGTGAATACATAATACAATATCTTATATTATGTATAAGACTCATCTTATATAGATAGTTACGATACTAATAATAGATATCGAAACCCAGAAGCCATAACAGGGACCCCTTGTTCTGCATGAGTCTGTTATTGAAGAAATTTAAAGAAATGAAGAGTGTCATTGCAAACAGAAAGTTAGTATCAAATAATAGGTTGTAAGTGTTAGTCAACTAAGTATGTTAATCGTCAAAGCGAGTTAGTTCCCAGCCATAGTCAGCGAGTGGTACGATACGGAAACATCAGTAGAGGGAAGAGATAGAGTAGAGTCGACAAATGGTGGAGTTTTCACGTATTTATCTCACTGATCTAGTTCAGCTAAACCACTATGGACACGACCATTCGCAAGACTATCACCGACAAATTGGAATGAAGGATAACCACTATCTGCCGATCTTATCTACTAATTAGAACATTTAATGGTAAAGCTCAACCGATATTCGTAACAAATTCACTGACACCATGAATACCAGATTTACATGTCCAACAGAAATAGTATGAGTGAATGAATTGCTTTCCATTAGATAACCAAAGTTAATCAACATTGGGCATGGTCACTGGTACATGGATAAGTGACATGTCTTTTGCCGACCGGCCTTCCTTTTCAATGGGTGCCGATCAGAAATAAAACTTTCACTCTCTCTATTATCCGATAGATCTTAATCCTCTGTATGGGTGGATTCTGAATTATAAATAAACTTTCTCAAGAATTCAATGAAGTAAATTCAAAAAATAATAATATTTTTTCTTTCTTTATCCGACTCCAGTACTTATCGGCTTTCCACTTTATTTACTACCTAACAGGCAAATAAAAAATTTATTTCTGATTTTTCATCCATTCATCATGAACAACCTTCATTACAATGAAATATACTGAGTGTTCATTCTAGTTCTATGAATTGAATACGTTTCTTTTCTATTGTTGTGTAATTGGTATTTATTAAAAGAAAATAAATCATGCAATATTGGTATTATGTTTATTGGTTTACAAAACACATTTTATTGTTGGTAAGGCGCTGTCTTTACCGCGATGAGTTTCCCTATCCCATCCCAACTACTACTTTATATAATCACATCGCAACTGGGAACTACAAATCTAGTACTAGAAGACGTAGTTCAGCCAAGCTTAGGGTGTTGGTTACCTATATGCGCTTTGTCACTTGATTTAACTGATATTTTTTTTGGAAACAAATTTTGTGATAATTGTTTTCTTCACCATTAAAGATATAACAACATCGATTATTCATTTATATTTATTTCGTTATGCTCAAAATGAATATCTTGCCTCCATTTCTTTTCAATCCAGATCAACCTTTTTGTAGAGGAGAATAATGTAGCATACTTATCTTGGATATATACATCCAACAATTAATTAACAATTAATAAGTTGCGTTTATCTTACATACAACAATATGTTAATTAAACATGAAGAAAGAATTGTTTAAAAGCTTAATTTTGATTGGTCGCTACTCCTCTATTTTCCCATCGGCCAACACTAGTTTGGTGTCCAAACAATTTACTATATCCATGCAAATAGATAAATTAAAAAAAAAAAAGAATGTTTCGCTCAAAGAAAAGTTTTGTTGCATATTAATTTAATTGCCAAATTAAAGGCAATTAAAAGTAATTAAATACACCGAGAGAAAACCAGTATATTTATAGGGTTTACCTAGATCTGTAACAAGTTAGTCCTGTCAAGAACGGGACTTCTTGATACCCCAGGAGCAGTGACTCTGTTTGACCACAGGAACCAGTCCTTGGTCAGCTTTCGTGCAGACATGAACCACTGCAGCAGTCAAAATCTGACTATTTCGAATGAAAATCATGCAATTATTAGTTTTAATAATATATCAGTTAGGTTTAAAATTGATGTTTTTTTTTTGTATGCGAAAAGTGAAAACCTTAGCAAAGAGTCGTTGAGAGTAGTAAATCATTGATTGTCTAATGCGAATCAGTTGTCAAAATGACTGTTCTAGGAAAGTTGAGTGAGAGAAATTCACGATTATCAATGCAGAATTATTTCTCAAATAGAATACAAAAGGCGCCTATATGTCAATACCTCCAACTCTCCTTTTCAATTCTTTTGGATTTAAAATTATGAATTAACAAATTTCTTTCTTTCTAGAGCCAGAAGAATGTAATCCTGATATTTGATAATACTTTTGTTATGACTGTGCTATAATAAAATAATAAAGCTACAAAGATGAAACTATATCACGTAGCATTAATGTCTGACTACTTCATCAGAAAACTCAAAGACATAAAAAGTACCTATCTGTAACTACATAGCAAACTGATTCATCTTAGTAAAAATTAAACAAACAACAATCATATCTATCTTAAACACCGTGAAACATTATATCTTCACTCAAAGAATTGCTCTTGAATTTCAACTTTTGTTAAAGTTCAGTGACTAGAGAATGTTTGACATGACACTCTAAACATCATCAGTAATTCACGGGAATGCAGTTTCTTTCAGTAATTACAATGCAAACTAGTATATGGTCGGTAAATGCTATACTATGGAACTGTAATTACATTGCTAACCTTCACATCGTCAGTAAAGTCATCTACAATTATACTCTACAATTGTATAGTCAGTCAGTAGTCATCATCTACAATTTTAATCATTCATCAATTGAATAACTATTAAATGTCAGTAAAAATATAACTGTGCGACTTGATTATTCAGTAATAACATCACAAATCACTAAGGTAATTTTATCATTCACCACTATATTAATTATAATTACATAGACAGTAAATTTTGTAGATGTGTAATTTATTTGTCAGTAACTACATTATCAGTGGTTTTTCCACTGAACCTAAATTTATTTAATTTATTGTATTTAAACCTACATACATCTTTAGGTTAATCCATTTAATTGTCAATACATCGAATTTCAAGAAAGGATTAACCAATACAACATTCATTGATAAATACATACCACACACTAAATTATCTACCTTATATATATATATAGCACATAAACACGTGATATAACAATCACTGATGAAATTACAATAAGAAATGAAAAAAAAAAAAGACTAGGGTCTTTCAACCGTAACAAGCGGTCTTCGTAGGAGTTAAAAAACCCAACTGACTTAGGTATATATATATATAATTACACAATCATAGAAAAGAAACATACTCAATTCGTGGAGCTATAATTTTAATTTAAAAATAAATAACACGCAGTATATATAAATATATATATAAAATTATTATAATATATATTATTATAATATTAGTATAATATATATATATATTATATAAAATGAAAAATAATTAAAACTTTATCTATTTATAGATAATGAATATATATAGATAATGAATGGTCATGACTGAGATTAGGATCTTCAGCATTCATTACTAACGGATGCGAAGCACACCTGACCTGTCCTTGTGGTGTGACATTATGCTTGCAATCATAGTTAATGATTTACCAAAGTTAATCAACTTTGGGCGTGGTCACTACATGGATGGGTGGCAGGCCTTTTGCTGACCAGCTTATGTTATGAATGGGTGCTGAACAGAAATTGAACTTTCACCATTCATATTACCCCATAGACCTTAATTCTCTGTATTAGGGGATTCTGAATTGTAAATAAAGTTTCTCAAGAGTTTGGTGAAGCAATAAATAACATGTTTTTTTTCCTTTATTCAACTGCAGTACTTACTGACTTTACTCCTTATTTACTATACAAGGTGCAAAAGAAAACTTCATTCCTGTTTTTCTATCCATTCATCATGAACAAGCCTCATTATAATGAAATTTACTGCGTGTTATTTATTTTTAAATTAATATTCTAGTTTTATGAATTGAATATGTTTCTTTTCTAATATTGTGTAATTGATATTTATTAAAAGATGATATCATCTTTATTGGTTTGCAAAACACATTTTATTGTTGGCAAGGCGCTGTCTTTACCGCATCCTATCGCAACTGGGAACCACAAAGTTATTACTAGAGGGCGTAGTTGAACTGAAATGTTAAAAGAACTACTAAGCGATTAAAGAAGAAATGATAATGGGTTGAGAGTGAAGGTGCGGGGAGGCGAGGAACGGCCTAACGGACTGATCAATTACCTTCCGTACCCCGGTCGCTCCTTCACCCCACCGACCCCCTTTCTCTGCTCCATTTGACCTAAATTTACCAGACCCATCTTAGACGAATTACTCGTCATATTTCTAGCAGGTTAAATTAGAAATCTCCTTAAGCTAACATCAACCTTATTTCTTTCTTTTTTTTTTCCTAAACACCAAGATTACAAGCTAAGCTCTACTGATTTAATAACACTTGCCCATATTACTAATTTTTATTTATTATTATTATTATCATTATATTTATTTATGTATATTTATATAAATGTATATTTATATTTATATAAATAACTTTTATTTATATAAAAGTTATGTATATTCATATAAATATATAAAAAGATTTCACATAAACCCGTGAAATAACAATCAATGATCAAACCACAATAAGAAATGGGAAAACAAGACTAAGATCTTTCAACCATAACAAGCGGTCTTCGTCAGAGTCAAAAACCCAACTTTTGACCCAATAGTCAGTTGGGTTTTTACTTTGTGAGTTATTTTTTCATTATCTACTTGTATTAAAGTATTCAAATTTAATTTATCAAATGGCATACAATCTAAGTAGATAAAATTCTTTTCCATCGCTCTGTAAATAAAATCTTATGATAAATATGATATCTTCGCCTTGATTAACTGGCACCTCCCGCTGAATGGATAAACTGGATTTATCTGGCTGAATCAGAGATCAACAGATAAATAGCAAATGTTCGCTTACTGCCAGTACGAAGAGGCATGTTTAAATCTGTGGGTATGCATCCACAGATGAGAAGTCACTGATAGCAGGCTTTCAACATAATCTTCTTCAAGCCCCCGTCATTCCCTCTTCCCCTCTTGAACATTAAAAGCACTATTCATTGTTTAAAACTTTTTTTTCTTTTGACCCATAAAACATAATGACCACACGAAGTCCGCTGCTTCACTTACACGAAGTCCACTTACCATTCACATTACTTATTGACCTTCCCTGCTATATTGCAGAGCAATTGAACTATAGGCCAAGTATTTATTCTGACAATCGAATAACGTAGGCAATATGTTAATAAAAACTCTCGCAGGGAACTCGATTATGGTAATATTTATAAAACCTCGTGAAAAAATTGCCATAAGATCTATATTAGTCAAATTGGAAAATCATTAATGACACGTTTAAAACAATAACAATACAACTTAAGTAGACAGGAAAAAAGCTGCACCATATTTTTGCATATAAAAAATGAAAATCATCATATTGATTGGACAGCAGCTAAATTTATTACTTATGAAAAATCGATGTTGTTAAAAAATGTGTTTGAATACACTCTGATTAATTTAATAGATCAAATAATATAAAGATTAGTAACGGTTTGTTCAAACTTGAATCAGTATTAACGAG
Organism: Hermatobates lingyangjiaoensis; assembly: GCA_026182355.1. Lineage (NCBI taxonomy): Eukaryota > Metazoa > Arthropoda > Insecta > Hemiptera > Hermatobatidae > Hermatobates > Hermatobates lingyangjiaoensis. The sequence continues at coordinate 2,165,123 of JAPFBL010000066.1, read as the reverse complement.
GACAATAGCCTTAGCAATACCCTCTTTCTAAGAGGGTTGACATAGAGAATATTTCTTTACTCTTTGTTATTGTACTTCTTTGTTTCCCCAAACATCCCTGCCGGAGCTATTGTCCTTTCCTACACCTCACACCCTTTTACAATACCTCTCTTTCCTCCCACTGCTCTCAACCCCTTACCATGATGTTTCTGCATCTAATATTTCAGATGGGTGTTTGACTGTGACGAAGAACGCTTGTTACGGTTAAAAGATCTTAGTCTTTTTTTTTCATTACATATTTGGTTTGACCATTGATTGTTATTTCACGTCTTTATTGTGAAATCTTTTTATAGTAAATTCTGACGTAGCAGACAGTGGACGATAGTAGTGCATATATACGTAGTAAACACTGAAATGCTCAACAGCATTGGTAGATCGTTGATATAAATATTATATGTAAACCACCTGAGGTTACTGTTCTCAAAACGTATCACTTCTAAAGACTAAGAGCCATCAACTGAGTCTATTCACTTATATACATTTTAATAAATAAGTTTATTAAAAAACCAGATTAATAAAAAGGTTACATCCTGAAAAAAAATAGAATAGGCGTAAGTCTAAATGATCATGTAAGTTCTTGCAGAGTGCTTGGCAGACGGTCACATGTGGTGTTACTCCTACAAGTAGATTAGTCGGGTCTTAGAGTCCAGTATGTCACCTAGTGGGTTTCCGAACCGTTTGATGTTCGTTTTCGATGTGATTCTCACCGAAGGCATATGTGCATGTTTGACAATGGGGTTTCAGCGTAATTGAATGAAGGGCATGTTCTTTCAGGGTCGCTTGGAAACATACAAGGAATAGTTTCTTCATCGCTGCCTGTTCTACTTCTAGAACACTGTTACTCAGGTCACCTTCAGACCTTGGTCCGGGGCGACAGAGTCTAGGTTATGTTAGGTTGCAGTGGCAGTCCTACAAGGGAACACACATACGCCGAATATTAGTTCGTTGTTAAACAGCACAATGAAGATTGGTTCTACATTATGAGTCCTAAATTATGCCTAACACAAGTGTAAATAGGAATCTTTAACAAATACCTGACATCGTACAGGCTCGTGATCGACAGCTTATCATTCTTTCCGAAAAACGACGTACTCAGGTTTATTCACATACCTCGTGAATAAATCAAGCCCACCAGAGTGGGTAATGAATCCTGAACCTACCAGTCCAAAGGCAACCACATTGCCACTGGATTAACCTGGTCCACAAACAGAGTCTGACAAGACAAGGAAGAGCTTTCCATTTTGTGTAGTCTTAATCCTTCACATGGTTCATCAGAAGAGTTAACTTTTACCTTACATTCTATTCTCATAACATAGGGACCTTCCATTTATCCATCACAGTTACAACTGGACTTAAACTCCCATTCCTGTTACCATTAAAACCCATCTAGATCCCATTCAATTTACGGATACATATATTTACATTAAATGACACGCTGCTTCAGTAAATATATGATATCAGAAAGTAATTTCAAAATGTCATTTGCAGTGATATTTTTTATATCACAAAATTCATTTTAAATAACTCATTATTAGGATTAATATATTTTTCATAGTTTATTATTATTTGCAATACTTGCTTCTATTTAATTTTATCCGACTGACTTTAATTAAAGAATCTGAAATAAAACTTGTGTCAATATTTAAATTCCCCCGCACTGTCAAAAAAAGAAAAGAACTAAAGAAGGAAGTTTTAATTTATTGTAATAAAAAGCGAATTCAATAGAACAATTATGTTTACAAAGAGCGAGGGCCTCTTAAACAATACACAAAGCTTGATTCAACAGACTAAAAGAGTTATTACCCTTAAAGCCGATTTGCTGGTAAATTGTTCGGTTGCTGCGTCATAACATATGTGATTATCTATAACAGTAGGAAATATTTTCTTTTTTTTATATGTGTATCAAAGCATAGCACACGGCTTTGCACTAGCAAACAAAATACAGGGGTATTTGAATGTTTTTATCTTTTAATAAATTACTATTTTAATAAAATAAAAATTATTATTGTTATTTTATTAAAATATATTTCTATATTGTAGAGTATAGGTGTTAAATTTCAAACAAATCAGAATTTATATTATTGGGTGAATATGTACGTATTCAATGCAACTACGAATGAATTTAAATAATTTCTAACAATCACTATTAATTATAATGCAATAAAAATTCAATTAAAAATCACTTTTAATTGCACCAATAGAATGAATTGAAAACTGAATGAAATATCGTTAAAATAAAATTCAGTTTTTGACTGTTTGATAACCACCTGACAGTTATACCTTTCTAACTGAATCAGATGTGCCTGATATATAACGTAAACAAATGTCAAACGGGTAGTATAAACATATATAAAGTTCTACAGTCTTTTCAGATCTCCATCGATGTTTAGTTAAAATCACCAACAAATATGCTTCAAAATAAAATAAAAGAAAATAAAATTTATAATCAACTATATGTTTTTAGATTTTCCTGAAAGTAATCTGTTTTTCTAGCAATTTTTTTTATATCTATTATTGGTTATAACTTTTACATTTTAGATATAATCAAATAATTTTCTCTTATAGATTTCGTCAATATGTAATCTAATGAAATCTATTTTGTTTATTAGGAGCGTTCAAACTGGGACTACTACCAGTTAAAAATAAGCGAAAAAAGAGTCAACAATGCAAATTGTTTGTGAAAAGATGCCTATGTTGTCATTATACTAAGCACATTTAAAATACTTAATGAAACCTGCATATAATGGCTTTAAAGTTCAAGAAGAATTTCATAATTTCAAACTTTTATTACGTTGGATTATTAATTATTATTTTATTAATGATTAATATTATTATTAATTATTTAATATTGAAATTAAAACCACACAATGAGTATTTATTACTGAAAATCACAGTCACTACTGAGTTAATAATCAAATCTATGTCCAACTTTTATTTTGCACCTAAGTTTATACTATTATCTGGGTTTTGTACTTTAAAAGTGAAATCCGGTACGTCGAGTCTTAAATGGCAAATAGAGAAAAATTATTATTGAGGATTACAAAAAAGTTATTTTGGAGAAATTTCGAATCATTTGGGTGAATAACGTCTCCACTAAAATGTTATCACGTAAGTTTATGTGGAGATTTTTTTACAGTTTCACAAAGTATTTACTGACTGTATTATTAAGGGTTCTATTAAGGGATGAAGAAAGCTAATATTAGACATGTGTTTACTTTTAGCTGAGATAAGTGGTTTGTTATGGTGGAAATATGAATTAATCATTTATAAATCATACTTGATGGCTTCTTTGAAATGATTATTAATAATTAAGCAATGGAAGTTAATTGGGTTTAAGACAAGGGTCTGACACTGGAGATGATTGACTGGCTCTCCAGGGAGGGGGGGGGGGGGGCCTCACGGACATTGCAAACAAATGCTTCGGAGAATCCGTCTCTAATACAATATTCCATTGAGGGCTGCTATTGAAATCGACAATGCGCCAGCCGAATGGAACTATTACCTATTGCGAATGGAGCATAGTTTGGCAACCAACACCCTGTCGACTGAATACATATTAGGGGCATCTCAACTGGGTGTTGTCACACATTCGCTCAAATTATCCCATTAGAATTGTAATGGCCCCATCGAAGAGATTTGTCCTTTTATAGCTCTAATAGGTGCTTAGTTAGCAGGAACACCGATATAATCAAATATAAGTGGTTTATTTCATAACAACCTAGTAAAACACTATAGAAACAAAATTACAATTTTGTTTAGTTGCATCTACTTTTTTTTTAAATTAACCATAGTAAAATAACTACTTTTGGATGGTTATTGTTTGTTATACAGCAGTGAATTGCCTTTAATCGGATGCTTTCGTAAAATTAGCGGGTATTATTTTGGCCTGGGGTCAGGCAGGCATGAAAGTAGGTATACCGTTGTAGAGATGGGCTTCATCAAGATAAAAGCCATGCTTATTTTGGTATTCTGTTGAAGGGGGAAATCGTATGAGGCAGCCATACATCAACTACTGGTGCCGTGTCAGACACTCCAAAACACTGATATCTTCAGCATCTAAAGTAATTATGAACAATTAATTACAATGATTATAGAGGGAAAGAAACGTTAAGTCTTCACACAAAAAGAATTTAATCAAAGTGTTTCTAACACTTAGTGTTCATAGTAAGGTTACATCATTATTGGTCTTGACTGTTCATCAGCAGGTAAAAAATACGACTAAGTCAACTTAGTCTTGGCTAATTATAATTACTGAATTAATTATAAATAATTAAGACAACAATACATGTCATAGAAAATTATCTCACACCTAGTATAATGTAAAGCTCACTTCTTATTTTCAAAATGGTGTTCTTTACTCTCATCAAAACTATTTCTTTGATTTCTATATAAATTTGAGAAATAGTATAATAATATACTATTTCTTATATGAGAAATATATTGTTGAATACAATGCAATTGCAACTTTGAGAGGACCTCTACATCGTCTAAATATCTTAATCAACTTCAAAAATTTTTTTCTGTGCTTTCTAAGTTCATTATTATTTTAGGCGCTTATTTTGAAATTGAGTTATATATGTATAAATACTAATTAAGTAATAAATTACTTTTATAATGGGAATTAATCTACGGATGGGTTATGCGACGTGTACACACGGTTTGTAATGATGTGCAACAATAGAATGTATCCGTGTCTGCCTAGTACTTTTTGATATCATATTTGATCGTAAATAAAAGTTGAAATAGTTTTTAAACTTTTATTGTGGAAGTATCATCTGACCTAAATAAAAGCAGTGTTTGAAATTCCTTCAGTGAGAAGAGTAAAAGAGCTGTATTTGTATTTGAACAACACATAAATCAAAAGTGTCGGTTCGATTTTATTTAAACTTTCTATTGTTTAAATGCTAATGCCTTAGTCATGACCTTACTGTGTATTATAGCAGTGGCATTTTTAATTCAAGGTTTATGAACTTTATAAGACAAGTGATGCTTTCTATTTAGTCAGTTGTTTTCAAAGTTTTAACTTGTCTGCACTATAATTAAGTTGCAGTTTTAGGTCAATTCTATGGAAATATAAGTAATATTTAAGGGAAAACTAAGTTCGCTTTCTGCAGTTGGAATATCCTTCATCCATTGAACCTGCCGTGAAGGGAGAGGTTACCTACCTTGGTGGTTTGCTTTGGATGGAAGGAACTAAGAAAGGTAAAACAGCTTTAACTGCCAAGTTGGGATTGAATTAGTGCCCGCAGGCGGAAAGTCTTTTCAGGCGTGTGCCTGCCTTTCAGTTTTGTCTTTCACCCAAACGCCTTTCATCTTTTGTCTTTCATCAGGATCATGATTCTCTTTTCTTCTTCACCCAAATACCTGCCTGTCTTCAATACTTCTTTCTAGCCTCTACAAACCACAGCTGTCACTTTAGTTGGCAGCTTGTGTGGTGATGTTTTTCTTGTTCTGACACCTGCCAGCAGAAAGTCTGTTCGATCGTGCATCATCTCACGAATGTTAATCTTTCCTACATCAGGTGTGTGAATTCCTTGGTATATTTCACCAGTCTTGGATAGAGCTCGTGTTTGGAGAATCTGTACAATCGTTAATATTGACCGTCCTCTCAGCTGAAGCTCTTTCATTTCTTACTTCTTAATTCTGTCTAATTTTGATTCCACCCTTCATTCATCATTTATTTTTTGCACCATAACCTTGGTAATCTCCTTCATCAATCAATCACCATTATATTAAAGACTTCCTCATGTTTTCTTTTTTGTATGTCGTTTCCAACAGTTGTATTTTGGGCACATTAGAGCACTGTTTTGTTTCCTAATGCTGGGGATGTGCTTCAACTAATTATCTGATAAAAATATTCTTTGTAAAAAAAATAGCTACTCTACTTTATCATAGTATTATTGAAAGATAAGGTGCATAACTAAAACCAAAACGGATAGTTGTGATGCAGTATGCTATTTCCACAAGAAGTGAGCACATCTAATATCAGTGCTCATTTTTACAATTAATATGTATATCCAAGAATATATCTATATCCTAATGATCTAAGAATGTAGTCAACAGAAAATTTTATCAAACTTCTGACAATGAAATAACAAGTAACTTCCATCAGACTGTTCATACCAACAGTTCACTGAAACCATAACCATGGTCAGTTATGCCTAACTGAACCCTCAGTTCCCAGTATATAAGAGTAGTGTGTTACTTATTAGACCAACCCTGACTGCTGTATCTATAAGACAAGTACAACAAAAGCTTAACTTTGCTTACTCAGTATAGTATATTCTTATATTATTATTAATAATATATCGAATTATTAAATAAATATTTAATATATTAGATATATTTAAACTCCTTTGTTTCCTCACACATCCCTTTCTGGACATTTGTTCTTTCCTGCCTGCGCTTTCACTCTTTTAAAATACCACTCTTCCCTCCCACTCTTCTCAACCCCTCACCGGATATTTTCTGCATCTAGTGTTCAGTTAGGTTTTTGACTCTGACGAAAACCGCTTGTTATGATTGAAAGACCTTAGTCTTGTTTCCCCATTTCATATTGTGGTTTGATCATTGATTAAATATATTTATAAATGTAGAAATATATTTACAATAATTATTAATTTATATAAATTTAATATATTTAAAAAATAACATTTCATTGTTATAAATGTACATAAATTTTGATGACCAATCTTTAAATTTCTTTGCGCTTGCAGAATTTATTACCACATTCACCTTTATTCACATCTCTAGCTACTTAAGATTAAATCAGATCAATTCATATAACGTTTACTCTAAGAAAAGGAAATGTATTTTTATTTCCAGTAATATGTAAAATTTACTGGAAATAAATTTTTTGCACTATAACCTTAGTGATCTCCTTCATCAATCATAACCATTATATTAAAGGCTTCCTCCTCATGGTTTCTTTGTTTTATGTCGTTTCCAACAGTTGTATTTTGAAATCATTAGTTGTGCATCCGTAATTGTGTGGTATTTACTCATTCTGAGGTAAAATGGATAAACAAACAAAAGTCTCCAAACAAATGAAGTATGGAGTTATTGAAAAATGATTATTAGCGCTTGACAAATCAGGAAACGATTGAGTTATGTAATTAGTTTAAATACTGGTTAAAGGAAAAATTTTAGTTTATTAAACGTTTTTGTATTTTGGATTTATCGCAAACAATACAAATGAAATGGTGAGGAAAATTTTCCTCATGACATAAGTATATATATAGGCGTAAGTATAATTCGACAATTTAGAAATAAATTCCTAATAATACGTCTTACCTCGTATACTGCTGCTGGAGCTATCTGACCGGTTTCAGGCGTCACCCAGCAGGAACTATCAGCAGCAGTATAGGAGGTAAAACGATTTATTCTATTTCTAATAGTAAACTTACTAAGCTCAGTGATATTAGCAATATGCAATATGCATCGACAAACATAAGGATAATAATAGCAAAATATAACCAATGGGATAAATAAACAGGACAAGTCTCGTATTAGAAAAAAAAAACTGAAAATAAAGCTGAAAATATGCTTAACAAATTTTATCTTTTATATATAATATTTTGTTGTGCAAACAGAATGATGTTCACAGTGATTGATTAACTGCAGTCGACGAAAAATAGGACGCAGAGCGTCGACACACAAGCAGCCAAGTAGTTTCTTAGTGCACTTACAATCAGACTCTGTTCAGAATAAAATCTGAATAGATCAAAGCACTGATCACGGCCTCAGGATAGTGTAAAAAGACAACTGGCTTTCGTCTTGGGGCACGCTTTCGCTCCCTCCAAGCAAAGGAGTTCAAAAAATTGAAACCCTGAAATTAAAACTATTTTTTCGCATTTGAATATAAGAAGCTGAACGGCTAATAAACAATAAAAGTTCACTTGTAAAGATAATTTTATAGAGGAAATTGATTAATTTCACTTCCAAGGTTTGTAAACGGTTATTGTGTAGTATTTACTCATGATTGGTGAGAAAAGATACATTAAGTCTTCACCACACGGATTTCATTATATAACACATATCAAATATTACGTACATCTGCTTTAGTAAGGCGATATACCTGATGATGAGCACTAAGTGTTCGAAACGTGTTGTACAATTAAATCCTTGTGTGTGCAGACTTAATATATCTTTCCTCACTAATCACTAATTTCACTTAGTATATTAAAATAATTTTATGTCAGTATTAAAATAATAAAATACTGGAAACTGTGTTTTATCATTCCTGTATTCTGGAGAATCCAACTTAAATTTCATGTGAGTTGGAATTTGTTAAATTTGAAGTTTCAAATAAAAACAAATACAGTTTTCATTGCTAGATAAAAGACTATCCATGATTTATAAAATGTATACACTTTTTAGATTTATAAAAAATTTTTTAACAATAAATCCGGTCATGTTACTCACCTTAATAAAATGGGTGTGAAATAATAAATAAACTAGATTCCGTCCCTAGAACAGTACTAAATGTGAACGGTTAGGAATGTGGGACTTAGAAACAATAAATATTAAATATCTGACAATTCTCAATTTCACGATTAGAATATAATGCAAACGAATGAAACATTATCAGACCTCAAACTCAAAGAAATTCAAATAACATTTATTCGGCAAGAACACATGCATCATTCTTGGGTAAATGACTATAGGAAAACAAATGGTAAATGCGACTTTTAAAGTTCTACATTTTTTTTTTTGAAATTTTAGAACCTTTGATGATGTGAGAAAAAAAATGCTTAAAATAAAAAATTTGTAATCCCATAATGTGTTTTCAGAATTTCTCTATAGTAACTTGCTTTTAAAATCTTGTAATCTAAATATTTTCCTTTGATTTTTTAAATATTCATTCTTCTGACATTTAATGATTTAGACGTAGACATAATCTATCTTTCCGCAAGAACTCTTCTTAAGAAAATGATCAATACCTCTTTAGTTTATTAGTAGATACACACCAGGAGTAGAGAATGTTGGATAGATTAAAAATTGTAAAATAAACGTGATTTTTCTATATAAGCACTGTTTTTAATTATAAAGAAGTGAAAGAATTAACATTTTTTCATCATAAATTTCTCACAACAAAAGAGGACCTTTCATTTGAATAGATTTCATTCGTACATTCCTTCAGGGAAAATTGTTGCATTAACAGAAAAACAAATGAAACCTTTTACTTTATATTTATAGACAACCTGTTTTCAATGTTAGCAGCGTAACGACATTTTTTTTAATGGAATTATAAAGTAAAGTTTTTAGTTTTGGAATATATTCTTAAGTTATTTCATTCTGTAGAATTTTTATCGGTTCTTAGGAGGCAGACTGTTATATGATCCTTTGACTCATTTAAAAGTCTTTGAGAATATAATTAGTGCATTCAGAAAAAAAACGCATACATTTATAACATGATAAAGTTGGTCATGCGCAGTGGTTATTACAAGTGCTTGACTAAGTAAGACTTGTGTTTACTAATGTTCGAAATGTAAAATGCATTGTTAACTGTATTATGTCATTGACGCCTGCGTAATAATACTGTTTAATAATCAGCGGTGCAAAAGTTAGTACGTTTCTACTGATGTAAAACGATTCTGAAAGTGTTTTTGTTCGTGTACTGCAGGGGAGTGGCTCAATATTTAATTACTGCACACTGACTGCAGAGAAAGTATTCGTGCATGTGCAGGTAATACGTCCCACTGTTACTGCATTCGTCAATTTTTCGAAATAAAACCCGATAGTAAATGGTTTTTTTAAAGCCCATACTTACACAGTCCCAATTACTGCTCTTTTAGGGAAGGAAAGCGTGGATAATTTGTTATGTACTCGTACCTCTAATTTCAGTTACGCAAAACAAAACTGATTGATTTTACATAGTCAGTCATATGTTTTATTTCATTCAAGTTTAATAGATTATAGGGTCTTTAACAATAAGTTGACTTCATAGAGGCATGGGCTCGACTTTTGACTTTAATGGCCTGCTGATTAGACAGCGCTCTGAAATGTTCGCCCACCATGAGGTAATGGGTTTCCAGGCATCTGGTTAGTACCATGATAAAGGTGAACACAAATCAAGGCTGAAAGGGAAATGAAGAATGAATTTCAGATAAACCAGGTAGATAGAAGGTTAATAAGAAAAAAAACAAAGGGGAAGAGAGACTTTGTTTAGTAATCAAGTAGAACGAATTGGTTGGAAAATGGTTTTTACGATTCAGTGACAGCCAAATGTTTTGAGAAAGGATGGTTCTACCCCCCAGGAAAAAAAAACCAAGTAGGGGAATCAGGTAAAGCTAATTAAGGTTTGAAAAAGGGTTGGGGTGTGGGCTAGGCATTTTGATTGGGCTGGGGGTTGGATGGGTGACCGGGAGGCGGCACACGTGCAACAGGTACCGCAACGGGACCCCGCCCCACTTATGCCCCTCTCCCTTTCATCTCGGCCCCTTACTCCACCTCGCGCTCCCTTCCATCTTAACCTAATTTACTTAAATAGATACCTACCACCCTGGACAAGTCCCTTCTATAGCTTACACGTCAAACTCATAAGCTTCGCCCTTTATTTCACAATACTTGAATGCACCAGCACATTCATCACAATGTGATGTTATAGAAACAGTGTTTGCACACATTTTGTGTCTATAGAAGCGATAGATAAATATCATTTAAATTAATATCACATTAAACAGTCATGAAAAAAAAATAAAATTATTGAACAATCTGAATTGGATTTTATTCAATTGTGACGGTATTTTTATGTTCCTACAGCATGATTATATTTCAGTATTTTATTAAAGCAATAAAATTAATTGCTTTAATATTATTAAATAATATTATTGAATAATATATTATTCAATAATATAATAATATATAATATAATTGAATAATATATTGAATAATTAATATTATTCAAAATAATAATGTAAATGTTTCTTTCCAAAAAGAAGTGCAGTTTACGATATTTTGTTTTTCTGAAATATAAACAGTATAAGAAACGTCAATCTGTATGTTGTATTTTCTTATAATGAAATTCCGGAGATTGAAAGGTGCATCTTTTGACACTTGTGACCACTTGACTGTATCCTCGTGGTAACAACCCACTATTGACTTAACGGATGTCTAAAATCTGCCATTACAGATCATTCAAACACGACACTATGTTATTTGTTTTAATAAAATCATCGATGCTACCTGATTTTAAAAGAATCAGGTAGCATCACTGCAGTTTTATGTCCAGTTTTCCTAACATACTTTGCCGACTGAAGGCTGTTTTCAAGGTGGTTCTGAGGACAGCCTGATGTCTATCAATGTTCATATTCTTTAGATTCAAATATAATATCACGTAAATATTGTTGTTTGGAAAAATCAGATCTGAAATTCCAACTTTTTAATAGGAAACTTGACCTCTCGTAATTCAAACATTCTAGATATTATTTCAAAAAGTACAACTATTAAATCATTATTTGTGCGATCCGTAATTGTGCGCTATTTACTCATTCTGAGGTAAAATGGATAAAGAAACAAAAGTCTCCACACAAATGAAGTTTTATTCAACAGCAAAGTGTTCGAAACGAGTTGCTGTTGAATAAAACTTCATTTGTTTGGAGACTTTTGTTTCTTTATCCATTTTACTTCAGAATGAGTACAACTATTTATTACACATTCATCATACTGATAGAATTGTGCATGCCACATTAAAAGTGAGCAGTTAATCAAGTTGACTGTCCATTATAACCATAATTTGTTTTCTTACACTAAAGCTGAGTGTAGACCACGCTCTATTTTGTTTATTGTTTTCAAATTTCTTATATCAAGATCATTCTTGAAGAAATTCTCTTGTTATGGGAAATAGGTTAATCTGGCATTAATGAAAGTATCAGCTGTGACCTTTCAGATTGTGAAATAATCTAACTTTCATGAGGTAAACTACACATTAATACATGTAAAAACAAACTTTGAATAAGGCACTTATGGTAAGAAAGCAGGTTAGCTTTCTTGCAACTGGTACAAATACTTGGAATCATAAATAGTGTTGACCCAAACTCTGAACATTTTGTGCTTCCCTTATTTCATGTACCACCTAAAATCACTGTTATAAACAAAAACTGTAAAAATCACTATAAACAAAAATTATATATATGTACATGAATTTTCCTTATCTTGTACGTTCTCTCGCGTTCTTTGCTGGCTTTAGACCTTGCCCATCGTCAACAATGACTTGAAACATGAATCTCTCTTAAATATGGATGATGATTGATGAGGTCAAAAACCATGTAATGACGCTGTACAAAGTACAAGGTAAGATAGATTTATACATATACATAATGATCAAACCACAATATTCAAGATTTTAGTCTTGGTTTCCCATTTCATATTGTGGTTTGATCATTCATTGTTATTTCACGTGTTTGTGTGAAATATTTATATATATATAAAAATATTGATATCAATTATTTACACATAATAATTATAAATATGTAATAAATAAATATGGGTATATATATATATATATATATATATCAGTTCAAAATTGAAGATAGGTAGCACAGAAAGTAAAAGAAACACACTTACAGACTCAAATTTGCAGGTAATCCGTTACACATTGTAGATGCAACGGCTAGTAACCCATTTTGGATCGTCTTTCCGTTTATCAAGTGTATATATATACATATATATATATATATATATATATATATATATATATATATGATTAATCATAGACTCAGACTCAGTTCTTTCCCTCTCTCAGAACGTTTATTTCTCTCTTTTCTCTGCGATAATCCCTTTTACGTTCTGTCCCTATCTCTTTCTCATCCTATTCGACTTCTGTTTTTCGTCTGTACCTCACATGAAATTCTTTATTAGGGCATTTTTTTTCCTACAAGTGTTCTAAAAATCTTAATCTATTGATGTTACAAAGTGATTTTCTTTTTCCTCTGCCCTGGTACTAAAAAAATAAAAAAATAAATGGGAAGTCCACCCCGTCGCTTGCCTGACTGGCTTCACATCAGGTTTTCTCATTCCTTGACCCCTAGGGTGCTGGACCAATTGGAAGCATTTCGACCCAATCGGCCTACAATCATTCTCCTGCAAACTTTCTCTCAGAAAAATATCTTTTCTATCATGGAGTAACAAACCACAAAATTCATATTTCAATGTATGAACGTCACATTTCATTTTAAAGCCTTTTTTTTTCCATTAAACGAGAAATCAAATAGTTATCTTTTGGTGGTCAGCAAACAGAAATTACATATAAATTAGGTAAGAAGAAATAGTAACGGTTTTATTTATGCCATGTGTGGGGGCCAGGCTAGCTCAGTGGTTAACGTACTCACCTCTGAACTGATAGGACCGGGGTTTGATCCCCACCTGGCCCTGGATTTATTCATGTTTGAGGTGAATAAATCTGAACGCGTCGTCCCTCGGAGAAGGACGTTAACCCGTCGGTCCCCAACCTGTACGATGTCAGGGACTCGTTAAAGATCCCTACTCTAAATACACTTGAGTTAGGCAAAATTTAGGACTCCCACAATCAATCTTCATTGTGTGGTATCACAAAGGGCCGGCCAATGGTCGGTCTACGAGTGTTCCCTTGTGGGACTACCACTGCAACCTAACCTAACCTATTGCGATGTGTCTTAGGCTTTTAGCCATACTATGGAAAACAAATAGTCACTAAGTCATTGATAATATCCTAAAAATGGTCCATAGAATGAGAATAGACTGCTCCTTTCTTAGATGACAAGACTCTTTTCCGTTCTTTCGCATATGCACAAATGCGTATGTTCTACGTGACATACATAAACCATAAAAAAGGGATGTTAAAATGTGACCAAGTTCCTTTCAAACACTATAAATATTAGTAAATGGTCCTTTAACTTAGACTCCGTATTAACGAGACCAATAAATTGTGTACAAGGGTTGACAGCTAACACATAATTTCTGCTTACTTCTTCCTCATCTTCTTTCTTCACTCTGTCTTGCCTTGCCCATTCTTTTGCTCTCTTTCTTTGTTCTTTACGCATTAATACCTCACTTGCCAACTTCCTTCACCTTTTATTCCCAAAACTATACCAGATGTCCTATTTTACTTATTTCAGTGTAAGTCAGACTTCGACTGATTTGCTTGTCAGACCTTAGTCGGTTTCTGAATTTAATACTGTGATTTAGACATTGATTTTTATTTCACATGTTTACTGCAATATCTTGTTATACATATACATATTAATGTTTAAACCACAATAAGAAATGAGAAAAAAGACTAAGACCTTTCAACCGTAAAAAGCGGTCTTCGTCAGAGTCAAATACCAATATACTCAGCCAGATCCCAATGTTATTGCGGTTTGAACGTTGATTGTTATTTCTCGTGGTCATTGTAAAATCTTGTTATATATATTTAAATTAATATCACACAGATATGTGAGTCTGAAAGGAACCAGCTGTTTTGGTGGAAGGACACTATTTATCTTTTTGATTTCTTTATAAGTAATCACCCATAGAGCTTATACATTTTTATCTTGATGAAGTATTTTTAAACAGCTATTTAAAAATATACATAAACATTTATAAACTCTCTTTAACTCTCTCTCTCTCTCTCTCTCTAAAAATATGTTTTAAAATTCAAACGTAATTAAAACATACAAGCCGAAAGCTTGTACGTATTTTTAATTAGTTTGTTAATTTAGTGATTAAAACAGTAATTAAAATTTAGTTTTTCGTGGTTGACCTATGTTTATTGTGTGTGTTAATGTCTTTTGCTAACCTTCTTTGGAAGCTACCAGAGTCTCACCGCAAAGTGATACGAAAACTAGAGAGTGTCAACAAGAAACTGGTCAATGCAGAAGCTGTGCCTATTTTAATAATATATATATATATATATATATTATATATTATACATTAAATGAGTATACGAAAGAAACTGACAATAAATATTAAAATACTCATAAAAACTAGCACAACACAGACAATTTATTATAAAAGTCATTACTGATGAATACATATCCAGGGAAAAAATTGAGAAAATCATCAAAATTAATATACTTATTATGTCCAGAATGACAAACTTAACTTAACAACTTGTGTTAACAGCGCAACAGTGAAGTTACTATTGCAGGACTACTTAAGAGACACCCGAAATATAAAGAAAAATAAGAATCGGATATACAAACACCAATCGACTCTTGGAAACTGTAAAAGCTTCATGAAGACATATATGTGTTCAACCGCAACAACCCTTCCCAGGAGATTAACCATGCAAATGCCAGCATGTTAACCACACATAACAAAGTGGACAAAATTAATACTAAATGGTAAATAAATAAAAGTAATACTATTATTCCAAAAGTAGATTATCAAAAAAAGGGTACGTTTATAGAAAGTTTTCTAATTGTTTGATAAGCAACCAAAAATCAACAACAAATGATGAGACTCTTGTACCATATTACAATTAGACATCAGTTTTTCTCATCCTAGGAATGAGAACATATCCTCGACTGTGAACTACAAATCCATAAACGGCATCTTCTCAACTTCAAAACCTTGTGTTACCTTCTAAAATATTTTATATTGTTAATCTGTTAAAGATGAAAATTTTTATTACGAGTTTGTTTATTCATTTCTTTGTAGTTCGTTTTTGGTAATATTAAGCCTTTTGAAGGATAACGAAATATGTTGGCGATAAAAATAAATATGACAAATTCTATGCAAAGTATTTGCTAACATTACTGTATATTAGTTACTTCAGGTTTTAAAAAAGTAAGATTGCAAATTATAAAATGTGAGAAAGAAACTTTACAAATCAGAAATAGAAAATATATTTAAAGAAAGATGTTTAAAAGTACTCTTGCCAAAATATACTGCAAAAATACAAATTATTATAAGGTATGAATCAAACAAAACGCTTTGTGTAATTCGTATTTCAAATCATATTTCGTTTTCAGATAATAAAGTCAGTTACTTCATCTTTTCTCCTGATGTATTATGGTGCGAAATATTGGTTACAATAAGTGTTCACGTCTGTTATGTCTTCTGAGATGCTATATAATTGTTCGTTCTCCTAAATCGGTTTTATTAACCCTGTAATATCAGTTTTTTCAAAACGGAGTTTTAACAACTAAATTCTTTTTGAGAGTTAAAAAAATAAATCTTTAGTTCCTGAGCACCACAGACTTTTATAATAACTTGTATATATCTGTTATCCTTGTGAGTCATCCTCAACATCAAAGTTTGGCATTATATATCTCATCTGACTTGTAATAAAACAAAGACATAAAATATATAACCGTGCATTTAAAAAAATCCGCTTTTTTAATTTTTTTGGAACTATGTGGATATTTTATTGATAAAGAAAATGTTATTCAATTAAAAAAAGTTTTCATTTCTAAAAAGAAAAAACTTATTATGTCAAGCTTTCTCCTCTGAAATTAATTTTGAATTAGTATTTACTAAAAATAGAAAAAAATCCTGATTTATATTGGCAAGGATTAACTCCAGTAAGTGTGACACATTGACAGCGATCGTTCAATATGACTGTCACGTTAGTTACACATCTCTGCTCCCTCTTCAAGCTTCAATGTAATGCTACATGGACTGGCTTGGATTTTGCTATTGCTTCATACAATTGTAACGGTTAACTAATACATTTTAATCAGATATTTCAAGTTAGACGGATTACTAAATAGTAACTTAAAATAAAAAAAATATTCCTAGAATATAGTTTTTGATTATATTTATCCTTGAAGTTAAGGAATTCAAAAGTATTTTTGTTTGACGGCTTTTTAACTTGACATATTCATCAAGATATGGTATCCTAAACACAGTTATATACAATCACTCATATATATATATATATATAGACTAAGATCAACCATAAGAGGCGGTTGCAACTGAATTTTTCCCATTTCATATTGTGGTTTAATCATTGATTGTTGTTTCACGTGTTTATGTGAAATCATGTATATATATATTATTAAAGTAGACGGCAGCTTCCGCATTTACGAAGAGAACTAGAAAAAACGAGCAAAAAAGTCGTAAATGCGGAAGCTGCCGTCTACTTTAATAAAATATGTTTACAAGAGAATCTGCTGCCAATATACACTAATATATATATATATTATATATATATATATATATATATATAACAGATTCAATAACATATCGACCGTTTGATGGGATAGGTGTGTTATCTAATCGGGATACGGTTAGATATGCTAGATAAATGCATCTAGCTTATATAGTATTCTTTCGAAAAAAAGCCTTGAATATGCCGAACAATTTTTGGGGAAAGGTCGGCTTATAATAAGGAGTAGTTAATTCTTTGAACCAAGTCCTCAACATGTTTACTGTGAAATCTTATTATCTAAAGTACATATAACTGATTTGAAAAATAAAATTTGCATTCTAAACAGACTAATAACTAAAACTTCAAAGTCAGAAAGACAGAAGAATGCAAACACCTACGATTCTCAATAATTTTGGTAATATATCGTCTTCAGGAGAATTGAATAAACACTGTGAAGAAAATTGACACTCTGTAACGGTTATATTTTCTGTTTTCTTCATTTATCCAAGGAAGACATCTTGTAACGGCATTATTGAAAATCATGAGCTCTTCCTTGTTTGTTTATATTCCCTTTTTACTTTACTATAAGTAAAGTATAGTGATCGTGAAAAAATTCGATCTCGAGATTTTGACGGAATTACATGTTTTGAGGTCCCAGAAGTCGTTTTATGAGGTTTTTACGATGATGTCTGTGTGTGTGTGGGTGGGTGGGTGGGTGGGTGGGTGAGTGTGTTAGCATTGCTTGTTACCACGCTACAGTCCAGAATCTTTGATGGATCAAGTTGATATTTTACACAAAAATGGGCCTCATAGGGAAGAAGATCCCTATTGTTTGCGAAGAATTATGCATGATGGGAAAGTCACTTTTTTTGCCAAAAACCGTTTTTTTTAAAACATTTATTT
This sequence comes from Hermatobates lingyangjiaoensis, assembly GCA_026182355.1. Classification (NCBI taxonomy): domain Eukaryota; kingdom Metazoa; phylum Arthropoda; class Insecta; order Hemiptera; family Hermatobatidae; genus Hermatobates; species Hermatobates lingyangjiaoensis. The sequence continues at coordinate 2,147,125 of JAPFBL010000066.1, read as the reverse complement.
CTCCTAAACTGATAACTCTAGAGTTTTGAAATTTTGACATTATCTTTGAGGCTTCAAATCCAACAAACGAAAAATATATTCAGAATTTTAAAACAACGGCAAATATTTTTTTTTCAATAAAATGTAAAAATTTTGACTTATAATTCAATCTCAAACCTTGTGAGAGCGATACAAGCCATACTGTTTGACGGACAAGAATGAAACTATGCCTATAAATAGAACATTATATGGACAATGAGTTGAGATATTTTTTTCTAAAATTACATTCGCTAAAGGGGCGTTACAGTACGATTTGTGTTTTCAGAAAATGTATTTTTGACGCTAAACGGCTCGTTAAAAAATTATGAAAATTTGACCAAAAATGGAACAAAAAATTAGCAATTCATAAAAAAAAAATCATGAAGTTTCAATTACGGAAAAGAGCAATAACGATATAGAAACTCTTTGTTTATTCTAGACTAAGAGATCACCTGCTATACTTGTCGAATTTTTTGTATTTTTTTACATTGTTTACATTGACATAGAAATTTTTTGAGCGAATCCACTGAGATAAAATTGATGTTTCTAATGGAAAAATGAAAATATATTATTGACTTATAAGAGATGTAAGAGGAATAATATTGTGCAGGTAAATGATAACACTCATTAAAAAAAAAATCGTATGTATGTTATTTGACAAAGGGGAAGGAAAATGATCTTATTAAATACTAAGAAGCCATAAAATTCCCAGTATAATAATTCTGTTAAAAACCAAAAATGTAAAAGATAATTCAAAATATAAATCTTTCGTTTAGAGATTAATAACTGTAATTATCGTACATCTTTAATTAACAAATCACCTTAAAACAACATTTTCTCCGCTGTTTAAGATGTTTTTCAGAGAAAAAAAGGGTATTTTACTGTTTTAAATTTGAAAATTTTACATTAATATTCAATGTAGAAAGATGTTAAGTAAACGATGTAAGAAATCTACTGGCTATTTGAACAATAGCCATGTTCTCTTGTAGGATAATATTTCGTTTCAAGAAATGTTCACATTGGTTTTTCAAAAATGATATTACTGCTGTAGTTATACTAATGAAATTATTTGCAAATAATAAATTATTTGTGATGTACAAAAATAAGCTTATAAATTGATACGTCCTTCAATCACTATCTGTACTACCTCACGAATGCAATGCTAATAATTATATCCCATTTAGATATTTATGTTATGCTTAAATGATACGTTATGTTTTATATACTCAAGAAATTTGACATTGAGTTACTTATAGTAAAGTAGAGTGTAGGCCACTCCAGATTTTTTTTTGTGTTTCTGACGTCAAAATAAAAAAAAATAAATTGAAATAAAATTCTTAACTACACTATAAAAATCAGAAATGGGACTTATAGGAAAAATGCTTATCTTTTTTGTTAAAAGGACTTAAATAAGATGGCTTAACAAATTAGCAGTCCGCCTAATTTCAGGGTTCAAAGATACTTAATAAAGAGTAAGAAAGTGCGGAAGACGCAAAGGCTCGTCAGGACATGATACACAATACATTTTCTGGCACTTGGTAAAGGGTTACCTCCCATTAACCCTGATTCGAATGTAAAAATCTTATCAAATTAACAATTTGATTATTAAATTTCATTAATTATATTCTCTAATATTTCACAACATTGTTGATCTTTAATGGATTATCATTTCAGCTTTTTCTACTTTATATAATAATGCTCATTTCTATTTACAAAATAAGTCTTTAAATTCATCTACCCTTGACATGATTCATACATTGGATCATATATATGTAATACATATATATATATATATATATATATATATATATATATACATTATTATTATTATTATTATTATTATTATTATTAATGTTCTTAATCTATTTATTCTCTATTAGTCCAGTTATACCGTTGACCTTTCAACTCTTTTATTCTAACCGCCTGTATCTTGTTCATTATTGACCTTTGACCTTCTCTTTATATTAACCTGTACTATCCTTTTAATCTATTTATAGCAATGACTAAGCATGAGTCATCGATTTTAATTTAACATGTCACTTGGCCAACTCCTTTTCCAGTTGAACCCTGTTAGCAGGAGGTTAGTTTGTAGGATCGAATCTCTCAGTCTTAAGACTGTGAATGCCGAGACTGCGGTTAATTTTAATGACACTTGTTGAAAAGAGGATCTGCTGCCTATTTATACCAATATATATATAATTGTGTATATTTGTATAACAACAACTTATAGATATTAGTATTAGTAGTGGTATTATAAACATTAGTAACTGTTCGTTCAAACTTGACTCAGTCCTCACGAGGGCGAAAGCCTCATCTAAGAGGGTTGACAGCTAGCGGATAGTATTTTACTTTTTTCTTCCTGCACTCCTTTGTTTAACCTAACATCTCCCAGTGGTCTATTGTCCTTTCCTGCAGTTTACACCCTTTTAAAATACTCTCTACTCTCCCACTCCTCTCAACTCCTTACCAGATGTTTCTACATCTTTGGTCAGTTGAGATTTGATTCTAACAAAGACTGCTTGTTACTGCTGGAAGATTTTACTTTTTTTTCTCATTTCTTACTGTGGTTTGAATATTAATATATCTGTGTGTAACAGAAATTTAAACTGCGATCCAGCTTTATTGCACAATATTCCAATAAGAAAGAGTAATCAACAAATTGGGTTTGTGGCAAGACATTCTACTCTCAATGCAGTTTTCTTTACTGTTCTACCAGTGTTGAATGAGGACACCACGTGCAGCTCAGATATCGTCAAAGTGATAAGAGAATTCCTCCCAGGCGGCTATTAGCGTATCGCGGTCTTCTGAATTAATTGTTCACTCTATTAGTTATTTAAGGCCATGGATAGTTGTGGGTAGTGGTGGAATATAAGTGGCATCTTTTATAGAACTTATCAAGAAAACATCAGTAAAAGATGTATTACTGGTATATGATGCTCATGCTGGAACAAATATTTCCAGCAGTGGATTCAATGTAACTGTGGATTCAGAGTGCAAGTAATATTCCTTTTATTTTTGTAATATCCTGTAATACATTTCTTCTTGGAATGTTACGCAGCCCCAAGTCACAGGATGCACATATCAAAGATAAGTTAACCTTTATACCTTTACTGGTAACTTCTAAAGTAGACATCCATAACTAAACGAAAATGTTTTAAAAAAAACAAAAACATTCCAAAAAATTTATAAAATTCAATACCAGCTATCAGTCGCATTGGAAAAACGAGAACATAAAACATGTAAACCATACAAATGTTGATCATTCGCTAAAAAAAACACTAGTGAAACTGGTTCAGAATAATTACAGTCACTTTGCACTACTTCATGTATTTAGGTAAAATTTATGTAAATAAAAAATGTAAAACTTTTTTTTTATTTTGTTAACTAAAAAAATGTATAAAAGGTACCCTTTTATGAAAAAGGGTCTAGAAGTGATAAAAAAACATACTTTGATATTTTGACATCCGTCCAAGCTTACATTGCAAGATAGAATAGTCTAGTGCTACTTGAATAGAGGATTATTCTGATGATGTTGGATGTCAAAATATCTTTTTTTAGTGAGTTTTTTTAATACCTTTGTGCTATTTCTTCTTTATTATCGCACATATATATATATATATGACAGGATTTTACAGGAAACACATGAACCTAATATCAACGTCTAAACCACAGTAAGAAAAGCAGAAAAATGTCGAAGATCTGTGAACTAAAACAAGTGATCTTCGTCAGTAGCTGTCAGTATGGATTCTAACGAGAACCACATATTTGGGTTGAAATATCTCAATAAATAAATTATTATTGAGATAAATAAATATAATATAATATAATCACGCAGTGATTATAGTACTGTGTCCTTGGGTTGAAATATCTTAGACATTTATTTTTATTTTCCTTTATTTTCCTTTTATTTTCTGGTCTAGATGTCGATATAGATAATTTTACGTATTATTCTGTGTGTTAAAAAAGAAATGCTCTCGTTTGTCTATTATTTCTGCACCACGAGAAAAGTTGAATAAATATGAAAAAAATTGTAGAGAAGTAAAATATAAAATATATTCAAGACCGGAAAACGGAATTCAAGAACAACAAAAGTAAACATAAGCAAAATAAAAGCGGATTATAAATCTCCTAATAACAGATGTGAAATCTATACTTATATATAGATTTTGATATTGATATTGATTTTGATATTGAAGTAGATATTGAAGTCACTTTTACATATTATACTAGAAGACAAAATAAAAAGGAGTAGGCTTGAATATATTTATTTATAGCTATAGTGTTGCTTTATATATGAGGTGTCAAGTTTAAATAGTAAAAGCTACTTGAATAAAGTATGTTTTTACACGAAGGACTGTATGGAAGTAATACTTGATAGAAGAAGAAAGGTGAGATGCAGTCCTGCTACGTCATAGTCCACAGAGGCTAGTCATTATATTTAGCAAACACTTGCTTGCTGCAAACTTGCTTTTACTAGATATCAGTAGCAGTAGCAGACACACATACGTCAAATATTAGTCCCTTGTGACATCACAGACTGAGCATTCTAAATTGGGAGTTCTAAATTTTGAGAGTTTGTCTAATGTCCTACAGGCTCCTTCTCAGTTCCTCGGGGAATAAAAAAAATCAACTGGCTCAAACTCTTCTTTTCATAAATATACATTCTAGCACTATTTATTAAATAGCGTTTATTAAATACACATATAGTGTATTTATACACTTGTCTAATACAAGTATACACATATACAATACAATATACACATATAATACAATATACACATATAGTGTATTTATACACTATAATGTCTGTAGGACATTAGAGAAACTCTCAGAAAAGGAAACCAAGCATGAAATCGGCAAACAAATTTTAGAAATATATATATAACTTCAAAGTCCGAAGCAAAGAAGCAAGAGAAAAGACTCATGATGCTGGTTAACTGTAATTAGTTAGATACCGTCTTCAAGATAAATGAAGAATGCTAAATTATAAATTATAAGTAAATAATTATAAATTAATTATAAAGAATACTAAAGGTTGAAGAAGTACAGAAGCATGAAGAACACTAAATAAGTAATGTTGTGCGCAGACCCTCACAGATTTTGCATTAACTCTTTGTGACTGTAATGAAATCTTTAAATAGTTTTCCTAGTGATACACTTTTTTTCATAAATTAATTATCTATTATTTTCTTCAACTAATTAGATACCACAAGTAAGTAGCATAACATTGTTGAACAATTCCTAAAGAAGTAGTAATGTAACCTAAGTAATAAACAAATGTTGTTACTGCATAAGCCTGTCAGGACATTCTCCTTGCTTTCAGGAGGAAGAGACTTAGTCGTATAGACGTCTTTGAGAAGACGCCGCTCTTCAAGCAGGTACTGATGGACTCGAGGTCAACACCCTGATCGACTGTCTCTCCAGGACGTAGCCTGTTATCCAATCAGCTCGTTGCGTCACACCCTCCAAGCCTTTGTCTATATAGACCCCTTTATATGTTTTGCTCTTCGTTTCTTTCATGAAATTCCCTTACAAGTCTACCTCTTACGAAATGTATTATGTTAAAGGCAAAAATATAATTTTACGTGATAAAAATGTTGTTTTCCAACAACCTCATAAAACCGAATAACAAGCCAAGTTATATTGTTATTGAAGAACATTTCTTGACTCTTGTTGTCAGGTTTTCGGAGTTAAACACGTAGCCACAGCTGAGCTGGTAATGAAGAGTGATTTGTACTTCCACCTCCACTTTCCTTGAAATGCGACTCCATGGCCTATCTCAATAATTTGCAATATTTTGCTTGATCCGTATTTTAAATGTAATAATAAGCTAGTGAGTCCTCAAATTCATTTTTTTTACCAAACAAATAACTTTGCCTATTATAAAATTAAATATTATTTTTATACTTATACTTTTCTATTTGTCTTAGTATTCAACTGTTCTCGATTGAAATATAGAATATTGTTTAATAATAAATGTTTGAAGGAAGGACTGCCACAAACATTTACAAATATGATGTTAGATAGAACTGCGAGTGGGACAATGGGAAATGTTATACCCGGAACGCTAACCGGACTTGGGTGTAAGGCTGCAGATTTCACTTGTTCCGAAGCCCTGTTTACAATTTCAGTTTGACTTTAATGTCTCCATTCTGATTTATTATTCTGTATTCAATTTGCAAATTTTTCTGGTTTTTAATATTTTCAATGTATATATTCACGGGATTTTATTTACATTCATATTTTCAACTGATTCCAGTTGTCTCATTGATACCATCTTCTGGAATCGTAGCACTACGTTAGTTTTAATGTTTTTACTATTATTTCTGAAGTTAATAATTCGTAGAACTAATAAGCTTATTAGAATGCCTAACACAAATATCTCGTTATATCTCTAGTAGACTAACATTTCAGATTACAGCCGCTCATTTACCGGGATTTTCACTAAATCTGGGATTCCAAGATAAACTCCATCTTAACCAGGATAACGGAAAACCCGAGATAAATTCATTATGTTATTCAAAAATATAACTAAAAAGAAAGCAAAAACATTTGAATAGTTAATAGTTTTTTATAAAAAAAAGTATGGTTTAAAAACTATCCTTAAATAAATACTATATACCTAATATAAAATAAATAAATAAAAAGAATTTAAAAAGGTTCATTGCCCAAGAACATAGCAGTCATATATATATTGGAAAGTAATAAAGCAATTCATTTAGAACTTGGTTAATAATAATTTTAATAATAATAGGGAATTTATATCTAATAAGAAATTCGATTACACAACTCTCAAGTTAAAATAATATGAAAATAAGAAGTTATAGATTAAATTACAACAACAAATGAACAATGAATTATAAAAGCAAACAGTCTTAGTTTCTTTGGTTTTGGATAATTCTTGATTCCTCTGCAGATCTGTTTTAAATGTTTGATTGTAGAGTTTACCAATTTAATTTATTAAAAACTATTTTAATTATTACAATATTATGAGTATCACATCAAGAAAATTTTTGGAATATTTAAATTCATTTCAGGGCACAAAGAGATTCTCTTGTAGAGTCAAATATGTGCATTGTAACGTGTTCAATAATGAAAACAAAATTATTCAAAATAGTCAACGTAAATTTAAAAGTAATCTATCCAGGTTATTATAGAAACATCGTTACCGGTTTTTTTCTGGTGTTCTATTCATGAGGAATTGTTGATTAAACTATCGAACGCAGTATAATTTTTCTTTTCTTTTGGAATATCTTTATAAATAAAATAATGATTTTGTCTGTACATTGCTTAGAACTGACTCATTTCAAGTTTTCTTTACGTTTCATACATTGGAGAAACCGAATCCACCCTTAGAAAAATTTCTGTCGGTTTGTCGGTTTGTCGGTTTGTCGGTTTGTCCGCAAAACTTTGTCACAGGTAAACTCAGCTACCATAAGACATATAAAGCTGAAACTTTTACAGTAGATTTGTGTAGGTCTAACTTAAAATATAGGCTATGAATTGATTGGAAATTCAACGTAGAAGTGAAGTTATGGACGTTTAACGCAAAAATGTTTGTCACAAGTAAACTCAGCCACCATAAGACATAGCGAGCTGAAACATTGACACTGGATTTGTGTGTGCCTAACTTAAAATATGGGCTCTAAATAGATTATTAATTCAGTACAGAAGCGAAGTTATGGGGCTTTTAGCTGTATTTTCCTAACTTCACAGACAAGTTTGTTTTGAAAATACACAGGTATGGCAAGTAGGTATTGTTAGTTGATTTTAATTTCAATTGAGCATATGAATATATTGCGTATTTGACATCATTGAAATGGTGTTTCACAGAGTTGAGGATGTACTATCTATTAAGAATAAATGTTTTGTAAACGAGGAATTCTCAACTCTTAATATGAACAGGCAGGAAAAATCAACAAACAAGTTCTTACGCTATATGAAGCCGAGGAAAGAACTTACAAGTCAGTAAAGAGATTGGATTAGTGACGAAGAAGCAGTTCATTATCTAATTGAATTTCTTGACTCTGAATTTATTTCTCCTGGACTGCCTGCTCATGAGTAAAAACTTAAAGTAGAGCACCAATCATGCTACAATTTAGTAGCAGTAACAAATTTCATGTTACGAAACATGAGTGCCCCAAAACTGTGCAACGGGACACGACTCTGAGTTCGTGCTCTACACAGATATGCCATAGAGGCGGACATAATGACTGGATGTGGTATTGGGGAGTCTGTGTGTATACTTCACATACCATTGATTCCGAGCCACTGTCTGTTTACGTTGAAATGATTGCAAAGTCGGGTCAGAGTCTATTTCGCAATGACGTTAACTAAGTCGCAAAGGGAGACTTCATCTAACGCAGGAATACAAGGTAGCAAAACCAAGTTTTTCTCACATGGTCAAATGTAGTTTACATGCTCAACGGTCAGAGGTTTCAACTCTTTCTTCTACCATGAACCTGAAGGACAGACAGCTAATGTAGTGTATAAGCTGGAGGCATTTGTTTAACACTGTAGTAATAATGGTATTTTCTACTATTCTATAATTTCTAATGACATTTTGAAATACCAAAAATGACGGAACTTCTGATTCCTCCGTGGTATAGCCGAAAGGCAATAGGCACACGGCAATAAACCAAAACAGGAACTTCTGATTCCGTCAAAGACGGGTACGTTTGCTATGTATTATATATAACTGTCAACTTTTTTTTAATTTAATATTTGCTTAATAAATACACTGGTAATAATGTAAGGTATGGGACCAGAGTAGCCCAGTGGCTTGCGTGATCGCCGATGACAGTAGTGCAAATGTATTATAAATAAATGTAACAAACAAATATTTTTTTGAATTTAAAATGTGGATAATATAAAAGATGGTAATAAAGTAAAGGGATCTAGCCAGGGTTGCCAGTAGCTTGCTTGCTCGCCGATGACAGTAGTGCAAATTTATTATAAATAAACACAACAAAAATATTTTTTTTTAATTTAATATTTGCGTAATATAAACACTGGTAATAAAGTAAGGTATGGAACCAGAGTAGCCCAGTGGCTTGCGTGCTAGCTTTTGACTGGGAGCACGTTAATTAGAACTAACTCATTTCAAGTTTTCTTTACGTTTCATACTTCAGAGTAGCCACATGTAGCCTTAGAATAATTTCTGTCTGTCGGTTTGTCCACAAAATATTGCTACCATAAGACATATAAAGCTGAAACATTGATTGTAGATTTGTGTATGTCTAACTTAAAATCTAATCTTTGTATACAGAGGCTTTTTTTTTAGCACTGTACTAATAATGGTATTTTCTACTATTCTATAACTTCTAATTGTAGTATTAGTATAATACTATAATTGATATTTTGGAATACCAAGTATAATAGAATTTTTGATTCCGTCAAAGACGGGTACGTTTGCTAGTATATATATATTAGTATAGGCTGGCAGAAAATCTTCTTGGAGGCATATTTTATTGAAATGTACCGCAGCTTTGGTATTAACGACTTTCAAACTAAGCTGTTTTAGTCCCCTGACAGTCTTACGAATATAAGGTGGTATTCCCAAATTTGGGAATTACCACCTTATATTCGTAAGACTGTCAGAAAACTGGAACAGCTTAGTTTGAAAGTCGTTAATACCGAACCTGCGGTACATTTCAACAATATATATATATATATATATATATATATATATATAAAGGCTGATGAGTCGTTATCAGCCTTTGGAGCGATTCACTTCTTTTCCTGAAGACGAGGACATCGAAATATAGTAGTGAGTTCAGTGGTTTCCTTTCTATGTGTTCTTTTTTAAATTCTAGTTTCTATATATATATATTTACATTGAAACCACCATAGTTGCTGGAAGGACAACTAGGGGTTAGAGAAGTATGTTATATAACTTTATCCATTTAATGGAGTAAACATAACCATAAACTTCGTTTACTTTCAGGTAAACCATTTTCATTCTTGTTTTTATATACTGTATTATATAAACAGTATGTAACTATTAATAACATATATTCTTATTTTTTATTAATTGAATTTAAACGTTTAATATTGAGACTATTTCCTCTCCCCAAACCAAGTGTTACTATTTGTATATATATACACAAAATAAAGTTTATCGGGACTCGGTCAGTTTTTCAGGTTGAAATTAAACTTTTAAACTTCAAATTAAAGGAACTGACCAAGTCCGATCAACTTCAGTTTTGTTTCTATTCACGGTCGATACTTTTATCAATATATATATATATATAGTGTATTATGCAATCAGAATTCGTTCAATTTTCTAGGTTCAAAATCGAATTATAGGTTCAATTGGTATATAGGTTAACCGAATCCTGATTGAATCATACACACGTTCTACAAAACGCTTGATATATCATGGGCTTTGTTTTATTTTATGTATATATATATATATATATATATATATATATATATATATATATATATACTTTGTGGTTTGATCATTGTATATATATATATATTACGGTACTGTTTTCTTGACCACAAAATATTCACAAACACTTTTTCTTTTTCTCGGAGTTTGGTCAGGGTAAATATATGGAATCACCTTTTTGCCAACGTTTCGTCTTTATTTCAAGACATCCTCAGGGCTATAAACTAACAAAAAAACAATAAACAATGGACATTTTTTCATTTCTACTTTAAAAACATCATAAACAAATTGAAAAAAGAACTTACTGAGGCTTGGTTCTGTTACATTTACACACAACCGTTAACTGTCATTAACGGTTGTGTGTAAATGTAACAGAACCAAGCCTCAGTAAGTTCTTTTTTCAATTTGTTTATGATGTTTTTAAAGTAGAAATGAAAAAATGTCCATTGTTTATTGTTTTTTTGTTAGTTTATAGCCCTGAGGATGTCTTGAAATAAAGACGAAACGTTGGCAAAAAGGTGATTCCATATATTTACCCTGACCAAACTCCGAGAAAAAGAAAAAGTGTTTGTATATATATATATTGATAAAAGTATCGACCGTGGAATAGAAACAAAACTAAAGTCTATCGGGACTCGGACAGTTCTTCAGGTTCAATTTAAACTATAATTGCCAACGTTTCGGTTTTTATTTAAAACCTTTTTCATAGGCAAAAGTATAAATTTTGAAACAGAAAAACTAAGTATTACATTACAAGTTATTTTTCTTTGTAAAACAATTTGTAATGTAATATTTAGTTTTTCTGTTTCAAAATTTATACTTCTGCCTAGGAAAAAGGTTTTAAATAAAAACCGACACGTTAACAATGAGAGTTTAATTTGAACCTGAAAAACTGAGCGAGTCCCGAAAAACTTTAGTTTTGTATATATATATATATAGTAGGTGTATAATAAAATCGGGATTCGGTCAATTTTCCAGGATCAAAATCAAACTCTCAATGCCGACGTTTCGGTTTTATTTAAAACCTTTTTCATAGGCAGAAGTCAGAATTTTTGAATTAGAAAAATGATGAAATTTACATTATATAAAATGAAGTAACAATAGATAGTTAATGAACTAACATCTTAACTGGTCAAAAACTTGGACCAGACTGGTCCAAGTTTTTGACCAGTTAAGATGTTAGTTCACTAACTATCTATTGTTACTTCATTTTATATAATGTAAATTTCATCATTTTTCTAATTCAAAAATTCTGACTTCTGCCTATGAAAAAGGTTTTAAATAAAACCGAAACGTCGGCATTGAGAGTTTGATTTTGATCCTGGAAAATTGACCGAATCCAGATTTTATTATACACCTATTCTATCCAACGGTTGATATATTATTGAATTTGTTTATATATATATATATATATGATCAAACCACAATAAGAAATGGGATAACAAGACTAAGATCTTTCAACCGTAACAAGTGGTATTCGTCAAAGTCAAAAACCCAACTCTGACGAAGACCGCTTGTTACGGTTGAAAGATCTTAGTGTTGTTTTCCCATTACTTATTGTGGTTTGATCATTGATTGTTAATTCACGTGTTTATGTGAAATCTTTTTATATATATATACGTTGGGTTTTTGACTCTGACGAAGCTAAATATAAGCTAAACTGACGAAGATAAATGTTTGATTGAAATATGCTAGTAAAAGGGATGTGAGTAACACTCGGCACTGCCAATGCCACTATTGTGCCGGTAATGAAGAATAATGATCTTAAATTAAATAGAAAGTAGAAAAATATGAGGTTAAATAGGACAAATTACAGAGTAAAGTAAAGGAATTTGTATGCTTGCGAAAAAGTGTTTGTGTGTGTGAGAGAGGTTGAATGGTGGATGAGTAAGACACATTAAGTGAAATGGTCGCTGTTTTTGTAAGGCATTATGTAAAGTGCCAATGACAAGAAAGGGCCTAGTCTCCTGGGAAGCATATGCCGAGGAGTCCACCAGAGCCACTGGCGGTCTTAATTGCAGCTAAGCGTTACGAGAGCCTCGTAGAAACGGGTTTGGGCAGAAGGGAAAGTAAAGCCGGTGACCTTTCTAGGTTACCTCACTGCCCACTAATAAAAGCCTATTACCAACATAATCCGCACCTACTGCATCCATCGCAACTTTAACTTATTCTTAAAATAATTACAATCAAATCAATTGGTCTAAATTCAAGTTGACCAATTGTTTACCCCTATATTATATAATCTAAGACTCATTTTTTTTATTTATGATTTTTCTTTGTTTCATTTATTTAAATTTTAAGATTGGTTTTAATTTTCATTATCAACTCTTTCTATTTGGTATTCATTCTGAAGAGCAATACAGCATTTTGACAACTCTGTAGTGACTTTCTCTGTTTCTTTCCTATTTGTTAAAGTATATATATATCAATGATCAATCCACAATAAGAAATGAGAAAACAAGACTAAGATCTTTCAATCGTAACAAGCGGTCTTCGTCAGAGTCAAAAACCCAACTGATATGTGAAATCTTTTTATATATATACATATATATAAATTAATAATCAACAATAACTCTTGATATAATATATGAATTAAAAATCACAATTAACAAATATATATTAATTAAAATGCTCTAAGGTCTTTCGTTACAACATCATCATAGAGCTAAATGAAACAAACAAAAAATATAATAACAAGTTAACCTGGTTGATTGAAGTCTTCAGGATTGCTGGCATCCCTGTCTCAATTTAATGTTCCTAAAATTGAAGGAGTCTTGATCTGCTTACTTATTTCTTTTATTAATATTTCATTTAGTTTGTAAAGTCCGGGACTATTGTTCATTAAATTTCCATAGAAGTTCTTTATAAGTGCACTTTTAATTATATTTTTCCTCCTTTCTGAAGGTACAAAAATTAATTCCTTTGCTTCACTCCAATTTATGATATGTTGTTTGATCATTGATTGTTATTTCACGTGTTTATGTGAAATCTTGTTTGTATATATATATGCTTAAAAAAACAGAAGGAAATACAAAAGAGTAGACACTAGGACTCAGTTTCAATATTTCTACTCTGTTAACAGTCATTCTCAGAAACGGAAATGGTACAGTGAGAAGACAAAAGTCAACTCAGCATATATATATATATATATCACTTTTTACCGTCTGTCTTGAACGAGCGTACCTCCTCTTCTTCTCTTCTAGTCTCTTCCTGACGACAAACTTCGTTCCAAAATATTGATCCTAGTAAGTTAATAAGTGTTTTAGTTTTTTTTTGGTGTTGTTTTTCTCAGTTATTTATTTTTCCAGTTTGGACAGTTTCTTTGTTATATATAAATATTTATATTGTTTTCTATGAGTTGTCCGGGGAATTAAAATAAATTCAATTTCCGTAGCAGATAATAAAAACAAAACCAACACCCAACCACCACAAAAATCAGAAATAGAAAGGGAACAAGAGTTCACTGCAAAGTGAGGCTCATGTTTTCTGCAAATAATCTTATTTCACAGAGGGACTATGTAACCTCTATACCCAACCTTTATAATGATGGCTTCGCTAAGCAGCGGGTAACTGGGACCGCACGCATGGACCTACAAACTCTACTCTCATATTGGTCACCATTTTAACGAAATATATATATGTATAAAGATTTCACATAACAATCGATGGTCAATATGAAATGGGAAAACAGGACTAAGATCTTTCAACCGTAACAAGCGGTCTTCGTCAGAATCAAAAACCCTACTGATGGTTTTGACTCTGACGAAGACCATTTGTTACGGTTGAAAGATCTTAGTATTGTTTTCCCATTTCATATTGTGGTTTGATCATTGATTTATATATATCATAAGATTTCAAAGTAAATAAAAATGAATGTCTTAACCACTATAAAAAAAACCAAACATGTTACAAAAATCTTTCAGGCAAAAAAAGTGGTCAGAATCTCACTGATAGTAGCAAAACGAACTTAAAGTCAAGATGTCAATCAAGCCTAAGAAGTGAAGTCTAATAGCCCATGATATTGCAAAACTATAATAATTAAAATTAAACGGGTTTCTGTTACAAAATTAGAGAAAGAGTTTTTTGCCCTCTTTAAATATTTGTCAGTATAAGAGACGGAATATTTTAATGATAAATCAGTAGAACTTATGTTATTTATTTTATCAATAAGGAATTCATGGAAGCAAACGCTTAGTGTCAAGATTCAAAAGGCTATAAACATTTTTGCATTTATAGAATGGGCAGAATAAAAAAGCAAGTACATTGGAGGGTTTTTTGTATTCACTAAAACGTAACTCTTTAGTTAATTTATGAGTAAGGACATCTATGAAAAGTAATTTATAATTTACTACTTCTCCCATTCAGAATTAGATTGTCAGCACAAATTAATTTAATTGTGTTAGAAAGGTATATTTGTTCATAGATTTGGGATATATGAAACTTAATTATGCAGTATTGAAGTTAAGATTTTGGCTTCAAAAAATTGTATACATAAATTTCTCAGGAGAATGTACGAGGGTCGTCCAGAAAATAAGTTCCGTTTTGGTCTGTAGGGCGGTAGGAGTGGTTTTTGCCAAATCCGGCAACACAGCTCGAAAGAGGAGAGGTGGGGGAATAGAATGAGAGGTGGGGGACCTCAGTCAGTCAATTACCAACGTCAGGGCAGGTAGTTGAAATGGAGCCCTCCATGTCACGTCCCGCCACCTCGATCCCCGTTCCTTCTCGAGTTGTTTTGCGCGGAGTGATTCAATTTCTTTATGCACAGGGTTTCAAATCAGTTCAAATTCACGAACAGCTCATTTCTGTTTATGGAGAAGGTGTAATGAGTGAATCAATGGTGAGGAGATGGGTACGTGAATTTAAGGCGGGAAGACATTCACTTGAGGATGAAAGTGGGAGAGGCAGACCCTCAGTTGTGACGGACGAAATTGTCGCAGAAATCGACAATGCAATTCGCAAAGATCGTCGTTCAACCCTGGATGAACTCCACCTGAGTTTCTCAGACATCTCACGATCCTTCATCCATGAGATCGTCTCGAAAAAACTTGACTTTCGGAAAGTTTCCGCCCGGTGGGTCCCTAGAGAGCTGAATGTCTTCCCGCCTTAAATACACGTACCCATCTCCTCACCATTGATTCACTCATTACACCTTCTCCATAAACAGAAATGAGCTGTTCGTGAATTTGAACTGATTTGAAACCCTGTGCATAAAGAAATTGAATCACTCGGCGAAAACAACTCGAGAGGGAACGGGGATCGAGGTGGCGGGACGTGACATGGAGGGCTCCATTTCAACTACCTGCCCTGACGTTGGTAATTGACCGACTGAGGTCCCCCACCTCTCATTCTATTCCCCCACCTCTCCTCTTTCGAGCGGTGTTGCCGGATTTGGCAAAAACCACTCCTACCGCCCTACAGACCAAAACGGAACTTATTTTCTGGACGACCCTCGTATAAGCAGTTACCCATTGCAAAACCTAATTTTTGTTTGTAAAAATTATTTTTAAATTAAAAATGGCTATCAACTACACATAATTTAATTAACTGGATTATAGCAGTGGTAGATAGGAGGAGGGATAATTAACTAGTTTCCCTTGTACATCAGAAAGTTCAAGATGTCAGCTGCAGGTAGATTAGTAAAAGAAACTTTCACATCAAAACTAGTAAATCTAAACTCATTCTTATTATTAATGCTCTTTAATTTACGAACTATCCAGATTTATAATTATCTATAGACTATACCAGGGGTCGGCAACCTGCGGCTCTTTCATCATTATATCAAGGAAAAATAAATTACTTTAAACAAGTATTTATTTGTATTTTATTTGTGTTAGTTATTTTGTCAGTCTTTTACTTCTAAATCGGAAGATCTTTATGCGATCTTGAAATTTTAAATGTTAAAAATATTAAAGAAAAAATATATTTTATTGTTTTTTGTAGCTCAAAATAAAAGTCATACTCGCGAAAGCCAGTATTCCCGCCCGAACGCCATCTCAACATTCAACCCCAACAAGGCCAGATAATGGAGAAATATAAGAAAAGAAAAATATTAGAGGAAAATAGATCGTTCAATGACGCTTGGGCAGATTCATTTGCTTTCATCCTAACGAGAGTAGCACTTTGTACTCTCTGTAGCACTTCGTGGATTTCATAACCAACACTTTATAGAGTAGTCAAAGCACTAATAAGTGTATGTTTATTTTTACTTTCTAATAAATGCGTTGTTCCCCATTTTAGATGTCAAAAACTATTTACGGCTCTCAGTGGTTTCCGACCCTTGGACTGGACTATCGGTGACCCTTTATGTCACTCAGAAATTATAGCAATAGTTATTGAAATAGATTCACTGAACATGATTGACAGGGATAATTTTAACTGTTGTTTCTTGTTATTAAGGCACAAAAATGGATTGTTATATGGCCCAAGCTTTTGGTATAGTATTCTTAACATGATTCAAGATATATACACTGTAAGTATATTTAGCCAATCACAATAAAAGTAAAGATTATAATAGTTTCAGGTCTCTATCTCCACTGAAAATGGATGAACAAACAAACGAACTCACAAACTTTATATATATATATATATATATCATCTTCTAAAAACGCAACTGTTGCACAAGAGGGAGCGAAGCAGGTCATCGACAACTTTATGTATATATGACAGTTTTCTTATCCCGACCACATATATATACATAATATGTGGTGCTATATTATACATGTGGTATTCCCGTAACACTTACATCAATGGTATTAGATTAATTATTCTCCCGTTAGTCTATAATTTCGGCAATTTATTACAGGTTTTCATTAAATATTGACGAAACATGAAAAGATGTCTAAATATCCCTTTTCTCTTTCAATCATATTTAAGAAAACAATATTTGAACATGACATAATAGTTGCAACATGATTGGGTTTACTTACTCAACAGTCATCGAGTGTCAGTGCTCAGGAAGCAGTCTCCAGAGACACCTGTGTTGCGTCATCGGTGCCTCCTCATTAGGGCATGACAGGAGGGCCTTGTAGTCAACACAGAAAACTCATCCTGCAATAATATGCACTTTCTTTACATCCAATACAATACATGTTCAATATTGAGTAAATATTAATGATTCTAGTTGTAAAATGGCTGTGGGAGCCACTAATTTTATTTTTTCTGTAATATTAGTAGGAAAGGATATCTCGACCCATATCCTCTTAGCTAAACCATTTTTGACCACCATCCATCATCAAGAGCAAACAGATGTTATTATCTGTATTACAACATACTTTTAGCTAAAGAAGTCATGCAATTGTTATTTCCTTTCCTTACATTTACTATTTCTTAAAGAATTTTAATTTATTTTGAATATTGTTCATTCCTGCCATCATATTTAATCTTTTTTCTGCTTTTCCAACATATAAATGATCTATCAATAGTGTAATGAAGTCACCTGATGGATTCTTAATCTATCCCTCAATTACAATCTTGCTCATTGTTTACGACTATCTGAATGAATACTGACTAGAAAAACTCAACTAGTAAGAATAATCGGACAAGAGTATTTATAATTATACTATTGCACAAAATAACATTAATTCTGACTTTGATGACGGATTTTTTTTTCAAAAGTAGTGAAGCAATGAAGATAGCATACGAGGTAAGACAATGCTTTATTCTATCAATGTTATCAACAACGTCTGTGCTAGTGACGATGTCATTATTTTATTTATCCTAGAAATGTGTGAATTCATCTAGACTTAGAACAGAAGAATACTTCTTCATTCATTCATTCATGAACTTCATTCATTCGTCCATGCAGTTTCTGAATATCACCGTGATTAAGGTTGTTCACAATAATCGGAGAAGTCTCCGGATAAACCAACAGAGAGGTAAAGGCTATGGCTTCACTACAGTAGATTATTAGCTTAATTTATAATTAAATAAAAATGGAACATATGAAAAAAAACAGTAATTAATATTTGCTGTGCGACTCATTAATTTTAAAAGGTGATTCAACTTTTGTTCTACTATTTTGCTAGTGAGTTCTATTGAATAATGCATATTTTATAAACAATTGAGTACGGTGAGAGCTTCCTGCAGGCTCAGAGTGACCTCTCTAGGCCACTCACTTACTTCCGAGGTGAGTGTAATTTCCCTTTTGGCTTAACACAATAGCCTTTATTCTTTGAAATTTCTCTTAAAGTGGGGCTTGATAATAAAAAGAATTCAATTGGGGAAGTTCTCACATTTTTTAGTCCATTGTGTTAGGCGCCTTCAGACTTCCTAACCAGCATGCCACTTATACCACACTTCAACTCTTCAAGAGGAACAAAGTCCAGTGCTGTACCAAAACCTCACTTCTTTAGTCTTTTGAATAACAACTTTATCTGCAAGCATGTTTTCAGTAAAATACAACATATATAAATTAAATATATTAGTCATTTTATTTCAGTAGCACCATTTCATTTATATAACTACTTATTATAAGAATCTAAAATCATACTTAAGTTCTTTAACAAGCAAATACCAATATTGATGTGTTATAGCTATCTGTGTGTCCATCCATAAGTTATAAACTTTAACAATTTGCATAATCTATAAATTGATTCTAAACTTTCAATAGCCAATAATATTAACTAACAAAAATAGAAATCTCTTACAATTAATATGACATAGACCAATGAGCCGAAAAATAGCACCATTTCATTTATATAACTACTTATTATAAGAATCTAAAATCATACTTAAGTTCTTTAACAAGCAAATACCAATTTTGATATGTTATAGCTATCTGTTTGTCCATCTATAAGTTGTAAACTTTAACAATTTGCATAATCTATAAATTGATTCAAATCTTTCAATATTAACTAACAAAAATAGAAATCTCTTACAATTGACATGACATGGACCAATGAGCCGACAAATCACCAAAATAACTCTGTTAAACTATAAACTTGTATAGATTCATAGAAAAGTTGTGAATTTAAGGGAGTTTGATAAGGTGTTGATAAGGAAGGGGGACTAAATTTGAGAGAAAGAGGGAACAGAACCAAGATTAAGTGTTCCATAACTGAAACCATCTTGTCAGTACTGTGTTGGGGTAAATAAGCTCTGGAAACTTCGCACAAAGTAAATTACGATGGAAATCTTTATCTCTTAATCTATATTACTATAAATTCGTTATCGCTTTTTTACAGGCGGAACTTTAAATACCAGTGAATTCTAGTTTAGACAAACTTATTAAAATAAATATTAAACAAAACAGTGAATAGTGTATTGCTTTACAAAAAATCATATTAAAAAAAAAAGAAGAAAAAAATCACTTCTCTCAACATAAGTAAGGTAATATTAATTACTCCAGATGTGAGATCTACACTTCATATAGAATAAGCCTTATCAGTTATTTTCCATAAAAGATCTTAGTTCATTTTTTTGAATTTCTTATAAATATTTACCAAATTAAGTGGTCTTTGCCAATATTAGTGTGACTCTGTTGAAGATCGTTTGTTTTTGTTGAAAGATGTTTGCAAGTTTTCTAATGACCTTTGTTCGGATTTGACGTTCATATAAACAAGCTATCAATAAATTATTAATATTAAAATTATAGTAATCTGTCTTACCTCGTACCCTGCTGCTGAAGCTCTCGGACCGGTTTCGGGCATCACCTATCTTCAACAAAAAGTTCTTGTGTAGATGGGTGACGACCGAAACCGGTCCGAGAGCTTCAGCAGGAGGGTACGAGGTAAGACGGATTACTATAATTTTAATATTAATAATACTAACCTCTGTGGTAATGACGAAATGCATGAATTTATCAATAAATTGTTGAGAAATGTATAACAAACAAAAAGAATGGTTTGTTTCTTTTTTATGTATATATTATTTATTAAAGTTAGTTTTTCATCCTAACTAACAGAAAATATGGCTATTTCATCCTGCAGGGTGGTAGATTGCAGTGATATTTTATAGAAGAAATGTATATGCAACAATTCTACGATTTTCTATCAACCGACACAAATGCAAGACAGCCTTTTATACAGTAGTTTCTACCCATTGCCCATGTCTAGACATGTTTAATCGCTTTAATTGATAACTCCTTCGCAACCAGTCTTGGCAAACTAAACTCTTTCAATAAACAAAGAGTACTCCTAAAATCAAATGTCTTGATACTAAGATTTAGGGATTCATTCAAACAGGTGACAACTGAAACAAGTGAAATATATGTTCAACGAAGTGACAAATCAAAGGAATGACAATGGTATCGTGATCAGAGGTGCAACACAATGTTGAACTCCATAATAGAAATCGCAGGACCAACGAATGAAAGTATGAAAAGTGTCTATTCTACAAACAATTACCCAATGAGCAATATTCCCTCTAAATTTTCATGCATCTGCAAACACATACAAGCTCTCTAATCTACAAGATTAGGGACCACAGAAAGTGATATATATATATATATATTCTATGTTTTGTTATTGAGGGCTAGGTGAAAAAAAATAAAATAAACTCATTCCTAGGCCGACGTTTCGATGTATTTGTACATCATCTTCAGGGCTAAAATTAAAGTAAGAACTATAATACATTTACCAAAACAATCTACAACTCACATAGAGAACTAACACAAATTTTTTTAAGACCAACAGATACATACAAAAGGTTATTTTATAATCAGAGTTGTTGAGTACACATCTATTTCAAAGTCTCAGACAAAAGGAAATTAGTTTTACCTTGGAAAGAGTGCTTTCCAAGCTTATTATTGTCAATAACAATTTTTGAGATTATATATATATATATATATATATATATATCCGATTCTGTCTACTTCTACTTCTTCCATCTTTAATCACCCCCCTTCTATTTCCTACCGTAAACCTGCCAATCTAAAAAGCATTTTCTCTCATATTTCCCCTCAGCCTTCCAATCCTGTTCCTGGAATGAAACAATGTGGACGCCGTGGCTGTCAAACTTGCCTGATTGTAAATCCTAATCCTTCCTTCGATTCCCCTCTCCACCATAGTTCCTACCCGGTTCAGGTCAATTCCTCCTGTACCTCGAGCAACTGTGTTTACCGACTGGATTGCACTCAGTGTGACTCCTTTTACGTTGGCTTAACTTCTAATAAGTTGAGCCTTCGTATGAATGGTCATAGGGCTTCAGTCGGTCAACGCAGTAACTATCCTGTAGCCATCCATGCGAACTCGCATGGACTCAGTTTCAATGACTGTTTCAGGGTTCAGATCCTGAAACAGATCCCCGAATCCAACAATAAAGTTACCCTAAGAGCTTCAGAGGAGGCATACATATGCTTACTTGATGCTCGCTCTTCCCCCGGACTCAACCTCAACCGATAATTTATTTATGATTTATTTATTTATTATTTTTTATTTATTTATTTATTATTTTTTATTTTACTTTTTATTTATTATTTTTATTAATTTTAATTTGATTTATCTACTTTTTTATAATTTTTTATAGTTATAATTTTTACTCGTTCCTTTTACGTCTTAATTTGGCTCTTCATTTCCTTCTCTCCCTTCCCCCGCTTGGTGGTAAGTGGTGGGGTACTGGCTGCGGTTTCCGAGTTCAGTACCGCCCTGTCTTCCTGCGGGACTCTTCGCTCTTCGCACCTCCTGATGACGACGATTGTCGAAATATCGATGTGAGTTATGTCTGTGTCTTTCTGTGTGTTTCCTTCGTTTTTTATTTTATTGTATATATATATATATATACACAATTAAAAGAAACGGTCCAGCGGACTTTTTTAAAATAAAATAAATTCAAAACGAAGGAAACACACAGAAAGACACAGACATAACTCACATCAATATTTCGACCATCGTCGTCATCAGGAGGTGTGAAGAGCGAAGAGTCCCGCAGGAAGACAGGGCGGATATATATATATATATATTATAACAACTGTAGTCTGAATGAACACGCGAACACTGAACTGAAATAACCAAGCAAGGCTGTGTAATGTAAAACTTAGTTTTTCTGTTTCAAAATTTATACTTCTGTAAGTTTTCTCACTAACCTATAGTCAAAATTTCTATTGTAATTTCTTAATTGTAGCTAATTGCACTTTTATGTATGTTTGATTTTTGAATGATTATATTATTTCTTATATTTACTCTGTTTTTGTAGGCCTATGAAAAAGGTTTTAAATAAAGACCGAAACGTTGGCAATGACAGTTTAATCTGAAAAAAAAAATCTATATATATCAAAAGATTTCACATAAACACGTGAAATAACAATCAATGATCAAACCACAATAAGAAATGGGAAAACAAGACTAAGATCTTTCAACCGTAACAAGCGGTCTTCGTCAGAGTCAAAAACCCAACAGAGTCAAAAAACCACTCTTCCCTCCCACTCTTCTCAACTCCTCACCAGATGTTTTCTGCATCTAGTGTTCAGTTGGGTTTTTGACTCTGACGAAGACCGCTTGTTACGGTTGAAAGATCTTAGTCTTGTTTTCCCATTTCTTATTGTGGTTTGATCATTGATATATATATATATATATATTACTCACAGAAAAATTGTAATTTCTATGATCTTGGAATATGATCAATGAAATTAAAAAAATGTCTTATATAGAAAACAAAAGTGACTGTAGGAAGTTTTTTGAAAATACTTTATTTGCAATTTTTTTGTTCTTGATTTTATTTTGTATCCTATTGAATTTAAAAAAATAATAAACTAAAAAAAAGCGCATTTCACGATTGTACTAAGGTGATAACATAAGGAAAATGGTGTATTTTACTTTTCAAAATGCTACTTCATTTTTTTCAAAGGTTAGACATTTTTTTTGGCGACTATATGTTGGCTTTTTTTGTGCGCTGGATTAGTTTTGTTGTGCCCAGAGCATGTGCGAGCAGTGCGCTATTGCGCATGCGTGCTGCGTACAAGGAACGTTACCAATGAAAGACATAAGGTAAAACTATTCAACGAATGAAGGGGATACCTAAGGGATTGTGTAAAATATTATGTAATAAGGAAATAATTAATATTTACAAAATTAATACATGTAAACAGGTACCTATAATTAGAGAAATATAAACAGATAGAAAAGTAACTAGGAGAAAATTATTTTTAATTAATTCAGCTTAATATAAAAATAAATGTACTTATGAAACAAAATAAAACTTATTAGAGAAATGCTAGTGTCACATAATGAAAAGTCAATGAATTATTCATAGATTCTCAGCAACCTCCCATCAATAATATTATCTATCAGAACAGTATGACCAAAGTGAGGGAGGATACTTTAGTTACGTCACTGCTGCGAATGTTATTATTGTTGATCAATCTTCTTTTATGTAGTCCTTATATAAACTTGATAATTTCTTTCGACAGTAAGGATTAGAGTTTATCGATATAGTATATTTATATGATTTTCTTACAGTCTATAAATCTCTAGCAAATCTATTCAAGAGTTCATAAACTTAGAAAACCTAGAGTAGTAGTATCAGTAATAGTGGTGATGAACTTTGTTTAGTAGTATGTGATTTTCCCATAATTTATAATTTACTAAACCGTTTACAACCAAAGTAATTCACATCAATGAAACGCGAATATCCTTTTTTGAAGGTATAAACCAGTTATTTTTTTAAATTAAATTTATTTATGAGTATTTCAATGTTAAAAGATTTTGTTTCTCAAAATATGTTCCAAATCAAGCTCTCTTAAGATTAAAACAAATTTTTAAATTTTTCTTTTTGTACCTTTTGTCTTTAATGAAACAATACATACTCAATACTAGAAGTAGATTGTCCGAAGGAAGATTACTTTTCTTCTCTTTCTATGTCATCCTCCTATAGTTTACAATTACCTAAAGTGCTAGTTGTTAATTCAATTAGATTTGTGTATATTAATAGTTCTCTACATAGTTCATTCATAAAAGTTGTTCCTGAAGGAAGACCCTAATGAGGCAACCCCTAATGGTAGGTGAGGGATTAAAAGAGTTAATCATAAAGATGTTGAACCACGGTGGTGTTAGAAAGTTTAGTTCACCAAGATAATCAGCTCGAAAGTACTTAGAAAGCGCTATAAAACGTGGAAAAACATGTGATCAGCTGTTTAAAAGTTCACAGTTGAAAACGTTGTATTGATCTTAGAAATCATATCGTTCTATATTCTAGTCAATACCTGGATCTGCAGATCGTTAATAGATCTCTCAGTACTGTGAAATATTCACTTTAACTACAATGTATTAAAATGTATGACTATACTTGAGTTAGGCAAAATGTAGGACTCCTAATGTAGAATGTTTTTGTGTGATAACACAAGCGGCCTATGTGTGTTCTCCCATGGTACTGCCACTGCAACCTAACCTAACCTACACATAGATGTATATATTTTTAAGTATACATATATATAAAATACATATTTGTATACGCATCATCAGCATCATTTGAAATAAACTTCTAACCAAGCTTTCTTAAGATTAAAACAAATTTTTATCTTTTCTTTTTTGTACCATGCACAGAGAAAGAATACATTTTTAAGTACACAAATATCTTTCTGTGATTTACTGTATTTATAAATGCAAATAAAACACTTTTATAATTTAAATATATAATGACGTCGTGAATTCTGCATAATTCAACTTGGGGGCGTTCAGACCTAAAAGTTTCAATGTCTAAATCCAGTGATTAAAGTGGTAATTAAATAATGAGTAAATTTAAATACTAACTCTTATCAATGTAGTAGTAGTAGTAGTCATTTTTTCATTTTCACAATAAACTATTCATTATTATGAAGTATGAATTTAATCATAAGACAGTTTAACTCACATTGCTGTCTAAACTACTTCATAATACCACAACACTCTTTATTCTGGCAGCTCCTGACCGACATTTCAGCATCAGTGTCAGATGTATTTTTCCCTCAAAATCATTGAATAGATCACTCTGAAATATTTACTTTATTAGTATGAGATATTAAATTGTTAGTAAATTGATTCCATAAATCTTAATATCTAATGTTTACTTCATTATTAACCCAGAAACAAACTTGAAAGTTAAAACCATACATTTTTACGACTATCTATTTAATATTTCAACACAACAGTTCATTTTTTTCTTGATTAGATGTATTAACATACAGAAAACAATTCACAACCAGAAATCATCTTAGTTATTTCAATAAAGTATATTCATATAGCATATAACTATAACATTATAAAGAATAGCAATTTATATAATAAATCCTCACAGTTCCTTTACACTGAGAAGTATAACTAAGCTATACATTGAAATTGGAGTTCATTTTTCTGATTAAATACTTCTGAATGTTATTGAATAGTTTCCACTTATGTGATACATGAAAACTTTAAGCTAAAAAGAATTACAACTTTTTAAATAATACTGAATTCAATATCAAAATAGCAAAATATTAGATAAAAAATTTAGGGTTATTCATAAATAAGTCCAGCAATGGTTCTCTGAGATAAGGGCGCAAACTTGTTGATAACAGTATCACAATATGAACCGTCGTAACCTTCTTGTTTCGTAGACCTGAACATTTGGTATCCTCTATTTGAGGATGTCAAATAATTCGCCTTTAGTCCTTGGGATATGCATCGATTTGTTGAGTTATTAAGTTCTTTTCACACGTACGTACATAAATTATAGAAACAAAACAAAAACATGAATTTATATCAGTTAAGAACTTAAATGTTTAATAGAACACATTGGTTTAAAGTGATATTGCAGTGCTCTTCATTTGAAATTGTGACTTATTAATACTGCAGTATATCCTTGTTTTATATGAGAACCTTTGATAGACATTTGGAAATTATTTAGTAGTTGTTATAATATTTAACTTTGAGAAAAGAATAAATTAAATGTTGCAAACAATTATTTCATTAACTATTATATTATTTATTAAATTGTAATCCATCTTTTTGTTTAGGGAATAGAACAGGATGAATGGCTTTAAACATTTTAACAGAAAGAAAAGCAATGAACCAAAGGTTAGTGGCATATACTATACATAAAAGAAATGTAAAGGATTTTTTTTTAAGTAGTATTATTTTTATTTATATGATGTGGTATGAATAGGCATCTGCTTTGATTTGTTATAGTGAATTTTCAAAATGAAATTTATATTTCGTTTAAATGTTTTAAAGAATTCCTCTCAGTTCGACTGTTAGTTTGGTAAATATGTAATGGATAAATTCAAATTCCTTTTACTGTTGTTTCTATATATTGTTAGAAGAACTTTATTGTTGAGAGAATAACTTTTATTTTGTCTACAAGTCTAAATGTGTCTTTCTCATATTCTAAGGAATGAAGTGTTTTTTTGAAATGTAGTGTGCTAGAGCAGTGTTAGATCTTATTTCATATTAAAAAAAAACAACAAATTTTGCTACTCCAATATACAGTTCGCTTATTTACTTCACCGAGATAGAACGGTTCTCTTCTTTTTTTTTGCAGTGATTATAGAATATTTATAGTAAATTACCATACTTCTTTATAATATTACTGAAAAATATTTAAACCATTATTTCTATACATATGTATAAAATCATAGTAAATAATCTATGTGCATGCATACTTTATTCTGTCTTCAAAGTATATCATAGTAATTGATTATTTCACACTTCTGAAGTGGCAAGAAATTGGGGCAGGAAAGATGCAATAAAAGCATTTTTTATTAAAACAGGTATTTTCTGTAATAGTTCTTAATTATTCAACGTATTACTTACGGTGCATCTAGAAACTTTTTCTACAATTAGCTACACAACCTAATGTATGTACGATAGGTGCAATATTAACTACCAGCCATATGTATTTTTTCTTCAATATACAAGTTTTTCTGGTTAATTTAAAATAATCCAAGTTTAATTTAAACTTCATTGTAGTATATATGTATTTTCAAGATGACAAACTGTTTTAAACATAAATTTGAACAATATGAAATTAAATTATTTTAATTTAAACTTGGAATATTTTAAATTAAACTTAGTTTATTTTAAATTATATAAAAAAAAGTTGTAGTAAGTAGCATGATATACAGTTTTAATACATCTAATTGACGAATTGTCATTCACTGGAGATGTGGTAATTGTTATATTATTTACTTATTCATATTCACTGACTAAAACCCTTTTACCCTACTACTATGATATATAACAGAAGTAATAAGAAGCAAATAATACTATGAAAATATAAAATAAGAGATAATACAGTAGTATAATAAAAATAGTAATAATAGTTCATAGTAAAACTGTGTAATAATTAATAAATAATTGATCGAATGTTGGAAGGATTTTTTAGTAAAACATAAATTAGGCATTATAAAATAATATTTTAGTACTAAATAAATTTAATCGTAACAATATAATTAGAGAAAAAATATGAGAATAACATTGTTTAAGACCAGAAATTTTTAAGGAAAATAGGTACAACTAGTAGACTAAATAACTGTTTTCAATTGTTTGAAAGATACTTTTGGAACGTCATAGAAGAAATTTTGATTCAATTAATAAATTAGCTGAGCCTTGAAAACGATTACAAGGTGATTTTTCCGCTTGATATATACCGTGGTAGTTAATTTAAATATACTATTTTCCTGTTGAGGTGTATTGGTGATAAAAATATAAAGCCTATTAATGTAATATAAAATATTACCATAGATAAGAGTGGACAGTCTAAGAACAAATTAATTAAACTCATAATATTGAAAAGAAAATTAATATGTTGCCACTGACCATAATTAAGATGTTCAATACCTTCTGTATTCTTGCATTGTCATTCAATCAACGCAATATTTAATTTAAAAGACATATATTAACTAATTTTTTGATTTAGATAGTTTGAATTCATTTAAAACTATTAGAAATAAAAGTGACGCTATTATACAGAGACGTAATTAAAAATGAAAAGTATTTGAAAAAAATGATTGGTTGAAATAAAATGAGCTATGATTGGTTGAAATGAAGAGCTATGATTGGTTGAAATAAAATGAGCTATGATTGGTTAAAATAAACATAGGATGTATGGTTGGCGTTAAACGGATTGGTTGAAATAAAATGAGCTACGATTGGTTGAAATAAAATGAGCTATGATTGGTTAAAATAAACATACGATGTATAGTTGGCGCTAAACGAAAAGCTGTATCATGATTGAATGATAATTACTTATATAATAAATGGGGACCCATGAATCTGATATTAACTTCCATTCAACTTTTTTTAAACATCATTTCTAATCTAATTTATACTTTAATAAGAGCAACTTTGTTTTACTGGCATTATTTAATTTATAAAATCCATATTATAAGGTTTTCACTTTATTTATTATAAGGGTTATAATAATGTCAGATATAAATAAGTTACTAGAGATATTAAATTTCAGATTATTATAACAGATAAAAGGAACTTTCTTTTACTGGCATTATTTAATTTCATAAAGTCCATATTACACGATTCTCTTTTTATTTATTATTAAAGTCACAATAGTGTCAAAAAGAAAATACGTTGTTAGAGATAGTGAATTTGATATTATATTATCAAATAGTATAAAAAGTAATACCATCCTTTATTACTACCATCCCATACTTCCTTATGATGTCCATATTAAGAAAGTAGAGGATGTACATTCCATTTGTTCATATAGGAAGTACATACTCTTGAACTTCATAACATGAAATACAATTTCTGGAAGGGCTACTATACTTCATTATTATCCAATCTATCGAAATTTAGTTGAGTCACTTCATATTCATTCTCGAGTATAAATTATTGCACTAATTATTTCTAACATATTATTTCGCTTGTCATTGATCATTATGTACCTAAAATTAAAACATATATTACTTCAACTCATCCAAGATGGTTCTCCTTAGAATTATTAAATAAAACTAAGAAAAAAAAAAAGATGTACAATTTACTCTTCAAAAAACTGGTGATAACTACTACAATAATTTTTCAACTTTTAGATCTCAATGTAAAACTTTAACACAAACTATTACACATATTCATACGACTTCTAAATTATTTGCTAAATATTTATTTTATGTTTTTGATCCTACTTCTTCATTTACTTCTTTATCATGTAATAATAATCATGATGTACATATTTACTTGTACATTTAATATTCACATTCGAACATATTGAAAACACAATTTCTATATTAGATAATGATAAATCTCCTGGTTCTGACAATATCCCTCCAGCCATTTTCTGATGCTTTGGTAATCATTTGATGATAGCTTCATATTTACACTCTTCCCCTTAGATCTATAAAGACTTGTGTTAGTTATTCCAGTTTACAAAGCTGGTGATAAATGACAAATCACAAACTATAGGCCAATGGCAATCCAATTCACTATTTTAAAACATTTGACTCCATAATTACTGTTAAACATAGCAGAGCTAATAATAAATATATGTTTATCAACAACATGGTATTTGTCTTAATAGGTCAAATGTCTACTAATTTGCTTGCATTTCAAAATTATAACCTCAATTTTATGAACTTTGGTTTGCATGTTGATGTGATTTATACTGACTTTGCTAAAGCATTTGATAAAATAGATCATTGTGTACTGTTTTCTAAATTGCAGTTTCCTTGTATTTCAAGAGACATGTTTGACTGGCTGGAAAGTTACTTTCCAAACTGAATCAACCTTTCAAACTTACATATCGTTGAAGTTAAAGCATTTATATCAAATCCGTTGTTTGGAACTTGGTAGTTCCTCAGGGGTCCATTATTGTTTTCTATATTTATCAACATTTATTCCCTGCTGTTGAATATTGAATTTTTACTATTTGCTGACAAACATAAACTTTACTTCAAGATCGTCTTCTGTTATAATTGCAAACTTCTTCAAATTTCAATAAATAAACTTTTAAACTGGTGGTCTTCCAATAATCTGGATCTAAATTTTTATAAGTATTTGAACAATAATACTTGGTTTGAAGGTAATATAACCTTCCAACCAAAGTAAGTAGACTTTGTGAAAGATTTAGGATTGATTATTGACTGTAAATTAACTTTTAACATCATATTGTTGATTTATAAAACCGTAGCATAAAAATCTGTATTTATTTACAAGAAATCATATGACTTCAAAGATCCTAATCCTTTTGTTATTCATGAGCTGTGCAAGCAGTTATTGTAATGTGTGGTATTTACTAATGATTAGAGAGGAAAAGGAACACTAAGTCTTCCAGCACAAAAGAAAGGAAAATTAATTTTTGTGTGGGATTACTTATTGTTCTTTTGTTTTTATTTTACCCTTTATAAATCTATGTTCTTTCAGTTTTAGAATATGTTTGGAATCACTTGTTTACAATCCGGATTGCAATCATTATCATAAATATACTTCAACCCGTCCATTCCAAATTCCTTAAGAAACTTTCTTATAAGTCGAACTATCCTACAGATTCATCTTATTATCGTTTCTTTTGGGACCAACAAAATATGTCTAATCTCCTTTGCCATAGGCACTATTATGACTTCCTATTTACAAATAAATTATTAAATAATTTAATTCATTATCCTTATCTCATTTCCCATCATAAAAAAATTAGAAAAGCCCAACTATCCTATGTTCCATGTCATAAAAATAATTACTGTTGTCATTCCTCACTGAGTAGTTTGATGATAAAGTATAATGGTTTATATAGCAGTTTAGATTGTTTTAAATACGACATAAAGAAATTTAAAAAAGCAATAAAAGAAGTACTATAGTAATCCATCATTATGATAAGAGTTTGTTTAATTTCCACTGATTCAATCTTGTTTGCTTTAATTATCAATATTATTATGTGTAATTGTTTATTAGTTTAATATGAATTATTTCATGTCATAAAAGACCTTTTGTTGTAAAAGTAGTTTATTCTGTATGGAAATGATTACATTAAAAGGATCACTTTAAAGGGAATACCTTTTTTTATCAAATGTGTATTAGTTCTATTTCGTTTACCATAGCATTATCTTTTTTACTTAATTATTCTGAATCTAAATGATAAATATCATCTAATCAATTGCATCTATCTCTTAGTAGAGGTAATACATCTTGTATAACTGTTAAATAGGACATTTTCTATTTACTATTGCTCTACTGTTTTTGTCAATCTATCAAAACTAATCCTATTTAGTTTATAATAACTGTATTTCGTTTGTTGTTTGTGTATTTGAAATATGTTATTAGTCTACATGTTTTGTAATATCTTTTATTGATAAAAGATCACTGATTGTGGAAATATAAAGCTTGCTGAAATAAATAATTTTTTATTGAAAATAATTTAGTACTTTAAATAAATTTATATTAGTTAGTAAATAATTGGTGACTGATTTGGACGCACTGTTATCATTTAGCTCCAACAGATCTTAATCTCTCACCAACTCAATATGGTTTCTTTTATTTGAATCTGTTCATGCTGGTTTTCTTCTTCCTTTTTTTTCAAAGAATTGATTTATTTATAACATATAAAGTGATAAAATTAACCATCAGTTAAAAGTCAATACAACTTGTAGATCATCTTCATTAAAATGCATGAAACAGAAAAGATGAATTACTCATGAGAATTATCAGGTCAGTGATACATTATTCATTTTTTTTTAATATGTACCACATTTTATTAATTAAAATTTACAATATGGTTACACAAACATAATAAGAAAGACATAACTTATTCAAAGTAATTATACAACATAAACAAAAACAAATAAACATTATAGAGATTATTTTAAATAGTGCTGAAATATTGTTATAAGGATTTTAATTATAGGTATTAAATAACTTAACTTAAGATAATATATAAAAACGTTCTAAATTATTGCTTGTGTTTCATCAGTTTAATGTTATATAAGTTAATGGTGACTACTATTATTATATTTAGTTTTTAATCAAAATGTTTATTTACCCAATGTCTTTGAAATACAAATTCAACATTTTCTTAGTTAATGAAAGAAAAGCCCAGTATTAAACAATTAGAAATATTTACAATTTTTTTTAATTCGAAATTGAATTGGAAAATTTGAACTGGTTTGCATTTAAATTTACTGTAAGCCCATTATCAGAAATATACCCAAATAATTTATTTA
The DNA here is from genome assembly GCA_026182355.1 of Hermatobates lingyangjiaoensis. Taxonomy (NCBI): domain Eukaryota; kingdom Metazoa; phylum Arthropoda; class Insecta; order Hemiptera; family Hermatobatidae; genus Hermatobates; species Hermatobates lingyangjiaoensis. Next base: position 2,114,663 of record JAPFBL010000066.1, on the reverse strand, counting down.
TTTTAATAATAATAATAGTCAGTCAAGATGAAATATAATTGGGATAATTGTTATGAATAAATTAGTGAACTCGAAATGTGTGGTACAATCATGAAATGATTGTGATAATAAACTAAAAGGAAGAGGTAATGTAAGTATCAAATTAAACCTTAAATCATTAGTTGTGCAATCCGTAATTGTGTGGTATTTACTCATTCTGAGGTAAAATGGATAAACCTGTGTGGAGACTTTTGTTGGTTTATCCATTTTACCTCAGAAAATTAAACCTTGTGATGTAGTAGTAAATGAAGTTACCAATCATGAAACAAGACTAAATTTACTGTAAATAAGCCCATTATTATTATTTCTATTTATATTCTGCATGCTAAATGTAATAGTGAAGCTGTAGTAATAACAATTCATGTAAAATTTAATAAAATTTTTATTAATGTAATATGATTATAAATTAATGAAAATAAAATGACTCAATACAATGAATATTTTGTATCTAGTTGATATTTCCATCTTGTAAACCTTCTTCATGAAATCCTAAAGGCTTCTTTTTACTGATTCCAAATTATCTTTTAAAATTTCATTTGTATACTATATGTCTTTCAAATGTTCGATGTTGCAGATAGTAAAATTTAGAATGGACTCAATTAAAATGTAATGCAAGTGTTTAGGAGTTCCTTTTAGAAATTCCAGTAGAGATCATTACTTTGATGTACCAAGAGTAATTAATCATTCTTTGATATATCACCAAGCCTAATTAAACATTCTGTATTGTATCACCTGGAGAAAATAAATATTATTTGATGTATCACCAGGAGTAATTACACATTCTTTGATGTATCGCCAGGAGTAATTAAACATTCTTTGATGTTGATTATTTTTTTTAAGGAAATTAATTCTGTTAACTTACTTTCTACAGCTTTATCTGTATCCTAGAATGTCATTAGTATGATTGGATCGGTTAATCAACTGTAAATTTGACAGGAAATCTTTTATCTCAATTTTCCTGCTTTGTTAGAATTCTCTAAGAATCATAAGGTATTTGATCAGTTTACATAACTTTGGGCACCAACAATATGAACACATTTCTATTCCCAAATAAAATTATAAAAGTGTAAATATAGCCGAATGTTAGACGGAATCTTAATGAAACTCAGTAATTTACTCTCCTCGTGAAGAATAACCTTCACTTCGGTCTAGCTTCTTCAGCAGTACTTTTCCCCTGGTGGCACAGTAGATTGAGTTTCTTCCTTCCCTAGGGTTACCTAAAGTCTTCCCTTGTACTTCTTCAATACTGTATTCATCATTATACAACAGTTTTAGAAGCAATTTAGTGTGTACAAATCATTTAATACTTTATTCGTATAATAATAATAATTTTTAACACTTATTTTAATTAAAAGTTATTTTTAAATAAAATTTGTGCTTGATCTTACTTCAGAATTGCCCATTTAAATGGTTTCGAACAGATTTTGAAGTATACTGAAACTTTGGCAATGAAGATGTCAGACTGTCGACTTTTAAAGACAATGAAGTACCAAAATAAAGTTGAAACCTTCAAATTGTACATTACATTATAAAATACAATCACTATTATTTGTTCAAATGATTTAGACATTTTCAAACAGTGAGTGTATTACTATAGTTGTTGCATGTAACATGCCAGCAGATTATTGGGATGTTTAACTACATTCAAATTAAGAGATATAAATGTTTCTTTTTTAAGTAAATATTATTGGAAATTATAATTATAATTATGCTAAGTTATATTTAGTAATAATAATAGTAATAACTGTAAAAAATATTAATAATTATATATATTATTTATTTTCTTTTTTTATTTTAAAACCAAATATAATGGGAACTACTATGGTAAAATTATATATTTTTTTATGTAGAATCTATCTTTACTCTGTATGTATTACAACAATAGTACATGTTTCAAATTACAATTATTATATTATTAATATTAGACAAATTAGTCGAACAATATACTAAACTTGAATGTTTCTAGAATATTTTTTAAAACTGACTTATTTATACCATTACTAGCTGACCCTGCGGACTTCGTAACGCCAATTGTTATTGAATGTTGTGTTACCTTCAGCTTTTTTAATATACATGTCATGTACATTTATACTTTGTACATATTACTAAGTATATTTTACTTGAGTAATATTTTGCCTAAAATATTTACAAAAGATAAACGATAAACAAAACATAAATAATAAAAGATAAATCATAAACATAAGAAAACTGATTCCATGATATATTAAACTATTAGAATATTGATAGTGAACTTTATCTTACCTGTTTATTACTTCTTGATATAAAAAAATATTCTGCCAATTTATTTTCTATTCTAGTACTTGTAAATATACAGCATTTTTTGTTTTCCTATCTGGTGCAAGGACAAATAAATTTGATGGTCTTCTGCAGGTGTTAAACGTGGTATAACTGGTAAAGTTTGTCGAAAATCACCAAACTAACTTTGGTTTGCAGCTAAATAACTGCACCACCAAAGAGCTTCTTTGGTTCCAACATATCATCTTAACTCATTATTTAACTAAATAACCATTTTTTTCACTTAAAAACTGTCCAAGCCAATGAAAACAATGTAAATAAATGCAAACAAATCCGACCAGTAGGACAGGTGATTCATTGTTCTAGAACAAAATTTCAGTTTTTATAATTTGTTCGGGAGCACCTAGAAGCACACTCTGATTTTAAAAACAGACATAAACCTTCCCGGGGATATATTTTCACGGCGATTGGATGGTTTTTGAATCTATCGAAGACAGACAGACATACATTAATTTTTATATATATAGAAGATTAATAGCACCAACAACATTTGGCGATTGTTAGTAGTAACAATGTAGTACTAATCATAATTTAGTATTTATAACATTTACATTACTATATAAGAAAAAATAAAATACATGTTTAGAAATACACATGTAAAAAAGTAGAATAACAAAAAGTGATATTCACACCATATAAGTTTTTCTTTCATTTTAAAATTTTGAAACAGAAAAACTAAGGATTTACATGAGTAATTATTTTTGTTTGTAGAATAATCCCTAATGTAATACTTAGTTTTTCTGTTTCAAAATTGTATAGTTCTGCCTATGAAAACAGTTGTAAATAAAAACAGTAACGTAGGCAAATAGAGTTTAATTTGAACTTGAAAAATTAGGAAATATAGTAGAAACTGTATATGTAAAATAAATTAATACATTTTTATTTAATTATTGTATTAGAAATAAGACGTGTATATTTCTTATTTGAGAATATTTGTGACCGTTATTGTAAATTTCATTTTTATATTTGAGATTTGTATTTTTTCTAAGTTCTAATATTTTTTCTGTTATGGCATTATAGTCAATTAAAAAAAATCATATTACCATTAAATAAAATAATTATTTAAATTATAGATCATTAGTTGTTTTCATATGTTCTATCATTTATAATAATATTTCTTATTATTTAGTAATATGATATATATTTATGTTATACCGAAACGCATAAAATAATGAAAATGTAAATCTAATATTCTATATAACATTATGTAGAGAGAGTTATTAAATAAATTTTTTTTTGTGTATAGTTGTTGATTTTATATACTTTGTATATAAATCATGATGGGCGCATCATTGCTGTAAACAACTTTATTTAGGGCAGTATATTAAGTACAGTATGCTCTTTTACAGACTCAGCACCGTGTGATTTACCTCTAATGGATATACTGTAATTACTATTAGGAAAGAGTCATAAAAACACCCAGAAAAATAAAATAGTTGGAGATCTCAGTGGGTTTCCAAGTTTTCAGGTATATTTGAGATGGTCTTCATTTTCATGGAGTGTGTGTCTGGATTTTGTGCTAGGTATTACCCTTCTTGTTGTTTCTAACAAGAGATATGGATAATATGTAAATATTAATTTTTTATTTTATTATTTTAATATTATACATAGAATAAATAAATGTTCTTTTCTTAATAGAAAACTTAATATTTAGAATTGGTGTAATTAATATGGTGTGGTTGTTTGTAGCAATGTTATATATGATAGAAATTATAGTAAAATTATATATGTAGAAAAAGAGTAGAAATTGTATGTACATAATAGAAGTAATATAAATATTTATGGTATTTTAAAATGAAAATGTTTATTTTTTTATCAAACCACCATAAATAATAAACATCATAAATACATAAATATTTATAGATTAAATTAATCTAATGATGATATGAGAAATACTGAATATTTACCTTTTCTGGCAATATATTTCAGAATTCAATTTTTCAATTGAAAAGAATAATTCTTAGAATTATACATAGAACAAATACTTGTTTTCTTCTTAATACAGAAACAATATTTGGAATTGATTTAATTAATTTGGTGTTGTTTATATATTTATAAATATAATAAAAATGTGATAAATTGTTGTTTTATTATTGTATTTTGATATGAATATGTCCATATTTTTTATTTCAAAATATTAGTGACTGTTAGTAGAAATTTCAATTCTATATTTGAAATTTGTAAAGTTCAATAATTTCTTCTATTATACTCGTACCATTATGGTAAATTTTATAATTCAAATTACCATTAAATTAAACAATTAGTTTAATTTAAGATTCTTAGTATAGTTTTAATATATTTGTTTATTTTAATTTTTTTTTTATTTACTAATATGGTATATACCGAAACGCATAAAATGAAAATGTAAATCTAATATTCGATATAACATTATATAGAGAGAGTTATTAATTTAATTTTTTTTTGTGTATAGTTGTTGATTTTATATACATTTTACATATATAATTACTTATATATGTAAGTAAGGGTGCATCATTGGTATAAACAACTCTATTTAGGGCAGTATATTAAGTACAGTATGCTACTTTACAGACTAAGCACCCTGTGTTTACCTCCAACGGATATACTATAAAGACTCTGAGCAAAGAGTCATAAAAACACTTAGAAAAAGGAAATAGTTGGAGATCTCAGTGGGGTTTCACATTATAAGGTTAGTAGAAATCATTTTTATTATTTACATGGTGTATGTGTCTGACTTTTGTGCCAAATTATACTGATATTTCCGTTCTTGGTTCTAGAAAGAAATATGTAATTTTATAAAATAATTATTTGTTATTCTATTCTATTATTATACAGAGAAGAAGTAAATGTCTTTTCTTAATATAAAAATAATAATATTTCTAATTGGTGTCATTAATACGGTGTAGTTGTTTTTTCGAAATTATAAGTATAATAAATTATAGTAAAATATATATATATATATATATATATATATATATATATATATATATATAAGAAAAACAGTTGAAATTATTTGTGTATAATAAAAATGTTAACAATATTAATGGCACTGTTGTATTTTGAAATTAAAATAATATTTTTTTTTAACACATCATTCTACATTAATAATGATATGGGAAATACTGAATTTTGACCATTTCTGGCAACTTATTTCAGAATGCAATGTTTGAATTGGAACTATCTTTAAGGAAAAGTTATGTTATTTGATGTATGGATTTATATATAAATCTATGGCTATTACAATTTTTTTGGTATGTATACGAGTATATTTATTTAATTAAAGGATATTTCAAAAAAATAATTATTAGAACTGCATATAAAAGAAATACATTTTCTTTCTTAATACAAAAACAATATTTGGAATTAATTTAATTAATTAGGTGTTGTTGTTGACGTTATATATATAATTAAAATTTTATATTTTTTTATTTTATTATTGTCATTCAAATGAAGATGTGTAATTTTTTTATTTGAGAATATTAGTTATTTTTTTTGGAAATTTCATTAACTATGTTTAGAATTGATGTAATTAATTTGTTTTAGTTGTTTGTAGGAAATATGGTAAAAATTCTAATGAATTGTCGACCGTGGGACATTTATAACATAAATAAGGATAATTTATAAAGATATAAATATATCTATCCCTTGGTCGACAATTCATTACTTTTTTGTATATGACTTTTGGGAAGGTAAAAATTATAGATATAATACAAGTATTATCAATTTATATGACATTATTATGTATTGAAGTATTAATTATTCTTATAATTAAATAATATATTTATTTATTTTATTAAAAAATATTGTTGATGATTATATCGAAATTCCATTTTATATTTGAGTTTTGTAAATTTCTGACATTTTTTCCATTATTGCAGTATGGTAAATTAGATAATTAAAATTAGTATTAATTTAAATAATTTGTTAAATTTTTATGATTGATTCTTTGTTTTTGTTTTAATTATTTTATTTTATTTTACAACATACTTATGTTTAATTAGTAAATTAATATATTGATGATTTTATAGGGAAAAACAAAAAATAAAGAAAATGTAAATCAACATTTGATACAACATTGATATACAGACATATTTCTATTTTTTTTTTATGTTTAGGGATGCTATTTTGCATATATGTTAAAATGTTGAGGATGAATCCAACATTGCTATAAACAATTCTATTTAGGTCAGTATATTTAGTGTTGCATGCTACTTTACAGACAAAGCTCCGTGTGTTTTACCTCTAATGGATTTACTATAATTACTATTAGGAAAGAGTCATAAAAACACTTAGATAATGGAAATAGTTGGGGATGTCATTGGTCGATCAGGCTTATGATCACGAGAACCCTTTTTTGATAGTTTTATGGTGTATTTGTCTCCTTTTTTTTTTTTTTTTTTTTTTTGGAAAGTAATGCTGATATTACGTTTCGTGCTTATAATAATATATATGAAATTTTATGGATAATACGGGAATTTTATTTTTATTTTCATGTTAATAGTTAAATTATTCTATATGAATACGTATCATAGTGTTGAAATTTCCTACATGAGAGATTCTAACAATAATGGTGTAGGATGTAGGTAATATAATTGTACAGTAGAGTTATTTGTTACTTACAATGGCAAGTATTGGTTCCAATTTTATAAATTTTTGTCTTACGAAATAATATACTTAAAGAAAGTGTTCTATGAATTATTGTTTATTTCTAATAGGTAAGCCTTACTTACTTTTGTTGTTACTTATTTTTGTTTGTAAGAATGTTTCAGGATGTATAGTAGTCTGTTATAAATACTGATAAGAAATAAATATTAATAAAATTATCGTGCAGTAAAACGAAATACACTTTTATCAGGACTCGGTCAGTTCTACAAGTACTTTTTTTCCCTCCAAAGTAGTAGCCCTACTTGAAGGGACTTTATTATAATATATTTTCACATGCTCCATTTCTTATATTACATGTGAATCGTTACACTAATTATATGAAATCTATGTTATCTACAAGTACTACAGAATTAAACGAGCCTTGATAAAATTATATATATATATATATATATATATATATATATATTTGAAGAAAAAATGCAATATATATATATATATATATATATATATATATAAATTAATAATCAACAATAACTCTTGATATAATATATGAATGAAACACTACTAAACACTAAGGTGTAAAAAAGATCTGAGTACGTCCTTCCTCCGAAAGGATGTTGAACTGTCTTTATTAAAGATTCCTACTGTAAACGTATATTTGAGATGCATTATTTAGTACTCCCAATATAAAGTGTTCACTGTGTGATATCACAAAGGGCCAATCTTTGACCTGGGCGTGTGTGTATGTTGTGTGTATGTGTGTGTGTATGTGTGTGTGTGTGTGTGTGTGTGTGTGTGTTGTGTGTGTGTGTGTGTGTGTGTGTGTGTGTGTGTGTGTGTGTGTGTGTGTGTGTGTGTGTATGTATGTGTGTGTGTCCTCTGCACAGTCATTAGCCTTTCCTCTTTGTTCACATTTGGATACCTACTTGCTGGGAATTCATTAGCACAAGTGTTTTAAATGTTTATAAAGTTCGTATTATTGTAAAGTGTTTAAGGTTTTATGCGGTTCTGGAGTTGGTGGTTTAGTAAACAGCTACTCTTGAGTTTCTTTTCTTCTCATCAATTTTGTATTATTAGTTCAACTTTAGATGAGATACTGTTTAATTCAGTTTTTCGAAATTAGAAACTGTAACTTTATAAGTATTAATTGTTTTTAAACAATTTAAATACCATTAATCAATGTTGAATAATGACTTATAAATTCATTTTGACAATGAGGTTTTAAACACAGGCTGATTGATTATCGGTTATCTTTTATAATTTACTTGGTAATTTCAGGATTAAACCTCTTGAGTTTTGAAGTCTACTTTTTTTCATTAAATCTTAATTGTTTATATGTTACTTGTGGTTATTTTTCTGAGTTCATTTAACTCTTGTCAGCCAGCAGTCAATACTTTATTTTTTGTGCTCTCATTGGTTGGGACAAACTGTTTTGTAAAATAACTTGCTTTGTTGACGGAGGGTTGGGGGGGGGGGGGGGGGGGGGGGCTATAAAAATGCATGAGCAATCGATCCTTCCCTAAGAAGTTTATTAGTTTTTTGCCACAAAAGTTGATTCTTTGCTATATTGCATTGGGTGAAGCTCACTGTGCCCTCCTCCATCCAATGCAGTTTTATGATGATTTCCACTATTACTATCAGTGGCAGTTTACCCAGTAGGGTCTGCGAAAATGTCAGAATGAAACTTCTATCGGAAATACAAATAATACGAAAATGAAGAAAACATTTTCTATAACTTAGTTTATTCTGTATTAACAGACAAGCACACTTATTTATAATAATATTATTATTAAAAACTAATAATATATATATTTTTAAATATTTTATTACATTTTTATGAATTAGAAAGTTTTTGTGTTTGTTTTCACAAATGTTATTTGGCTTGGTGTTGGTTCTAATATTTTATTAGGTGTACAGTTAACACAATGAGAGTGAGTTCAACTATCTCATTCAAAGACAATTTATACAGAGATTGTTCGATAGTGATAAAGTTCATGTGTTTAATTAGTGTATTGTGTGCCAATTGATTTAGCCATTTCAGTTAGAAAAGTTTCGTATAACAAATCTTAACATTATGATAGAATCAAGGCTGTGCAGTTGGACCTCTTATGGCCGACTCCGACTCCTCTATTTTTCAACATCCGACTGCGACTCCGATTCCAGCTCCGACTCCATCTATCCTTTTTATTATTTTGAAACAGATGACAGGTGGATAATAATAAGTAGTACTTTCTATTAATAATGATATTATAATTAGCAATTTATAAAAAAAATTGTGAAATTTCAATTACCACAAATAGCAATAGATCTATAATAATTGAATATTCAGCCTGGACTAGTGGATCACCTGCTATACTTGGCGGATTTATTTACATTTACTTACATTGTTTATATTGGCTTACAAATTTTTTAATAAAATAGACTGAAATATAATTGGTGTCTAGAGATTTAATGAAATAATTTCAAATGATTTAATGCCTTAATATGAGATGTAAGAACCATAACATATTATATTTAAAAAGTTTGCGCCAATCAAGCCTATAATTTCTATGCTTTCCATGGATTTGCCTAACAAAATACTACACGTGTTGCACCCTTGAACAAATCGCAATATCGGATTCATATTTTCTCGTATTTTCGAATGGTATTATCTTTGGATAAAATTGTAGTATAAGGAATGGACTCTGAGTTCTACATTAAAACGAATATTAATTTTAAGCTAAAATCTCGGTGGTATTTTTACTTTATAAAAATAATAATAATAACATGTAAAGTATTGTGAATATGAGAAAATTCGATCTCGAGATTTTGACAGCATTACATGTTCTGAGGTCCCAGAAGTCGTTTTACTAAGTTTTTTCGATGATGTCTGTGTTTGTGTGTGGGTGGGTGGTTGAGTATGTATGCAAATTTTTTTGCCACCTATGGTCCAGAATCTTTGATGAATCAAATTGATATTTTACAAAAATGTGCCTCATAGTGTAGATGTGCCCTATTGTTTGCGAGGAATTATGCATGACGGGAAAGTCACTTTTTTTAGACCACATTTTTTTCTCGTAAATTACTAATACTAGAGTCTGGAAATTTTGGCATTATCATTGAGGCTACAAAATCAATAAATGAAAAATATCCTCAGATTTTTAAAACAACGGAAAATATTTTTTTCCAATAAAATATAATCATTTGAATTATAATTCAATTTGAATAATTCGATCTGAAAGCTTGTGAGAGTGATACAAGTCATACCGTTTAACGAATCAAAATGAAACTATACCTAGAAATAGAACTTTAAGTGAAAGATGGGTTGAGATAATCTTTCTCTAAATTACATTATTTAAAGGGCCGTTAGAGTACATTTTCTATTTCAGTGTAGGCCACTCCAGATTTTTATTTATTAATGTTCTGAAACACTGACAGGCAAGGCCACAAAGTTTGTATTGAATGAAAGATTTTGTGTTGTACGATCAAATGTCAATGTCCTTCTCCGAAGGGAAAAATTCTACTTGGACTAATTATTCATGTTTTATGTAATATATTATATTATTAGTATAATAATATAGTGATTGTGGTAAAGGCGGTATGTCGTAAGTCGGTTGGATCATAAGTTGACGACTACCTGTATTTCACTTTGCCTAGTGTCGATGCACTCGCTGCCATCGACTGTTTTTCAATCACTCTTTCTGAGTACATATTGCCTGATAAGACGTCTTTCATCGTTTAATGAAGACTAGTTGTGGCTGAGAGTACAGGACTCTCAAGTGATAACCCAACTTAATCCTTAACTCTTGACCTACACTAGACTATACATTTTCTTCAAAAGTTTTGTTCCTAAGTAACATGATTGTATATTTTGATCTTGGCGGGTCACTAGAATCCTTTTCCAACTGTAGATTACGCGATTTGGTCTCAAACCTCCTGCTTGATTCCATGATCCTGACATTTCGCTATCGTTAATTGAAAGTCTACTATCGAATATGATTCTTAATGAAAAATAAACTGTAATTTCAGTGTTTGATATTTTATTAAAATAGGGCCATGTAAATAGATGTTACCTTAATTGTACTTGTAAATAATGTAGTTGCTATTTAAGGAGAAATCGATGAGGAGAGGGATTGTTAAGTATTAGGCGATCTAGTGGCCCTGTAGCCACTCTATATCGACCGATGACCAACTGACCGATGACCTTCTTCATTATTGACCATTTTAGGGTTCAGTTACCTCTGGCACGCAGTCACATTGATCCACTCCTTTTGTCACACTTCTTTAATCAAACTTTAACCTTTCTATTTCGTGTTGCTTGTATTCCCATAAACTCAGTGCAAGGCAACACTCGGCTGGCGAGGCCAAGTTATGTTCAGCTGGTACTCAAAAGTCATTTCAACATGTTTCCCATAAAGAATGAAATATAGAATTAAAAACAAATTTAAAAAAAAAGGATATCAATGCAAATTAACATCGTGTTTATATAGAATCATAATGAGAATACAGGGGGTGGACAGAATAATGGAACAACCTAATATTTTACTATCATAATGTTTGAACTTAATTTAAACAATCAAAACTTGGCATATGTTCCTATTTTCTGTATAATAATTTTGTTATTTGGTATATTGATGATTTCCTTTTTTCAGATATTTAAAATGTTAATTATACCTTATAATGGCAGTCCTCTCAGATTTTAAAAGAGGCCAGATTGTTGGTGCTCGTATGGTAGGTGCTAGTGTAACTAAGACTGCCTAAATGTTTGTCTTTCAAGAGGTACTGTCTCAAAAGTAATGACCGCCTTTGAAAAAGAAGGAAAAACATCCTCAGCAAAGCACGAGTCTGGCTGAAAGTTGAACTTGTCTGAGAGAGACTGTCGGGACTTTAAATCGAATGGTTAGAAAGGACCGTAAGACCACGGCTCTTAAAATTACTACTGAGCTCAATGAACACCTTCAGCACCCAGTGTCCACAAAACTGTCCGTCGGGAACTACACAAAGGGGAAGTTATAATTCCATGGAAGAGTTATAATATTCAATTTAAGAACTATAAGTTTTGTAATTACATATTAGTTTGCAGAAGTAGTAGCTATAATGCTAAAAAAAAGGTCAATATTTAAACTGGAAGGTGATATGAGATTATCTTAATCAAATATTTTACTGAATTTGATCTATTGCTATCTCGAGTCTAGCCTCTTATGCTTATTCATGAAATCTTTTCTGTTTGTTTTTTTAAAAGTTCTTGATTGTTAGTTTTTAATAAAATAATAAAGGTAATGTCCACATTTTGACTTAAGTAGGTTGTAGTGTTTGATTTAAGGCTCTTCTTTCTTCAGAAAATAAACTTTTTTTTTCTTGTTGGCGTCTCTCTTGCGCTTCCAGGAAACAGAGTTCATTTGTATCGTATGTACAGAGTAGAATGTATCGTATGTATGCTTCAGAACACGGTGCTGCAAGAGTAGAACTTAGAATGAAATAATTCTACATTCAAGTAACGTATTTATTGCAGCAAAAGTGATAAAGATACAATAATAAGAACTTAGTTGTGTTAAAATCACAAATACTGTAAAGTGTTAAACATGACTAAAGATAAACTTCAGAATATTTCAAAAACTAATATGTGCAAAACTCATTGTTTTGATAACTATTAATGAAATTCGTGGAAAGTTTGCAGAAATTAATGTCTTATGCTATTTATAAATTTGAATTATAATTAACAGTAAACTTTGCTGATTAGAGGTTTATAACTATTAATGGAATTCGTGGAAAGTTTCCAGAAATTAATGTCTTATGCTATTTATAAAATTAAATAATAATTAATAATAGACTTTGCTGATTAGTGGGTTATATGGAGGTGGGTAGGTTACTCCAGTAACTAATATTCTCTTAATTATGCCAGTACGTCAACCTTCCGACATCGTGTAATGAAAGGAAACGTGAACGTAATTTTACAGATCAAAGAATATTTATACCTTGATTGTTTTACTACCTGCAAAGTTTCCTCCTTGTCTATTTGAATTAGTGGTTTTTTTATTTTGTTTTCCCTCGTCATCCTGGATTATCCATTCAGTGGCCTTCACTTCAGCCACTTGCTTGCATCTTTTCATTTCAATTCATCTGTCACCGTATATTAATCTATTGGGGATACCCCATGACCCTGTGTTTTTTCTTATTTTATTTTCATCAGTAAATAGTTAATAATAAATAACGAAATAATCAGTTTCAGCGATGTAATGAACGACGTGCTGATTGATATTGCAAGGCTTGATGAGACCAGTATCTGTATGATCGGAGCTCCGCAGTCATTAGTACTAGGCTCATTTCTATATTAAATAGATGCTGTAGAGTTCATCTTGTTTTTTTACTATAAGCTTAATATCAGTAAAGATGATAAAAAAAAGATGATAACATTTAATCATTTTGAATGCATTAAAAGACTGCATTCCCTTTTAATTTCATATAGTTATTTTACCCTCAAGGCTTGTCATCATAGTGATGAGTGCTTGGATTGCTCCTCCGCATACCTCATTCATCTCTTCACTGGTATATACCCATGTTAACTCTCTCATCAGCAACAAATGTATAGCTGCTTGACCAACTTTGTCCCTCGGTTAGTCAATATGTTTATTCCAGGAATAAGTTTTATCCATAACAATAACTCGATATTTTAATTCGTACAATTTTAATAAGGTTATCTTACTGTTTTTGTCTCCTCTTCCTACAAATTTTAGTTTTCTTTTTAATCCATTTATTTAGCATGCTCCATATATATATTATATATATATATATATATATATATATATATATATATATATATATATATATAGTTCAATATAAACAAAGAAACATAGAGAAATCAGAAGAACACACTTACAGTCTCTAATTTTCGGTTTGAACCGTCTTCAAGAGAGATAAGAGAGGGAAACCAAGCGCACTGGATCAGAGACGGTTGGAGACCAACAGTGTTGCTGCATGCGCGCCCGTTCACAGAAAATAAGGTAGACAGGAATCAATTTATAATTAATTTATAATTTATAAAATAAAATAATGGAATATGAAAACAATAAATATATAAAAAAGAAAAAATTGAAAAAATAAGGGAAATTGATTCAGAGAAATTGATACATAAACAAAAGTGCTGACTAAGCTATGAATTTGTCCGTTTTGGATCGTATTTCCAACGAAAAAAAGTGTATATATATATATATATATATATATATATATTGCATATTGCATTGATCAAACCACAATAAGAAATGAGAAAACAAGACTAAGATCTTTCAACCGTAACAAGCGGTCTTCGTCTGAGTCAAAACCCAACTCAGTTGATTTGTTGATTCAAGTTGATTGTGATTTGATCATTGATTGTTATTTCACGTGTTTATGTGAAATCTTGTTATATATATTACATCCTATAGAATGTTTAGAAATTGTAGTATTGTACTTTTTGACTTTTTCAAATACAGTTATTTTCCATATGTAACACGTTTGAATAGTGAGTTTCACTGCAGGACTCTTGAGGACTGCGTTTCATACCAGTTCTGGGAAGTTTTAGCAGCAGCTTAACACTAAGACAAACTTCTCTTGTGAGAAAAATATTTTGACGATATAAAATAAGTAGACAGCCGGAAAACTTTATTTGCTTCAGTATAATGGTTACCAACCTGAATCAAAGGCACATATAAATCTCCTGAATTAATTCATGGAATTCAACGAACCCGTGAACGAATTGACGGATAAAAGCAAATTGTTCTTCTTTAAAATATCCTCTATCATTTAAAAGGTACATTCATTCAGTAGTAATAAGTTTTTTTAAAGATTTTTATACCGATGAAAACCAAAATTACAGATCGGAATTCGGATACTCTCCACTATTTCCTATTCCATATGTATATGTTTATTAATATTATATTTAAAACTTTTCTATATCTTTATAAAAATACTATTATCATAGTCTAATCTATGTAGCTGATGGCCCTGCAGCTCAATGCACCATTGCAAAAGTGTATCAATGTTCTGAATTCATAAGTACAGGCTTTTGGTTGCAGTGTAATCTTTTAACCTTTGACCTCTACTATTTGTGGAAAGGTCGAGTCATAGTTTAGAACTGCTGTTGCTGTTGCCTGTCCACTCCTATTATTACATAATTCCCTTCCATAACTATAGATAATTTTAGCAGGCCAGCTCCTATTCGGCCTCTGTAATCAAAATAGTCAAACCCAAATTTAACACAAAATCGATGACATTGTATGGCAACACAAACAATATCTTCATCAGTGTGTTCTTGTAAGCATAATTGCTGGCAAACTCTTATTTGCTGCAAACAAACTTCTGACCTTTTACTTACAAACCTTTTGTAAGTTTTGACGACATAATGTGAAAGGCCTCAGAGCATTTATTTCTATTGTTTTTAGTAACATCATGTTTCATTGATTGCGTAACGTGGTTTTTTTGTGATTTTTCAGCATTATATATATATATATAATATATATATATATATATATATATATATATATATATATATATATTATGGAAAATAACACCAAACTTAGGCGATACCTGTTTCTTAACAACCTTCTCGATTGTCCTAAATAACACTCTCGTTACTTCGTCATAGATAGAATATAAGTATTTAGTTATTATAGCTTTACTACCTTCTGTGTTTGTCGAAATTTATTCAAATGTTTGTTATAAATGGCTAATTTTAGACAAAACATTTTGCCAATGATTTTTTAACGAAATTTCATTGTCTTGCTGTTAACCTTTTAACTTTAAAAAAAGTTTTTAAAAAGCATGTAATGTTCCAGAAAACCTCTTTTCGTTTATATAATATCAATAAAGGAAAGTATTCAGAACTTCCATTTAGGAAGTGCTTGTTTTTGGTTTAATTTCGTTGTGTTTCGTTAAGTTACATGACCTGCATCAAGTTCACAATGTTTCAGACTTAATCAAAAGTCAACGTTTTTACTTTTTTTTTTCAAATATACCTGTCCGGTTATTGAAAATTTCTGAAATTTTTCCCTTTGTTGTTGCTATTAATTTCAAAATAATGCCAAAATTTTACACTATAAATGTAACAGAATAGGAGAAAACAATGTTGCATAGAAAAACATTTTGAAAAATGTGATAATGACTTTCCTATTAAGCATTATTGAACAAAAATAGTTGGTGGCATCTGCAATATAGGGCCCAATTTTTGGTTAAATATTGGCTTGATCCAAAAAAATGGGTATGGGTCCGCTGTGCGGTGTGTCCACAAACTTTTGAGTACACAATTTTGAGTAGACAACATCGAAAGAAAAACGTTGAAAAAGGGCTTTGGGACCCCAAAACCTGTTAATCCGTCAAAATCGCCAGGTAGAAGTTTTTTCATGATTGCTATACTTTAGTTATGCTTAAGTAGAAAGTTCCAAGGTTTCTTTTCCTGGCTTCAAAAAAGTTGAGCGGAATGTGCTAGAAGACGTGTTTAAGTAGTGGTTTTTATTCTAATCTTACTTTAAATTAGAGGAATAAATTAATTTTCCTTCCAGGTTGAGACTGGACTAGAGCTGGGTCGCTCCAGGATACTGAGAGATCGAAATGGAATGACAGCTGCAATAAAGTGAAATCTGATTTCAATCCACACAATTATTTATTACAACATCGAAGGAGGTGATAACAGTGCTTCTACTTAAGTAGCTAGTACATGCAGCTTAAGGAATATTATGATACTTAAAACTCTTGCACAACCAACGTTATTACACAACTAAATTGCCCGAGCATAGTATATTACAAGAATACCTCAGACTGAATTAATCAATTAGACACTTGGTTGAGAAAATTACAGTTTAGTTAAAGTGAACTCTGGATATTAATATATTTTAAATTTCCTTCAAACTCTATAGGTTGTTGCTGTAACAAAGTTTTATTTATTGAATGGTGAAAATGTTTATATTCGTGTCGCTTACTGTATCACAAGCGACTTCGTGACGACTGACATGAAGGGAATAGTTCAAAACCCTTCTGAGTAGCTGAGGACAAAAACAGTGATTGATTTTTTTGTAGAGAGATTAAAACATTTCATCAATGTCCATCTTGAGTATCCTGTCTAGGGAAACCACTGTGGCTCCCTGTATCACCACCTGCATAACGTCGGCATAGCAGACTTGTTAATATGTCTCCTAGGCTTACTGTAGGATGGAACCACCTATCACTTTTTCCGAGTATCCTCTTAAAAGATTGACGCAGAAGAAGATACTTGCGAAAAGTCGACATGGTTGTATTGGCTGAATATCGTAGAGTGACTGAACAGTCAAGAGTGCACATTTGCTTTTAACTTTTAATTCATGATGGCTGATTACATTACCAGGTCAAACCATCACGGTCTAGTACCAAGAATATGCATGCGAGGATTTATTTTAATAATTTATCTAATGAACCGTGTGCTTTAAACAATCTTATAGTGTTTATTTAAACTCTATCTATGATAATAATAGAGAACTGACCAATCGATTGGGTTATGTCCATTGCTTTAAATAAGAAAAGAAAAGAGAAGTGGGTTACGACATTTTCAGGGGCCAGTGTAGCCCAGTGGCTTACGTGCTTGTCTGGACAAACCTTTCGCTATGGGGTTTGATACCCACTCTGGCGTTAGGCGTGTTATAGTTCATTTAATTATATGATCGATTGTTTTGTTTATTCTTTGACCGAGTTTAAAAAAAAAACATTATAAATCAATAATTAACTACTTAATATAATCTATAAATATTACTCAAAATGTATTATTTTCTATTTCTTTGATTAGATAAAATGTAATTGTAAATATTAGATTTGGTAGTATGATAGTAATGTAAACTGAAGAAAATATAAGTTTCCTTCTGAAAATAATTTTTGCAATAATCAAGGGAACTATCAATTATTATTTTTTTATGCATTGTATATATTCTCAATTATTATTTTATTTTAATTTATGTAAATGTAACTAAGAAAATAAGAGTAGTCGACATCTGGAGAAGAAGCAGCCTGAGAGGTGGTTGAGAAGCGACTACTCCTTTGTAATATGACGTATTATCGTGGTAGGGAGTTTTGTATGTATATATATTAGAATTAATTTGTGGGTTTTATTTGAGGGAGACGTGTGTTTGGCAAACGTGTTTTATAAATGGTGCCCTCGAGGGAAAGGTCTGCTGGCTGCATTTCTGCCTCTTCCTAGCCCATTTTCTTTTGACAAATGGCAGACCTCTACCTGAGTTGAATTGTTTGCTCGTGTAGTTTCTCTACCTCTGACCAAGCTGTAGTTTTCCACTGACGTTCTTCAACTGAATTGTTTATGTTGCTCCCCTTCCGTAATGTTCCTATTATCCTTCTACCTTTAACCCAGTCTAAACCTTAAACTACTAGGTTTTAAGTTTTTCCTAAAGTTTTTTATAAATAATGCCTTCGTCTCATGTTAAATGTTTAATTTTGTATTATTTTTGTTTTAATTTACCATAACTAAGATTAATTAAATATGTCTTTTCATAGCTTTACTCATAGTACAATACAAAATCATATTGGACATTTAAGTTTCATGATTCCTTCATATAATACCAATATTCAGAATGTTAGTTTTTCTAATACAATATCTTGTATATTATTCCCTTGGATAAATAAACAGAACATGTTTAAGATATGGCGTTCCTTCTGAACCTAGTCGCAAGGGTGGTTGTTTAGGGATTTTTTAGTAGGATGAAAACAGTCATGCTCTTTTTAAAAAAGTAGTAATAGTGGGGAATAGCTGGCAGGTATCAAATACAATTGTAGGGTAAAAATCTAATGAAATGGTCTCCACATATAAATAATTTATGAGTAAATACCACATAATAACTGATTGCACTACATTAGAAATAAAATACAATGAATGAGTTACAAATCTGTGTTGGGTTTTTGACTCTGACGAAGACCGCTTGTTACGGTTGAGGTTGAAATATCTTAGTATGTTTTCCCATTTCATATTGTGGTTTGATCATTGATTGTTATTTCACGTGTTTATGTGAAATCTTATATATATATAACAAGATTTCATATAAACACGTGAAATAACAATCAATGATCAAACAACAATAAAGTAAAAGGGGGAAAAGACTACCATATATATATATATATATAATATATATATATCAATTATCAAACCACAATATGAAATGGGAAAACAGACTAAGATCTTTCAACCGTAGCAAGCAGTCTTCGTCAGAGTCAAAAACCTGAACTGGGTTTCAGTTGGGTTTTTGACTCTGACGAAGACCGTTTGTTAAGGTTGAAAGATCTTAGTCTTGTTTTCCCATTTCTTATTGTGGTTTGATAATTGATTGTTATGTCACGTGTTTACGTGAAATCTTTTTATCTCCATGTATGTGTATGGAGATAGAGAGAGAGAGAGAGAAAGAGAGAGAGCAAGATTTCAACATGAACAGTGAAACAAAAATCAACGTCATAACCGGAAGCAGTCATAAGAACATCAGAAATGGGAATATTAGCCATAGTGTACGTTTACACATGCATACACCCAGATATACATACACACACACACACACACACACACACACACACACACACACACACACACACACACTCACATGAATAACTCATAAACCTACTTCTCAGAAATATGACTTATGGGTTAGATGAAGTTTAAATCATGAATAATCTTCAAAAATTAAAATGGATTATTTTTAGTTAAGTCAGTCATCTTTGATGAATAAGTATTTATGAATTAATGAAAACTCTCTATGATCTATCCGTAGATATCTCTTCCTAATGAGAGAAACTATTTGAACTCTTCTTCTGATGTGACACCACTTATCATTATTTCGATATGATTACTGCGAATAAACTAACTATATTCCTCATTAATTGTTAACTGTCACTTACACTAATTACTTGGTTGGTTAATCTATTTTGATATTTTTTTTGTTATAACTAGAATTTACAGCACTCTGATTGTTTAATCAGTAAGGTCGTTTCCTTGGCTCCCAGAGAATTTTGTTGTTTGATTTTGTATTACTGAGAACAATGGACTTTATGACCTTCGTCGTTGATACGATATTTGTAGTATATTTGTTTGATAAATAGATGCAATTATAACTAATGTCTTTTGAACGTCATATTTTAGAAACAATATTTCTTTGATGCGATATATTTTTGGCAAAATGATGTATACTCGTTATGAGTGTTTTAAGAAAAAAAAGAGGTAATTTAGTAAATTTGTTTGACTGGCGTGTTGATTAATGGTATTGTTACTGGATGCCGTTGTTAGTTGTAGCAGGGGTGTTGATGGATTTGGCTGGTAGATAAGCCTGGTGGAGGGTGTTGCTCCTCTGCCTCGCTAAGTGGGTGTCTGATAGATGCCACTGCTCGTTTGTGATGGCCGTTATTAATGTCGATTCTACCTGGCGTTCGATATCCCTTCGCCACACAGGTCCTTCACCCTTATACGGCCTTCACCCATCCGACCTTACTGCCCTTCAGACCTTTCCTAACAACCTTATCTTACAGCTATAAAAATAAGCAAAACCTCAAACTCTTATATTGGAAGTTCCTTTGGTGCAGCTCTAATGCAAAGCTCGTGGGTTCGATTCCCACTGAAAATCAAATATTTTGAATGAAGTGGTAAGGCCGTGATGCCTGTTCACTAATTTTGCGTGCGCCTCTTTGTGCATGACTAGCTGACTTAACTCTTATTTTTAGTAACAACTTTTAAAAGGCATACTGTAACGGCTGTAGCATGCGATGTACACGCGCCTATGGTCTGCTGCGACTGGCATGCTGTGCTTTCGAGTAAAGGGCACCACGTTAAAAACATCGACCTAGTCTGTTTTATTCCGTGGTTTGGCCGAAAGGTATAGGTACACGGCAATAGATCAAAACAGGTCTGCTGCGAAAATTACATAACATCCAGTTTTGAGATCCACTTTTCCATTAGCTACTGCCAATCCCTGTAATTATGAAGTGTGATAGTAAAGAGATAGCGACCTCTGTTTTACTTATTGGTTACTTTACTTTTCTATAGTAGACAACCTGATATTCAAGTGCCTGGCTGCAACGTCTACGTCGTACAGTTGGTCAGCAGATAGAAATCTGCTAGGAAATGCTGAGGCTTGGCAACCGGTAAACGGGTTCACAGCCCTCACAAGGGTATTCTGTCGGATAGATGACTATTATGCACTTCGTATATAGTTCGGTGAAGAGAATTGCCCCATACACTCCGTGCGTGTTCTTGTCTTGCATGCTCTAGCTACACAAGAATATAGCTTATTCAAGTTTAAGTATCACTCTGTAGTAGCAGTTTTCTTCGTGAAACTTTACTTTTACACCAACATAAAGTTGAGACCCATAGTTCTCAAAGGGGACAGGTTAGCTCAGAGGTACTGAGCCACTTACTCGCCTTTGGGCTGATAGTCCAGGGTTCGATACCCACCTGGACCTAGATTTATTCACGGTGAGGTGAATAAATCTGAGTACGTCGTCCTTCGGAGAGGACGTTAAGCCGTGTGTCGTGAGCCTGTACTCGTTATATATCCCTACTCGAAATTCACTTGAGTTAGGCAAAATTTAGGACTACAAATGTAGAATATATAGAATCACCGATCAAACAAAATAACTGTAAATGGCTGATGTTATCACCCGCTAGGGGATCGGTGTAAACAATAATAATAATAATAAACTATAGATCTCAAATTTACTGGTAGGTAAGAAATGGTTTATCAGTCAAATTCCTGACAACTTGTACTCCCTAGAACGAGATGTCGCCAAGGTAATGGTTACAAGTTGTATAAGTTTTTTGCTCTTAATCCAGATTATAGTAGTGTCTGAGGAAAGGTTATTGGACTAACCGAGCCATAGCAGTCATCAGAAGGACCTGCTACTTGTAGTATGACCCAGTGCTCATCATACGCTACCGGCATCGAAAATGCCTAGGTCTATGCAATTGAACTTGAGATTGAACTCTGACTACCTTCTCGAATTGCAGAGTAGGTATTCTTCCATCACTTCGTCAGAAGCAGCTTCTTTATTAAGTGACCAACAGGTTGCTCATACGACAGTCTTAAAAAAACATCTACGCATTCGATAATCAGCGGATGCAGATCAGATAGTGCAAACTTTTATGAATCGAATCGAAAAATATGTGAAGAATATATTCAAGAACATTCTAATTCAGAAAGGATGGATTCTTTTTGTCATACAAA
Source organism: Hermatobates lingyangjiaoensis (assembly GCA_026182355.1). NCBI lineage: Eukaryota > Metazoa > Arthropoda > Insecta > Hemiptera > Hermatobatidae > Hermatobates > Hermatobates lingyangjiaoensis. The sequence goes on along the minus strand of JAPFBL010000066.1, from coordinate 2,092,539 downwards.
GTTAATAGCAAACAAAATCATGGAAGTGCATACCACTTATATTGAATTAAAAAAAAACTGTAAAATAAAATATAGAGTAGTGATAATATTAGTAATGTATATGAAATAGTGTAATATAAGAAACATTATAAAATATTGGAACAAAAAAAATAGAATTTTTAATATAAAATGAGTGTTTCTCAAGAAAGCAACAAGTGAAATTACGGTAATATAAAACTTAAAACCTGGATGTGTGTTTGCGAAGTGAAAAACACCCTTCTGAGCCTTGTAATTATTGGCATTGGTCAGACACTGCAGCGAAAACCTTATCACGGGCTCAAGGACGTAAAAAGCACCCTTTTTAAATAAAATCTGACTATGAGAATTACGTTTACGCTTCTATAAATCGCATATATTTTGAATTAATGTGGGCTCAAGGCTGATAGTTTAGGTTTCATCGCTGGCTCATTTCTCTTGAAAAAAAAACCCACATTTTTTTTAACAATATTTCTAAAGGTTTGCTCAGTTTTTTGTGTTCAGTGTTAGTTTATATTACAAAACAAAATGTAGGTTCATATTAATCATCATCTATAATCTATACTGTGTTAATTATATATAAAGGGACCTTTAACGAGTACCTGCCATCGCACAGACTCTGGACCAGCGGCTTAGTGTTCCTCTCCAAGGGACGGCGTACTCAGATTTATTTCACCTTCTGCATAAATAAATCGAGGGCCAGAGTGGATATCGAATACCGGATCTATCAATCCAGAGAGGAACACGTTGCCATTGGGATACCCTGTCCCCCCCTCCCTCCCCCCCCTCAAAAATGAGCTTTGGGATACCCTGTCCCCCCCCTCAAATATTAACAAGCTAATTAAGTTAATAAAACACTGATTTTGAAATTAAATGAAACCAGTTAATTTTTTTATATATTGGCTTTAGTAAAAAAAATTACAAAAATACATTTTTAATAAAATAAAGCTTAAAAAAAGTTTAAAAAAATAGGTTTAATAAAAACTACTTGTGAACTTTTAAATATCTAGAAAAATATATATTTTTCATTATAAGTAGCAATTAATTAAATGTAAAATAAGCACTAGAATGAACGAAGTCCTCTGAAGTCAGGTATTAAGTGATAATGGTATATTGATTTCTCTTGATGTTCAGTCAGTGTTCACAGGCTTACCATTAGATGAGACATTTAATGAGTGAGTAAACAATGGAATAACATTACACTGAGGGTTTTATTTTACACTACATGTGACCACCACGAAGAGGGTTTTATCTTCTATACCAGACCTGATATGCGAAGCAAGATATTTAACATTTCATTGTACTATGTGCGAACAAAAATGACCTTACCAGTGGGATCTTGTATTTCATCAGCTATTCGCTAAAAACTGTATTAATAATCTAGGAGGGCATTGTCAACTTTATCAAGTTATAAATGATTTATTTTTAATTGTTGAAAAGAAGCGAACAACAAGGTTTAGGTCAGTGATGGGCAAGTACGGCCCTTCGGGGTAGTCAATCCGGCACGCGACATGGTTTGGATAACTCTATAAATAAAATACAGGTGTTTTCTACCTTGAAGTTTCGTAAAAACAGCGTTAAAAACCGACTGACTGACGACCGTTTAGCTTCAGTAATGTAAATCAGCTCATCCCAGTTTCCAGCAAATTGTGAACAACTTTTAGAAGCTCAGTCACAGTTTCATCTGTCACATACGCCTTCATACTCACCTAAAGAAAAATCAATTTATGTAACTTTTTTATAGCATATTATAAGTTATGAATGATTTAAAAGTCAAAAATAAAGTTTATCACTTAAAAATATCTGTTTTGGTCTTTTTTCCCGGCCCGCCTGGATATTTTTTTATTTTATCTGGCCTCCTCCTCTTGGAAAGTTTGCCCATCACTGGTTTAGATGTTCTTAATTTATTTCAAAACCGTTTACGACTTACGCGTGAAACAGAAGAAGACAGAGTTTTTCATTTTTCAGATATGAATGATAGTCGTGGTGAATACAATATTTTAACAGATTGTTATAGTAAACCTTTTACAAATGGAATGGTCCACAATTATTATACCATGATATAAAATATAAAGTGAATTGTGTTCAGGATTTAAAAAACAAAATAATTGAAACGAGAGTTATGTCTTTCTCATAGGTATTTTTTTAGCTGTTTTTTTTATTGTAATTTGTAATCTAGATATTTAAGATAACGAGCAGACGATTCTAATGGATCGTCCAGACATTACTCTGGGTGTTCAATACAAAATATTATTTCAAATTTCTATATATTCAGGAATTATCGCAAATGACTAACTAAGATCTTTAAATGAAATGAACCTTATGTACGCCAGCGTTTTATGACAACCGGGAAGGAAAATGATTTTTTTATCATTTAAATGGAAAAACACCATAAGAGTTACAAAGTAATCTCATCTGTGGTGTTGAATGGAACAAAACATACAATGTGGAAAGGAGTTGTTTTGCATTTCACCCGGCTTCATTCGTTATGAAAACATTGGTGTAAGCGGTCTTTTTAAGATCTCGTTCATCTTGTTTATATAGTTTGTGTTTATATTTTTTATACTATAAGTCTATTATTTCTCCTGGATTGTTTGTAGTTAGTGCTTCAGACTTGGTGTGCCATCGGTTCATGTATACATTAATAGTGTTGGTAACTTCTTGTTTGGAGTACAGATTTCTAATAAGTATTTGAGATGACTTCTCCAACTCGTTATGAAAGGACTTCACCTGCTGCTGCTGCGTGAGTGCTCTTGTTACATAAGCAAGAAATAGAATTTCATTGGTTGACTGTATTGACAAGTTGACAAGCATGTTGACTGATGCTACTGAAATTATGATTTTGGTTCATATTAAAATATTTGGATTTGATTTCAAAAATAAATTGTCTGGTCTACAACAAATAGATTCTGCATTATTAATGATTCCAATGCTGCTGGGTATAACAGACGTTTCGATGCAGTGCTGCCTGGGATACACAATAGTTAGCCTCTTAAAACATTGTTTAAAATATAAGGAATGTCGGAATGGGTTTGTGGTGAAGCACTCAGTGCTCGAGTGCATCCACCATGGGGAGGCTTTGCAGTGATCATCCCCTTCTTTCTGTTTAGCTCAATGGGGCTTTATTTAAACCAGCGAGGAACAAGCAGAGCATTGAAGCTTAAAACCACTAACCTAGTGCCTAATATAAAATCTATTTGTATCAGTACCTCTCTAACAGAGTTTATTATGAGAATGATTACTATTTTATAACTTACAAAATATGCTACATAAACCAACTTTCATTCAAATATTTTATACTGTTTTCTTTATTACAAGTTTGTGTATGTCTTTTACGGCCTTCCTTCACGTGAATTACAGCAACATTTTGGGTTTGTAAACATGAAATATTTTAAGGAAGGGGAATGAGAGTTTTTAAAACACAAACGTGGAGTTGGTGCAAATGTGTTATACATTGTTTGTTCTTAATAAATCAATACTCCCTTGTTCAATGTGTGTGGTTTAACATTGCATGTAGAAGTGTAACTGTATGGTGCGAAGTGACTTATGGTAAACAATTTATTCATGAATGTTTTTCGTGATTATTAAATAGCACCATTTGATCCATTAACTAGAATTAATTAAAATGAATTGTTGGGTTTAATCTTTATATTCAGCTTTTAATGAATTTTATGTTTTGCTGATAAACGTTTAGTTTGTTAAGAATTTCTACAAAACAACTACGAAAATCTGATTAAACATATTTCTTTACTTAATTTTCTAATGGTGGATTAATTGAAATGGAAAGGGTTGGAAAATAGGTCCAAGGTCTTGAAGGATTGCGTCATTAGTCGAAGGGGAGTCAAAGACCCGGACCTTGCTCAACGCGTCTGGTCACCGTGGAAACACCATCACAACAAACCCTCTCCCGGCCTTCTGAAAGCTCATTTTCTCAAGTTCGTTACCCTCTCTCTCCTGCCTGGCTTTCAACCCCTCCCCCGCCCCACTCCACTCAACCACCCCCTTCCCGCTGGATTAACTCTACTTATTTACGACTTACCTTATAATTCAGGTGGCTGTTACCCTCTTATAAGGAGTCATTTCGCTGAACACTAAAGAGTGTCACATTGCTTCAGCATCCTGTGACTACCTCAGTACTGTTCTTGCATTTAGGTTTCAAATATTGTTCTTGAAAAAAAAAATGTTACTACTGAATTTATGAGTTTAATTTAAAAAGTTGACTATATAACCATAAAACTTTCCATGGAAATTGAAATAAAAAATTTAAACTTTAAAAAATGAATATAAAAAAATATAATAACGTGGAAGAATGTAATATAAAATGTGCCAATTACATTCTTAATGAACACACATGTTCAACACAATAAATATATTACACGATATACACACAGCAATACTATAATTCTACGCATATAATGGTTGTGTATGTATGACCAGCTTTTGGCGCTGCCAATCCAACTTTGGATACAACTTTTGGCGCAACCTTGGAACTTCTGATTTTCTACTAACTTTCTGATGATTTCTTTGTTTTATATCAATTTAAACATACATGGACGAAAAGTAGTTTTTCTGAAAAGGACAGTTTAAGATTTAAATTTTTTTTTAATTCCAAACGGTTTACGAATGAAAAATAATATTTTGTGAAACAATCGACCTGAATATAGATAGTATACTTTAAAAAATTTTAGAAATTCTGATTACAGTAACGGGTAATATAGCTGTAAAAAACTGAAAACTTAACTTCCAATAATGATAACCTGCTGTACTCCTTCGATTTGTTTGCCTTCACTAAAAAATTTGTTGTCAGCATCGGATCGGACCAAATTATTTGAAGGTTTAATAAAAAAAAACTAGAAGATCTGTTCAAGAGTTAATAATATGATATGTGATATAACAGGATTGAATGCTATCGACCTTGTTGTGTCGATTAGTTCTAGAGGGGCTACTGCATAGTCTAAATAATGAAGGGAACGATATGCAAGGTTATAATATGATAGAAAGTAGAATTCTTGGGAGATTAGGCGGCACGCTCCTTTAATTGTCATATAAGCTAAATAAGTGGTGACTTGATCGGTGCTTGTATCTTTATCAGTAGTATGGACTGGTATTGAACTCGGTATTGGCGACATACTGGTATTGAACTTGTTATCTGCAGTATTGAACTCTGCATCGACAGTTGGATTAGTATTGAACTTGTATCGGAAGTATGGCTGGTATTGAACTTGAGATTGGAGTATGGATTATTATTAAATTCGGTATTGAGAGCATACTGGTATTGAACTTGTTATCTGCAGTATTGAATGTTATTGAACTCTGTATCGACAGTTGGATTAGTATTGAACTTGTATCGAGAGTAAGGACTGGTATTGAACTTGTGATTGGAGTATGGATTAGTATTAAATTCGGTATTGAGAGCATAGTGGTATTAAACTTTGTATTGGTGGAATGGATTGGTATTAAACTTGTTATGTGCAGTATTGAATGTTATTGAACTCGGTTTCGACAGTTGGATTAGTATTGAACTTGTATCGAGAGTACGGACTGGTATTGAACTTGTGATTGGAGTATAGATTAGTATTAAATTCGGTATTGAGAGCATAGTGGTATTAAACGTTGTATTGGTGGAATGGATTGGTATTAAACTTGTTATGTGCAGTATTGAATGTTATTGAACTCGGTTTCGACAGTTGGATTAGTATTGAACTTGTATCGAGAGTACGGACTGGTATTGAACTTGTGATTGGAGTATAGATTAGTATTAAATTCGGTATTGAGAGCATAGTGGTATTAAACGTTGTATTGGTGGAATGGATTGGTATTAAACTTGTTATGTGCAGTATTGAATGTTATTGAACTCGGTATCGACAGTTGGATTAGTATTGAACTTGTGATTGGAGTATGGATTAGTATTAAATTCGGTATTGAGAGCATAGTGGTATTAAACTTTGTATTGGTGGAATGGATTGGTATTAAACTTGTTATGTGCTGTATTGAATGTTATTGAACTCTGTATCGACAGTTGAATTAGTATTGAATTTGTATCGAGAGTACGGACTGGTATTGAACTTGTGATTGGAGTATGGATTAGTATTAAATTCGGTATTGAGAGCATAGTGGTATTAAACTTTGTATTGGTGGAATGGATTGGTATTAAACTTGTTATGTGCAGTATTGAATGTTATTGAACTCGGTATCGACAGTTGGATTAGTATTGAACATGTATCGAGAGTATGGACTGGTATTGAACTTGTGATTGGAGTATAGATTAGTATTAAATTCGGTATTGAGAACATAGTGGTATTAAACTTTGTATTGGTGGAATGGATTGGTATTAAACTTGTTATGTGCTGTATTGAATGTTATTGAACTCGGTTGTATGGATTGGTATTGGTCGATATTGATTTTGATTATCAATATATAATATATATTGATTATCAATTTATATAATATGAATTTATATTGAATTGGTTGTTGACGGTTGGACTGGTATTGGTCGTTTTATTGCAGTATGGATTGGTATTGGCAGTATGGACTGTTATTGAACTTGGCATAGACAGTATGAAATGGTATCGGGACTCGATGTCGATGTTCCCTTAAAGATCAGTCCCCCTCACTACTAGTGACAAAGATTTATACTGTATTCACAAAGTTAATGATTTTCTAATTTCGTTGTGTTGTTCACTTGAACTTAACAAGTTCTATCCTTTGCTTATCAGACCTGTGTTTAAACTTGTTTGAAGAGTCCTGTCTGGTATCGTTATTCGTAAACATGGCCTACTTCCCCTCCCTCATCATTCTTTCTCGTCCTCTTTAAACACCCCCCAACACCTACGTCTCATTCCCACTTAGAAGACACCCTATACTTCTAACAAGTCCTCAATCTCCGCTTTTCCTGATAACCACGTATCAAGCACTCTTATCTTAGTTCACTTAGTGTATTCTTATTCATTTTAAATTTACAACTTGATTTGTTTTAATAATGTATATTACACATATAAATGTCACATAGGTCACATGTAACCTGAAACCTTTCTTATAATGAACAAAACAACTTTTTTTTATAATAAAAAAAATCCCCTTATGTGGAGAAATTTTCTTGCATTGCCCAATTTCTTTTTATTTCATAAGCTTATAAATGATTCATATTACATATAAATTGGAAGAGTGTTTTTATCAGTATCATTAAAGATAACCCAGTCAACCTGTCTGCTTTACCCTTATTCACCACTTCTCTTTTTTTCACTTCTCATTTCCAGGACATGAATGACTTTACTGTTTAGACGAAGTAACGAGAGTGCTATTCAGGAACATTGAGAATTTTCTTAAGAAACAGGTATCAGTTAAGTTTAGCTTAATCTCAATAATGTATATCTTTCGGAATGAGCTCAGATTTATTCACCTCCTACGTAAATAAATCGAAGACCAGAGTGGGTATTGAAGCCCGGACCTTCCAGTCCGGAGAGGAGCACGCTGGCATTGGGCTAACCTTGCCGCTTTCAGGTCCCCCAAGTCCTTTTATGACGTTTTTTCTATGATGTCTGTGTGGGTGGTGGGTGTGTGTCCAAAAGTTTGTTGGTTTTTCTATAAAAATGTTCTAATCAATATATATACCCTTGAACAAAACTTAATATCAGATGTTGATTTTCTTGTGACTATGAAATATATTTTTTTTCTTTTAGTACTATTCAAGTATGAAGAAAGGACTTTTTCGTTCAATCTTAGAAAGTTATACTATTTTTAAGCTAATTCTTCAAGTTGTCAAGAAGGTTGATATTATGTTCATTTATAGTAAAGTGTAGTGTAGGCCAGCCCAGATTTTTAAAATAGAGTTAATTATGATTTCTTTAACATCTGGGACAATAAAGTCTGAAATGTAGAAGACGGTGTTGTCACTGTTGATAACGTGGTGACCAGCTATAGATGTTATCATTGACGTCATAAAATGAGTCATGGTGATGACATATACACTTATCCCGATGGAATAACAATTCAGTCTCACAGGGAAGTTTGTAATTGTGCCCTATCTCACAACTTCACTAGATATGATAGAATTCTGTTTTTGAGATTCAAATTTACATAGAACTACGAAGTTGGAAGTGTCCAACTTTGTCGTTTATATGAATAAAGCCTCATGTGCTTGCTTTATCGTTTATATTTGTAAAGGTTCATGCGTTCGATTATGTTCACAAGAGCAAAGAATCATTTGTTCGACTATCGTTCACATGAGTAAAGTTTCAAGTCCTCGACTTTCGTTCATAAGAGCAAAGCTTCATGTGTTCGACTATCGTTCACATGAGTATGCCTCAAGTTCTCAACTATCGTTCACATGAGTAAAGATTTGTTTTTGACCATCGTCCAAATGAGTAAAGCTTCAAGTCCTCGACTGTCGTTCATAAGAGCAAAGCTTCATGTGTTCGACTATCGTTCACATGAGTAATGCTTCATGTCCTCTACCATCGTTCACCTGAGTAAAACGTGATGTGTTCGACTATCGTTCATGCGAGCAAAGATTATGTCCTTGGCCATCATCGAAATGAGTAAAGCTTCAAGTGCTTAACAGTGGGTACTTGTATAGTTACGAACCTTACGAGGTAGCATGACATTCCTGCAAGATTCAAACATTTATACATCTGAAACTTTCTTCCGAATCATACAGCAGTTCGAAGGGTTAGCGTACGTGATACTTCACACGTGACCCTTATTTTTGCAAATATTTTATTTTTGTAATATCATTTGTGAAGTTTAATTCTTTAGTTTATACTAAAACGTATTTTGTATTGCATTACAAAAAAGATGGTTTTAACCATGGTTTTACCTTCAAAAGTACCTTTAACATGATGGAGTATTGCTTACAAGTGTTGGGGTATTTAATATATCAAAGACCAAATATCCGACTTCAAGGACATTTGATTGAATGTCAAGGACGTTTTCAAACGGAGTGACTGTGACAATGAATCCACAACTCTGGATAAATGACCCGCTCATCCAGGTATCTTAGAAAAACGATGAAAATTGGTGCAGTCAAAAAGTATAAATGCGACAAAATTTTTAAATATATTTCCTTTTATGGTTACCATACTATTATTACCGTGAGGTAGTAACTTTTACTTTTTGTGCCGTTTCTCTTGGCCGGTCATAAGCGTTAGTGAAAATGAACACTGAATTATTGTTACAACGTTGTACATACAACAGTTGTACCACAGACACTCACCCTTAGTTAATGCCTGAGGAAGAACACTGCGTGTTCGAAACGCGTTGTTTATACCATTAAATTTTTATATGTGGAGACCATTTCATTCACTTTTTACCCTACAATACAAAAAATCATTTCTTTGAAAAAAACCGAACTTTTTGACTCACTCCCTTGAACCTATCCAATAATAGCGCTTTTTTTGAATTTATGCATATTCTTATTTTATTTCACCATTAGTTCTATTTCAATGGAGCTTATATATGCTTTTTTTCATGAATACATTACGTGGGATGTATCATTAAATTCGATAATAAATATAAACAAGTGTCTAAGTGTATATATTGCTGTATTCAAGTTGTATATTACTACTTTTAATGCTGAAGTATGTTTGATGAATGGCCCTTTAAGAATTTACTGTCGTGTTTATTTTTACTTGCAGCAAGTAAATAATTTTCCTGCCTATATCTCCCACTAATCTTGTTCGCAAGGTAATAGCGGGTTATTTGACTTGAAGAATGGTTCCTGATTGAAAGCAAACAGTTTGAGATACCAGGTTAAGGTGTGGCCTAACCTTAATTACTATATTTTGCAACTACTCCCAGGAGGGGAATTAACAGGTACGAGATTAGGATATGACCCTATTTGGGTCATGAAGGCGGGTTTTTTCCATAATATTTGACACAAATTTAGCTCTAATGTATTATTATTAATACTTATTCAACTATTTAATAGTAATTTAATATACACAGGAGCTAAACACGTATGGTCTTCAAAAACTTTTAGTATACGGAGAGGTTGCTACTAAATTTTGAGTGAATTCTTTTGAGCAACTTTGAAAACATATATCGACATTTTGACGTACATGCAGAAACTTAATAATATAGACAGGCAAGTAACTCCACAGTCAACGAAGTACAGTAGAGAAGAAAAAGCTCTAAGGTTTTTGATTTTATAGAGAAGTCCCCATTACATACGTATCACTAAGAATGGGAAGGCAGGATAGTAATAACAAGAAGGAGACAAAGGTAAGCTACAAAGGTGCTAAGTCCTTTATTTGATTGAAAAAAGACCTCAGATTGTTTTTTCTTCTGTTAGTGTTGCTGGTTTTATGACATACATATGTCCATTGGTGTCCAAGAAATGTGCATAATGTTAATTATAATGGTGATTTCCTTGACTGAGCGATCGCATTACATATATGTGTTTCTTCAGCTCATTTGTATATCATACTACATGTCATGTTGTGTTTATTTACATGTTGAACTTTTCCTTTCAATAACTCCGATGAAGAGTTAATCTTTATCGAGAAACTAAAAATTGATTTTTTATTTTATAACGCCATTCTTCAGGTAAAAATAAGGATTTTTTTTTCGAAATCCAAACGATCAGAAGCGTGCGAAGTGTTTTTCAAATGGGTTTGAGATACTTGAAGATGTTTAAGATATAATGTGATTTAAGCTGTTCGTTAGTCTGGTATAAGTTTTTAGCATAGTTTTAGTTAAGACGAAGTTAGTTTATTGGTACTTTAATTAATTTGTTAAAAAATATGCAACAGTTTATTAGTTAACCATTGCTAAAAATTAAGCTTTTCATTATTCTAACATGATCTAACAGTATTGACTACATATTATTACAAATATGAATATATTGTTTAACAACAGTACTTATTTTTTGTGTTAACAGACACAGCTTTGTGTTAAAATAGACTTTAAGTGTTCTCTCTCACTAAGAGATGCTGTATTAAGTATAAGTTTTTTGCCACAACAAAAATTAGTATTTAAAGGACTACTGTTTTAGGAACAATAGAAATACAGACTCCACATGTACTGTATGATGCCGGCGAAATTTTTAGAACTTTACAAGCTATATTTACTGTTCACATGCTGTAATTCCCAATCCACACTATCCCAGTAGAACCGGAGAACGTGAAAGGCTTATGTTATCTGAGATTGTTGGTGATTTTTTGCACTCAACCTATTCACTTATTATTGAAATTAAATATGAAAATCGTATGAAAATAGAAATGCAATTTTTAAAAAGGCAATTTAATTGTAAGGATTGGCACACAGCCTCTGGTTGTAGAACTACTCTACGAGGCAAACTCGTGGTCGTTGAAGTGTTTTTACCCAATATTAAGGGCTCAGAAAGAACTCGAGGCACCTGTTCCCAACAGGGACCTACCGAGGACCGTTTGGGGTCATACTCGAGCTCATTGTTACACCTACTACCCATAAGGTCTTTACTATTCTACCAGGAGAGCCAATGGTTCAGTCGGCCATTCTATAGCCATCAACCTTTGACCGGGAGACTCCATTGAACGACCTCTCTTCGTCCTTATCTAGTTGTGTGGCATGGATGTAGAATGTAACAATTTGGGAATAGAATAGTGTACCCTTGAACCTTACCTAAATACAAATCCATTACCAACGACCAACGACCAACGACCAACGAGAGTTTCCGTGCAATGCTGCACGTTGGAGTCAGGCAGTTCCAAGCCAGAGGCTTTCACCTGCTTGTCTATTAGTACTGCTTTAACTGTGCAGGTCTGTCAGGTAAGTCGGTATGTTAGTTTCTGTCCGGTCTAGGGTGAGTATGTTTCGTGGTCGGATGGTCTTTACAGTACTAGAGTCTGTTGTGAGTTTGGTGATCCAATTATTCAGAGGAGAATGGGTTCAAGGAATTTGAGGTAAAAGTGCTCTTACTAGCAGGTTTGGGTGTACGGGAAGTTTTCTGTCTTCATTGATAGTCAGACGCCTAATGTAATCTTGTATTGGTTCCATCCTTAGATCACGCTGGATAACAACATTTCTCGCATAAAAAGGAGCATTGGCTATAAGGCGAGCACACTTGTTCTGGACAATCTGGAGTCGTTTTTTATTCGTTATCGCAGAGTTGTACCAGACGGAACACCCATAGGTCATGGTAGTTCTTATAACCGCCTTATAGACGACCTCCTTTACCGCATGAGGAGTATCCCTTGATTTAAGGATGGGATACAGATGACACAACAACGCTGTGCCCAGCTTGTGTTTGGCTGTTAGATGAGATTTGAAAGTTAGTCCGCTGTCCAGAATAACTCCCAGATAGCGGACTTCCCTTGTAAATGGAATGCTGATTCCATCAATGAAGACAGGGGCAGGATAACGGGTCAAACCTTTACTGAATCGGATATATCGGCTTTTACCCGGGTTGATCCGCAGTCGCCAGTCAGAATACCACTCAGACAGCCCATCTATGTAACTTTGCAGCTTCACGATAGTGTGACCGAGGCATGCCGACTTAAAGGCAACCGCAGTATCATCCGCATAAAAGCCAACAAAGGTCAGGATTTTTCTGGATGAGTTGGGATGTAGAACTGGAGGAGGTTTAGGCAAGTCAAAGGTGTAAAGGTTGTATAATAGGGGACCAAGAACGCTTCCAAATCCATTAAAAGAGACTAAGGTTTAAATAGTTTTGACACTGATGACTTCTTCATTATGAACCTGGGGACCTTGAACGGTGACCTCTAGGAGCAGAGGAGAATGATTGTCACAGTCGATCAACATTATTTTGTGCTGCATGATGGAGAATGACCTTGTTGTTCTGAGTGGGTGTTGCTAGAAGAGAGAAAAGTAATCATGATTAACTTGTTGATGAACAAATTAAATTGTTAAACTCATCACTAAAAATACCCGCTCTCATTCAAAACTTGTAATTGCTACTGCAGATAATGTGTCAACCATTAACCGTAATTAAGCTGTATACGAAATTAATCTATCAAAATGATATCACTTTTCAAAAACAAATATATGAATTTCAACATAAAAAACGTTATTTGTGTTATTGAGTTATAAACGAATTTATGCTATAAAATTCAATGTAAATAAACTTTTAAATTGGAAGATAGGTTGGCACATGTTTAAGTTTTGCGAATAACCTCTGTGTTGCTAACAATATATACTTTATTCACAAGTACTTTTCCTTAAAAGAAACAACATTAAAGACGTAAGCGCCAAACTTTATTTATAGGTCAAAGTGAAAAGGCCTGCATTGAGAAATCGATACGAACTTCTAATTCACACAGATATATCGTGTTAACGACTGACAACACACTACTGCAGTCCCAGAGAGTGAGCTTGTTATTAGAACTTGGTGACGTTGAGTTATGACAGCCTACAAAACTGCACCATTTCGCAAATGATGCAACCGATTCAATGGCAAATCTATGGGGAAATACTTCACTATTCTTTCTGTAGTCAAAGTAAAAAATGAATCAGAATATTAACTTATATTAGAAATAGGTAAAACCGTCATACCTCGTAAGATGATGATGGACAACGTCCGAAAGCTGTCCAACGACTCCATGATCATCTTACAAGGTATGACGGTTTTACCTATTTCTAATATAAATCATACTAACCTCAGTGGTATTAACAATTTCCATGTATAGAACACTAACTGTCTACCAGTTATCGTTATATCGTTATAATGTCATTCAGAAAAAGCTTGATTATAATTCCAATGCATTGGTTCTGGGTATTCTTATGATCACTATCTGAACGACATCTCGACTGATTGTTACCAGGACACTTCTTGATGTAAACTCCTCCCCAGTTTTCTATTTTTTTTTTTTTCATATTTATATTAGGAACTCAACAAACCCATACCTGTTATAATGTTGTTGGAGTTTTCCGACCGGTTTGGGGCGTTACCCATGTTGGAATTGAACTGAATGAAATGGAATTTTGAATGAAATGAGTTGGCAATTCCAGCAGCATTATACACGGTATGAAGGTTTGCTCTGTTCGTAATATAAATCATTCTAACCTCAGTGGTGCTAACAATATGCATGAATTTCTCATATATGTCTCAAGAATTTCCCTGTCTTATATTTCTGCCTTAAAGGATTTTCCTTTCACCTAACTCTTTGTTAACACCCAGACTAGAATGTTTTTTTACGTAATTTCGACATTTCATCCTTACACATGGAGCTAATATAAATGTAAATATAAAATTGCAAATAATCGACATCTATATATAGCTGTCTAAGTAAGACAGTCGGTGAGATCTCCAACAATGAATCTGAAATTAAGTAGATTTCAAGATGATTTTTCCCTAAAAAGTTTTTTTTTATTCTATTATGTGACTGGTTTGTAAACTGTGAGGCCTTTGGTCTGATTCAGAGGTTATAAGTTGTTTTTTTACACAAGTTAAACAGAGTTTTTTTTACAGAGTTACTGTCGTGCCTTATTTGTTGTCTCACGTAACCGACTAGTTTCTTTTGTGCTATGTTAATTTTCAAAAGATAGTTGATGAGGGACTGGTTAAGCCCGTCTGTCAACATACGAGATAAAACCAACTCATTAAGTTATTGTTATATTTGTTATATATAAGTATATGTACGGCTAGTATATAAGTATATTATACTTATATAAGTATTTCTTATAAATACATATACACCTTTGTATATGTATACATACAAAATAGTATGAATTTATATTTATACTAATGAATTTACTTAAATGAGAGAACCATATCAGTATATTTCTTCATTTCAAATTAATCTAATTTACTTTTTATTTTTTTTTTAATTTAAGTAAATAAAAAATAAATAATTATATTATTGTTTCTTTTTTGCTTGATAATAATTGTTTTTGTGGAAAGTAATACAAAATTAACCGAGACGTATTTTATTTAGCAATTCAATTGTGTTCTCGTCAACTTAATTTTCCTTTTTTTTTTCATAAACAGTAGAGTAATGTATTATTGATCCATGCCCTTGAGTTGGACAATAAGAAGCCATTGTTGGGGAAAAGTTCTTCAGCTTCTGAAAGAAACTGATCAATCCTTTGAAGCCAATAAACATAATTGAATATTCGACGCCGTCCTCGAATCCTGATAAAAATATATTATACTTGCAATACTGAAAAATCTTCAACCATGTTTGAAAACTGATAATTTTCTTATCATATTCGAATATTTACTTTTTTAACTGAGAAAAATAAATTTGTTACATCTAAAGTAATTACCACTAATTTTTGATGCCCACATTGCATTATTATTTATCTCGCTTTGGTCCACCTAAAGTAAATATGCAAATATGATCATGTTAAACACAGATTCAAATTAAGAATTGAAATCAGTTAAATAAAGTGAATAAAAAAAATTTGCAGAGTAAAAACACAGGGACGTTGTAAGTGTAATTACTTATCAGGTCATCTGATTAGTCCAGTTCAGAGGTGGGCAACCTTTAACCTTTAACACCAAAAGAGCCATTTGAACCCGGTTTCCACAAAAAAAAACCTCTGAGAGCCGTAAATACTTTTTGACATCTAAAATGGGGAACAACGCGTTTATTAGGAAGTATAAAATAAACATACACTTATTAATGCTTTGACTACTCTTTTAAAGATGGGCTATAAAGTGTTGCTTATGAAATCCACGAAGTGCTACAGAGAGTACAAAGTGCTACTCTCGTTAGAGGTGAAAGTAAATGAATCTGCCCAAGCATCATTGAACGTTCTATTTTCCTCTGATATTTTTCTTTTCTTACATTTCTCCATTATCTGGCCTTGTTCGGGTTGAAAGTTGAGATGGCGTTCGGGCGGGAATACCGGCTTTTTCAAGTATGACGTTTATTTTGAAATATAAAAAACAATAAAATATATTTTTTCTTTTAAATGAAACATTTAATATTTCAAGATTGCATAAAGGCCTTCTAATTTAGAACTAAAACACTAAAAAAATAACTAACTCAAATAAAATACACATACATACTTTTTTAAAGTAATTGATTTTCCCAAGCCACTCGGAGCCGCAGTGTAAGCATGAAAGAGCCGCAGGGTGCCGCCCCTAGTCTAGTCACAAGTTTCTGCCTGTCAAAACTATTAGTCCGTTTATGTAATGTGAATTTCGTTTTGAAATTCTAAAAAGTCTCACTTCTGCCTCGGAAAAAGGTTTTCAAATAATACCCAAATGTTGACATTGATTTTTTTCTAATTTGATTTTTAACCCAGAAAACTGACTGAATCCCGATTGCCTAGTACACGGATTCTCATTATAGTATATAATCCATGTACTAGGCAATCGGGATATACATATATATATTATATATAGTATTTTTCTTTTTTATCGAGGTTTGGTGTATCTTCAATAATTCAACACTTTTAAGCCGTCGTTTAGTCTATATTTGTAGACATCTTCAGGGCTACATCAATACAGAATTTAATTACAATAACATGAAAAGTAATTATATTACATTATTTAATTAATATACATAATTACCTTGGTATTTTTCTAAGGAAGCAACTACATAACGGTTTGTGTTCAAATCAGCTAGTGTCCTGCTTTAGTGACCGTTTTTTGAACCTCCTATATCAAACTTGATAATTCAAAACTACCCTAAAAACTCATTAAAAAACTATATCAAAAATGAACCAGCAAACTACAACCATATTTCTTATTTACTAAGTAATAGACTATATATTTTACTTAGGTTTTCTGTATCTGTTTTTTTATTGCAAGCATTTTTGATTTCTCCAATGTGAATCATTTCTTTTGTAAGTCTCTTATTTTTATTATATTCATAGTCTATAATATTCGGCTTATTTTATGAAAAAATAATGCACTGCGTTGTCCAATATATATACTTTTCAATGAAGATACGATCTATGGACAAATAAAGTTCTATGTAGGTAAAGAAACAGATCAATTAAAAACACATCCACATAGTCTATAATTTTCGGTTTGAACAGTCATCAGGAGTAATAAGGGACAGATTCCAAGCGCACTGGTGCAGAGACGGTTGGTTCTCTAACCTAGCATCTGTTGACCTCTAACAAAGACCGCTTGTTTTTTTTTTAATATTGTTAGTTATATTTCTGATTTTTTTCGGTTTGTTGAGGATTTTAGTTTTAATTTTAATGTTTTGAATCGGCTTTGTTTCGATTTTTAAGTTTCAGCAACATGTTTACTAGTTTTTCACAGATAGATGACTTTATGACATGCTGCATGGTATCGTAGTTACGATGACGAAGAAGGTCTTAGTGCTTTCCTAATAGCATTGTGGTGTTATTCTTGATGTAAAACAGTTTGTAGTTACGATAAACTAATCAGTGGTGATGGTTGTGAAAACTGGAAATGACGTAGTTACCGCCATTATCAAGAGTGACAGGATCTACGACCTCTTTTTAATACAAGATCAGTAAAAAAATTATTATCTTAAGAGAAATTGTATTTTTTTTTTATTTAGAACCTCGTGGCATTAATCGCTTGCGTACTGAACATACCATTTCGCCTGCTGTCTTCTTTATGATCTGGGAACTATATTTTGTCGATGTTATTCGGTCAATATAGCTGATGCCCCCAGAAATACAATTGCAACCCGCTTCAACCAAAATGCCCGTAAAATACTTTACATAACATGAGCTGAGGAGCAACTCTTTCATTCAGCGCATGTTCCCTTCACTCGAAACTGTAAATTGCATGACCAACAATAGTTTATAAATCTGAACCATGGTAAACTCAACTGCTTCAGTAAAACACCAATTTAATAAATAAATAAAAAAAAAGGATGCAGGGTGCGATATTTCACAGCTACTAAGTGAGATGTATGCGTTACTGCTACTGTATTCTAAAGTTTATTATTAAACTACAGTGACTACCGTGACCCTTTGGGTCATCCAACATCTTCCTTTTTAATGCAATCATGTTGATATAAATGGAGATAAACTCTAAATTAATTTATTTTTAATAAAGAGGATGATGAAAATATTTTAAGACAGATCTCTTCATTTGTATTTTTTATATAATATGAATTTAGTAAAAAAAAAAACCTTTAATGTTTTCATTCTGTTTGACGCTACTCAGAGCAACAACATGTCATTTGGGCATGTTTAAATGCTATTTTA
The DNA here is from genome assembly GCA_026182355.1 of Hermatobates lingyangjiaoensis. Classification (NCBI taxonomy): domain Eukaryota; kingdom Metazoa; phylum Arthropoda; class Insecta; order Hemiptera; family Hermatobatidae; genus Hermatobates; species Hermatobates lingyangjiaoensis. Next base: position 2,074,443 of record JAPFBL010000066.1, on the reverse strand, counting down.
CATAAATGAACAAAAACATTCTGTAGAGTCTCTCTTTGAGACATGAATAGACACAGCAAATGCTAACTGAATTGGAAATTTAATACTTAAAAAAGAAATGCTCTCTTCAGATAAAACAATTTTCAATCTTGAAATTAAAACTATTTCCCCTTGACACCGTGATGCGATAATTTTATAAAAAAAATGACATTATCATTTTATCATTAACTCCTTGGTTATTAGTCTTGTGCCATTACATAAGAGCGGTGGATCAATGTTTCTCATATATACACACGACAGGAGCTTTTTTATTTTCTTATTGTGGTTTGATCATTATATATATATATTATATATATATATCATGCTGTTATTTTCTTTACCACTCTATTCATATGTTTTGAGATTTTTTGGTCTAAAATTTATTCGATGTCTTTAATATCTGAAAAGACCACATATTTATAATTATATGTAATAATTTATAAAAACAATTTATAAATAAAAAAAAAGGCGACTCTGACCTTTTTCTTTAGGCATGCAATTTTCAAAGAATGAAAGAATCAGAGAATGTACCCTTCTAATTCTCATGTTCAGTCTTTTCATGTTGCACAAAAGGATATGATGTATGTATTAAAAACATTTTATGATTTGAATCAGGTTTTATTTGGAAATACTTTTAACATTAATTTTATTTAAACAATACAATAAAATTTAGGCAAAAAATTTTTTATTAAAGAAAGAGATACACAATACATCATTTGAATAAAAACTTCTTGCAAAATTCTTCGATAACAAAACCAAAAAACTTCTCTATCTGCCATGAAATCTTTAAGTAAATGTCTTTCATTGAAATTAGGGATAAATTAGACAATCGCTCTTCACTTTGGGAGCTTCGTAAATAACTTTTAATTCTTTTGAGGGCAATAACGATCTCTCAACACTTGCTGTTGTTATGGGAATAGTCATAACCAAATTCATGAGTTAATAAAAATTTCGGAAGACCTGTGTGCAAATCACTTTTAGTATGTAATAGGAGCTCAGCAAGCCTGAGTTGCAGTGTATGCAAACTTCGTTCTTGTTTCTCTTGCAATTAAGAACATTTTCATTAACCAGAAATGATAAGAGTAAACCTTGCATTGGGAATGCTTAGTGCAATCATAGAAAATGGTTCCTTAGCTGTATGTGAATAAAAAAAGGGGTTCCTTTAAATATTTCGAGTCTCGAACATTTTGGTTTCTTTAAAGATGAATTCTTTAATTGCGTTGCATTCCTGAGAAATCGCCACTGATATATATATATATATATATATATATATATATATATATAAGATTTCACATAAACACGTGAAATAACAATCACTGATCACACAGAGACAAAAAAAAACTCGTCTCCAGTAAATGAGCATAGATCTTTGTTTAAAATAATACGATATGTAAGAAAATGAAGTAAAATATCTATATAAATATTAAAGTTCATGTAGATAAAGAAACATGAACTTAACTTGTCCGTTTCGGATCGTATTTTTATAGAAAATGTGTATATAAATACTAAATCTTACCCTAAGTGATTAAACTGAGCGAGAGAGAAATGAGAAAAGTATATCTTTGGGAATAATAACTACCAAAACACCAGCAGTACTGACTATCGTTAGCCTGACATGTGTCCTACCGTTTATCATCAGCACAATAGAAGTCATTTGACGGCATCACAATTGATTTTTTTGTGGACGTACATTTCATTTACTGATAAAAGTCAGAGTCTGACATTATAAGGGGAGTTATATATAGTAAGTAAGTAAGTTATACATAGTTATGGGTCAAGGTTCAAACCACAATTAGAAATAGGGAACAACCTTAACAAGCGGTCTTTGTCCAGAGTCAAAACCCAACTTGTTATTGTAGTTTGAACATTGATTGTTCTTTCATGTGTTTATTGTGAAGTCTTGTTATAGTTATAGGTATAGTAAGGAAAGTTAAATTTTATTGTCTGATCGTTAGCCAGATTTCCAAAAGACTCTTTTATGGTAATAAATACAAACCTGCTGAAAAATAAGCCTGCATCCATAGGAGAGAGGAACGCTGTCATAAATCTAATTCGACCACACCATAATTGATTCAGTGATGTTCGGTGTGTGATCAATACACCAAACTTTGAATGAACATATAGATTTGATGGATGTCCTCTTGGAAATATTAGATTAAATTGCTTTCTATTGTTTTTGAGTATGCAGAAAATACTTGCACTCATTTAAAGTGTGTTGCTCTGAATATGCGCCAATAATTGGCGTTTGCTCCTTCACTCGTATCGCTCATGCTTTCTCTTTCAGTATACATAAACAACTTTGTTTCGATGTTTTTTTTTTTGTCGGCATGCAAGGAGCAGTTATCTTCTCGAGTGCTTGCTTCGATATTAATAAGAAATAAGCAGGGACTTGCACCTGTATGAGATGTCAGAGGAATGCAATGTGGAAGCCTTTCATAAACACTGTTACTCAATTTGCATGAACCCTGATGATCAGCATCAGATGAAGATCTCATGAGCTTCGTCATTAATCATCTTCCTACCTGTATTTCTCTCTCATTATTATTTAAAGATCTATTTATACTTGTATGATGTCAACATAGCAGCTTTAAAAGAACTAAAATATTAGATGGATTCCTGCATTTTCTACAAATTAATGATTTATTGGTAGAATGTAATCTGTGTAATGGACTTGCATTAGATTTACCGAACTGTTACACTTTCACTGATTAATGTTTTTTTTTTTGTGGTAGTCTAGTACATATGAAGCAGTGAACAAAATTGTTACTTTGTATATTTCATTGTGATTGGTTTAGTGTGGTTTTAAACTTTATGTAACTTCAAGTCTGTCGCCGAAAGATTGCCGCGTAGATTAAATAACTATTATTTTGAGAACTATAATCTTACTCTTTAGCCCTCTAATATGTAATTCCTCAAATTAAATTGACTAATCAATACAAACCTTGCTGATTAGTTTTGTTTACGAGAATCTAAACACAGATAGATAGTAGTTGCGCTTTACTTTGATTAATTAATGATATTTGTTCATGTTTTGTAGGAGTCCCAGAGGTCAGTCTTCTACGTAGTTGAGACTGTGATTTAGCTCGACTACGTGCTGTTTACACTCTTCTTTATGGCTGATGCTTATTCGCGTGCTCGAACCTCTTCCCGATTCCTCATTACATTAGTTCTGCTTCGTAATCACATTCTGATAACAATGATTATCAGATTCGTGAATTTACTACATGGAAGTTTATCTATACAGTAGTCTCAATGGATTGTATGTATGTAGTTTATAATATTAGAGTATATATTACTAAGTAAATATGCTTTGAAAACTTACAAATATTTGAAAAGTATTTCTCATAGATCTTATCAATAATTATTTCATCAATATACTTTTGTATTTGTGTCGTTGTTTGTTATATTCTTTTATAATATTACTCTACTTTCAATCTTACTTTTTTTTAAATAGCTATTTAAGTAGCTTGAAAACTTATTGTGGAAATATCAACTGCTTTCAAAGTTCATTGCGATGTTTAATGAAATCTGAATAGATTAATATACGAAGTTTTATACCTGTATTGGGCAATTCAAATATTTTGGTGTTGATGTGAAATAGTTACTTGAGTAACGTCCTTAAATTAGTGTGGTTAATAATTAACATATTTAGTGTGGTAAATTCTTAAAGGATGTGAGATAGTGTGATAACATTATAATAGTTAAGATGCTTATAGTGTTCTTTTATTTGTTACGTCTGCTTTGTAAGAGATATGTATTCTGCAAAAAACCGAAGAGTACATCTTCAATATAACAAATTCAAGTGTTCACAATAAGGAAAACTATTGCTTTGTTTTAATAGCAGCTTGCCTTGAGGGACTGCGCAATACAAGGTCAAAGAATAAAACTTCAGCGAATTTCCTCAGTAAACTAATTTCTATAGTAATATATTATGCTGTTATATTGCGGTCTTATTCATTGCCAAATGTTCAGACAGATTGCGCGTGTTTACTATTAATAGCAATAATGTTTACAAATGTTTTAGTCTAAATAGGCTTCTAGGCAATGTACTCGTTGTTCCCTAGAACATTTCTATGTATAGTAGGAGTAGATTGACTTCTTAAGAAATGTGCTCTGTGTCTTTCACATTTCTATGTAGCCTTGAGGTAGTTTGGATTCTTTTTCAGTCAGGTGTTTTATATTCCTTTGGGCGTTTCTATGTAGAGTAGACGTTGCTTAACTACTTTTTGAGAAATGTGCTCATTCTTTGCAAAGTACAGGGTGGTTTGATCAATTTCTTTTGCGTTAAACTGGATTTCAAGTTCAGTGTTTAGGTGTATTAATCTTGCGATTAATTTAAAGGAAATTGAAATAATATCCACTGAGAAAATATTGAAAAGAACCTTGAAAAAGAGGTACAAGAATAAAAGTATTCTTTCAAAATATTTCTTTATTCAACATCGTTTAATTGTTTTTTTACAGAAATATATATTGGAAGGTATTGTAAAACTACAAATAATTAAGAAGGGCAATAATGTAATAAAAATGATGATTTTATTCAGCAAATGAATTGTTGAATAGAGATTTATGGTTTAGAAAAGGTTCAAGGCTAACTTCATTGAGCTTGGCTCTTAATTACTGGAAAGCATCACGTCGACAAAAATCTCTTCACAACAATATATGATCCAAAAATAGTAAAGGTTCGAAGAGAAAGGCTCATCGGATCATTAATGAACAATGAGCAATGATCTAAAGATCATTGTTCATAAGAGCATTACATCATTAAATACAATTTAATCTTACTCCAGATTTTTGAATAATTTACTACAATTTAACTATTTTTCAATGTATATGTAAATCTTTTTTACCGAAATAACTTCATTAGGAGTTATTTATTCAAATCTAATGTATAAATATACAGTTTTTTGAACTCTAGTTTTTTTCTCAGCAAGTACATGCATATATAGTTTGATATAAAGATTTAAGTCTAGATGAAATGCATTTACTGTTTATTGAAATTGAAATATTTCGGTATATTCGATGTATACATATTTCAGAAGCAGGAAGGTAACATGTGGCTTGCAAGGCGCGCGTTTCTTCCCTCTGCGCCAGACTAACCTGACAGGAGTTTCTTAGTTGAATGCCAATCTCTTACGAATGTAGTAGGAAAGAAACATAAAACGTGTGACTCAAGAGAATGAGTTGTGTTTTAGAGCACTGCAGCTCGGCCATCGCTCCTATATATATATATATAGTATAGTATACTATATATACTATCCTGTATATAATATAGTTATCATATAGTGCAGTGTATCTCAAAGTGGTCAATACCGCCCCCATAGAGGCGTTAGAGAAGTTCAAGGGGGCGGTAGGAAATGCCGCCTTTTATGGGGGTTTCGAGTATACAGAAGGGAGCGTTGAACATACAAGAGAGGTTGACTATACAGTTATTCAAGTAGTAAATAGGTTGAAAAAAATCTATTTTCTACTTGTTCTGTGACTAGGAGGACTCAAACTGCAGGCATTGTGTATGGCACGCGGGAAAACCTGCAGTCTTTTCTTGTTTTCCATCTTGTTGGAAGGAATCAACGAGTAAGTCAGTCAACAGGTAAGTTGTGTGGGAGTGAAGAGGGTTATTTGCTGCTCGTACAAAATTGTATTATTTCTGAAGAATAATAAAAATATTTCACATAAACACGTGAAATAACAATCAATGATCAAACCACAATAAGAAATGGGAAAACAAGACTAAGATATTTCAACCGTCACAAGTGGTATTCGTCAGAGCCAAAAAACTAACTGAAGAAATCCAAAAAACCCACTTTCTAATTGTGGTTTGATCATTGATTCTGAAGAATGAATGAAAGATAAGGTTCTACATAGTCAAGCATATCTCTAGATATTACATGTTACCATTATGTATGAATGATAGACTGCCATAAAGCGCTGTCCACACGACAGACAATTGACACTGAACATTTCTGTTCGTTTTATAAACTTGTTTGTGCAAATTCAATTCTTGCCAAAAAAATGAATTTAAACGTTTGAGTTTATCTAACATATGTAATTTTACATTTTAATATGTTTTATATAATACATTTTACAATTTAATGAATATTGTTTATTATACAATTATATTCTTTAGGGGGGCGGTGGCAAATCAAATAGTGTCTTAAGGGGGTCAATACTTAAAAAAGTTTGAGAAACACTACGGTCTTCTCAGAAGACATGTTCAAAACCGTAGCTTGATGATGGCTAGAAGAGTGGCGAATGCTGGAGTGCTCGACATGAGTTTGAGAGAGGCAGCACGCTGAAGGCTTTCGACGCTGGTCAGGCCGAAGCGTCAAGACGAGCCTCTTGCACGTCACAGCCCCGCCGCCCCTCACGTCGGGTAGGTCGCCTCTACCCCTACTCCCTCTCAGCTGGCCTTATACCGGCCGCACTCTCTCCCACCCACCAGTTGCTTACTGATTTTCAACTGTTTCGCTTTCTGCAGTCTGTGCAATTGCCTCTTTATTTTTATTTCCAATCATTCTCTAGAATTGTAAGTATTTTTAATCATTACTTTATAATGTTTATTTCATTCCCCTTTTTTTGTTCCAACAATATCTGTGGTAACAATAGAGTGACCATAAAACTGTGTATCAGTATCCTTACTACTCTAAATTCCCTTGTATCTTCTTATGTGATATAAAATAAAAAAACAAACTAAAATGAAATAAAAATATAAACAAAGCTAAAATCACTTCAGTTGAGCATAAAAAACAAGCCGCTTAATCTTATTTCTGAATTTTATCCTGTTGTTTAGGAGCTGATTTCATGTGTTCATTTTGAAATTATATTATATATATAAACTAAATTCACAGAAAAAACAGATTTAAAAGAGATCACAAAAACTCACTACTCTATTTTGACTCCGTTGTTATCAGGTAGAAACATGTGAGTCGCTCCGATGACTACCGAGGACTGAATTGAAATATCATTGAGCATATATATATATATATATATATATATATATATATATATATATTAGGTTTATATATATTAATAGGTTTATTATATATATATATATATATATATATTATTAAACTCCTTGCTTGTTTTCATTTAGTTATGTTTTCTTCATACTCTTGCCTTATACGGGTTTTTCATTGGTCTGGTGCGATATAATATTTTAGTGAATTAATTTATATTATACCAATGAGATAGAAACCCTTTTAAGGAAATTGGAAAGAGTGTTCAGGGAACATACTAAAATGAAAACAATTATAGAATGTAATGAAATACCTATAAATTAAGGTCAGTTTCTAGTAAATATATATTATTTATATATGGCTGAACAGTGGAAAGAAATTCTGAATTGGGTGTAAGTTCTTTCGGTCTTGGGGGCCAGCGCTGTAGCCACAGCCTCACCTCACGACTCGTAGATCCGGAGTTCATTACCTACTCTGACCCTCGGTTTATTCACATGGGAGGTGAATAAATCTGAGCTTGTCCCTTCGAAAGGACGTTAAACAGTCGTTCTCGAGCGTCTATCATGTTAGGTAATCGTTAAACAGCCTAAACGTTTGTTATTGATACATTTGTTTTTTGTAGTAGCCCTTCTTCCTATTAAGAAACACGTAGTTAACTTTTCTATGAGTTTAAATTTACTGTTGCGTACTGGTAATTTTTGTTTATATATTTGTATATGCCAGATCATGAGAGTTTAATTTGAAACTGAAGAACTGACCAAGTCCTGACAAACTTTATTTCGATTCTACTTCATAGTCTATACTTTCATCAAGCTATATATATATATATATATATATTTATTAACCAAATGCAAAAAGAAACCACTTAGAAATCACTGCAAACACAAACTTCGACCTTTCGAATATGTATTGTATGTTTGTTTGTGTGTGTGTGTGTGTGTGTGTGTGTGTGTGTGTGTGTGTGTGTGTATGTGTATGTTCTATTAACAGTAAGTTGAGTGAATGACAAAATGTAGTACAAGATATATTCTGCTTGAGTGTTTGCACCCATCATTTGTACCCTATAAAATTAAATATCTTACAAATTAAAACATGACGCATTTATCGAAACGTGATCTTGATAACAGTGGACGAAATATTTGTAACTAATACTGCTAGCGCAGAACTTGCATTTAAAGGAAGCGATACAGAGAACAACCTCAGTGAAGTAACGGCTAAGACCCCCGATAGTGAGTTACCCTGAATGTGTCGTATTTCAAATGACCCTGTGGTTTACATGGGTTGTCCTTGTAAGAACAGTACGACATGGTTTAGCGAAACGTCAGTGTTTTATCAATCTCCTAGGTCCTAGGGCTTAGTTAGTGCTCAGAAGTCTTGTTTATTGGAACGTTTAATATACATTAGTTAGTTGTGGCCATCAATTAATAATTTGGAAAAGAGTCCCACGGGAAATCTCAATCTCTGCTATCTGGAATAAGATTTATCTGTCGTTTCGTCCGCTGTTATCACGGTCACGTGTCGGCAAACCTGCCATGTAATGATATATACCCCTTTTTAAATCATCGAAAGCCACAACCTTTCTTTTATTTTATCATATTCAAATTAGCTTCCTTTGCGGTTTTTTAATGTCCAATTATTTTCATGCCGAGGTCATAAATGAATCATTCCTTCCTTATCTGATTTCAATCTTTAAAATATTATAATGACTCTATTATACGCTATACATTGTATAACATATAGATTTAATTATGTTAGTGCGACCAATCGCGCAAAAGGTATTATAATCCTAATGGTAAATATTCGGATTCATCCAAACTTACCGGTTATTTTCGATAAAAATCCGGTGCATTCAGCGCCTCATTTCATTGAGTTGTTATTTAGGAAAGTTATTTTTTTTACTGTAAATAGTCATGTACAACAACATGACTATATGACATGAACTATATGAAAAATGTCATTATAACATTTTCGAATTTTTTCCCAGTATTTGTTAGGTTTGGTTGCAGAGGCTGTTCTGCTAGAGATCCCACATGGGATATTTGCCCCATGTCATACCATACAGTACATATTTTGCTTTGGGAGTCCTACATTTTGCCTAAATCAAGTGTATTTAAAGCAGGAGCCTTTAACAAGTACCTGATGTAGTAGAAGTTCGGGACGGATAGCTTAAGGTCCTCTCCGTGGGATGTCTTTTTTTTCACCTCCTGCTTGAATGAATCAAGAGCTAAAGTAGGTATCGAACACTACATACCAGTCCAGAAGCGAGCACGTAAGCCACTAGGCTACCCTGTAATAAAGAGACAACTTCATATGGTTATAACGCTTTTGGTTACTGTAGAATCTCTTCACGTACTCGGCTGGATCACAACATGTCACCAGCCGTACTCCGTGTTGCCCGTGTCCAATGTAAAAGTGTCATTAACGAGAAAAAAGAACAAAGTTCTGGTGTACAGTCCATTGTACTATGGAATTGTTGTGCAAAGAGGAACAAAGTTATAACAACATGTTAACATTTAGCTTGTTATTTTTGTGTTGCCTTTGGATTACCTCCTTTCCTAAGACAGAAATGTGCTTAGGAAAGTAGATGTAGTTGTGGGCGGAGTCGGTGCCCTGCGCCTTACTTGTTCACAATCAGTGGTGCTGAAGGACAAAGGTCAGGATCTGTGTCTTGAAATAAAAACGTTCCTTATAGTGCATTGATCGACCTTGTATCTATCATGACAAAGTGTTGAACTCAGGGTAAGAGACGTCATAGATAAATCTTAAAATACTTATCCTCTATTGTAACAGAAAGCATTATATGTAGGTTTACAATTTAAACAGAATTTGGAATCACTGGTTGAAGATAGTCAAGAAATCCATTACTCAGCATGGTGGATATTCAGGACACCATGCTTGCGTCCTTACTTACTGTATCAAAGTACAATTGATATAACAATATCAACGTTTCCTATTCCTTTATTTTTCCTCTACACAACCTCAAATAGCTTATTAAAGAAACTATCTCGTTTCTATCTTTATTCTTCTGTTTTATTTCATCTTGCCTCTTGGATCCATCTTATACCCTACTGTAATGAAATATTGACCAAAAACTCCAATAACTTGTCTTTTGTATTATTTTTTACAATGCTTGATTTGTCTCAGAAAAGCTACAGAATTGAAATGTTGACAACTGACTTTATTTCTGTTTCATGGGAGTGGTTGATATCAGTTTCGCTGTATCTCTTACATTCATTTTAAAAATGTCAATGCTGTCTGCATAAAAGAACTACATTATGAACCCAATGCCGTAGCCTTTTTTATTGATATTTAAGAAAATTCTGTCATTCCTCTCTTCAAAGTAGAATATTTCAGCATGCTTTTGCCAAATTAGTTACTAAACATTTTCCACAGTCCAATTGTTTATTCTATATCTATAGAAATATAATAGTATATTACATAGTATACAATATACTATACAACCATATAGTATGTTATATATACTACATACTATATACTATAATATTGTATATTTATATTATATAAATAATATAATATATGTCAGTAAATAATTTTCTTTATATATATTGATAAAAGATCGACCGTGGAATAGAATCAAAATAAACGTTTATCAGGGTTCGTCAGTTCTTCAGGTTCAAATTAAACTCACATTACCAACGTTTCAGTTTTTATTTAAAACCTTTAAATATCTAGTTTTTCTGTTTCAAAATTTTATTTTCTGCCTATGAAAAAAGTTTTAAATAAAAACTGAAACGTTGGCATTTTAACCTGAAGAACTGAACGAGCTTGATAAACTTCTATATATATATATATATATATATATATATATACGAGTTCAAAATTCAAGAAGAGTAACACACAGAATAAAGAAACACACTTACAAACTCAAATTTTCGGGCAATCCGTCTTCAGGATAAAAAATGATCAAACCACAATAAGAAAACGTTGGGTTTTCTCTGACGAAGACCGCTTGTTACAGTTGAAAGATTTTAGTCTTGTTTTCCCATTTACTTATTGTGGTTTGTTCATATATATATAGTAATGTTTGTTTGTTTTGGTCTAAAGAACTTAGTCCCACTTTCGAATTTCTTTTTATATATATATATATATATATATATATATATATATATATATATAGTTTATAGTTTAGTTCTTTTGACCAAAACAACTGACAATCATCATGTAGCAACACATAGTAGTGGGTAGTAACACATAAAAGAACGAAACACTTACTGGAATCAATTTTATGAACTGAGATTTATTCAAAAAAGAAAGTGAATGTAGTGTAGTTTTATATCAAATTTTGTAGATAGCAAAAATATATTTAAAAGGAATTGTTATTTGAGAACTGAAGTGTTTTTAGCTTATTTTTATTCGATAATATGCAGTTACTGAAGTTAATGCCCCTTGACAGTTATTGGTTGATTCAGTTTAGTTCAATACACAAAGGTAGACAAATGCTCTGATGATTGAATACCGATGACCCGTCAAAAGATGTAACTTTACTACAGTTTTCCTCTCACAATTGTCCTGTCTCCCCTTATTACAACTAATGTGACCTGAAGAAGACACCATGTGTTCGATACGAGTTATTCTCTTTTATAAAACATTTTGTATATTCAGACTTTTTTTTTCAGCAGATGTTTTCCTTTTTCGATTTTCAGTGAAAAGTGTTTCGACTACTGCGATAGGCTTCATACTCGTAGTAATAGCTGTGCGTGCGCCGGTGTCACCGGGACACCGGCTTTGTGACGGACCCCCAGCAATGCGACCTTGCAGAGATCCGCGAGGTTCTTGACACTTCTCTTCTGACCTTGCTTCGTCACCCTGATCATTATCATTTGTATTTGGCCTGCCAAAATAAATATATATTGAAGCATTAAATACTAACCATACGAGCATCTGTTTTAGAACATTAAAATATGTTAATGTATTACGAATAATGGAATATTAATTCCTTTTAATAAGAATTAACATAATTAAATTAGCAGTTTATTTTAATTAGCGTAATTTAATTAGCCTTAATTTAGTTTCCCATGTGGGCAGTCAACAAAAGTCACCTTGTAGAAATAATCGTTACGGCATAAGGAGATTTAGATTGAGTAGATCAAATCGATTGAAAACATTTGCTCTGCCTTATTTAAATAAATATGTTTGTTCATAAACTCCTATATTGTAATATTATTTTTAGCAGTACAGAGGTCAGTAACAATTTGAAAAAGCAGAATGCGCTATCTTACCATGTGAATGTCCTTCCTCACTCTACCCGTTTCTGACCTTGTCCACCTTCCAGAGTCAAACAAAACCTTGACTTAGTGAACTAAAGTAATATAATATGAAGTTTACGTTTACTTTATGCAGTGTATGCGTAAAACCTGATCGGATGAGCAAGGAAATTTACAAGAAGCAAGATGATCTATTTGCCTTAATGTTCTTATACTTAATCTTACTGATAGACACGAAAATCACATTTATTCTTATAGTACATTAGTCCCAGGGTACTAATCGAAACATATTCATATACATATTGATAATTATTATGTATTTATATTACGATTATTGAAAAATAGTGTTCATGTTATTCCATATGAGCATTGCCTAAATAAACAGTTATCATCATTATTGACATAATACGTAAACTTTAAACTATTTTACACCAAGTCCGTAAAATAAAAATCAAAGTAATAATAATTTGTTAATTATTTAACAAATTATATGTTTTGACAGCAGCAGTTGCTGTCTATGTTGCTAACAGCATTATTTTGAAAAGACTTCTGGTTAACATATAACATGGCATGATTTAACTGTGGTTTTTATTTTGGTATATGAAATGTATTTATAGTATCAAACTATAATATATATTTTTTTTTTACAGATTAAACTTTATACTGGCAGATTTCTTCTGGATAGTATGGTAAGTGAATTACATTATTCTTATTATACGTTTTCTAATTTTACTTGTATAAATTCGTAATGAGAGAAAGTAAAGTTTTTCCTGTGATTTACAATATTCATTACTCTCATTGGATTATCGAAAGACACATGTATGTATGAGCAAAACTTGTCGTCGATTAATTTCCTTGGACGTTCTAACAAAAAAAAAAGAAAGTATCATTTTAGTTGAAATATTTTGGCAAAAATTCATTCCCTGTAATGAGTCGTAATTCCTTGATATCTCCAGCAGGTGAGAAGGCGATGATCTGCTGCAGCACCTTTTCTTTTAACTTTAATGGTTGCCTGCACCAATTTTCTTATTGGGAATTCCTCCTTTTTATTATACTTAATTAAAATGAAAACTTTAATTCCTTAATTGGCGGGAGTGGGGGGGGGGGGGATGTGAATCTGAGACCCTTTTTCGATGTTCTTTTCGGATTATAAATCATCTTCTTTATTGCTATCAACAAATTGAATGATTTGTATTTGTTAAAATAGCACCTTCTAGCATGATAATCGTACTAATCGTGTATTTATAGAATACTAACGATTTTGAAACAATTATCCTAAGTATTCAATTGTACGAAGCTTAGACAATTAGGGCTAACTAACTGGAAAAAAACTATTACATTTCTAATTCGCAATTAAGGATATATAGTTGTAATTTGTTTTGATTACTTGCATTGCGAATATCCTTCTTGTTTCTAAATGACAGTATAGTTAGTAGCTTTCTGGCGAATTGCTCTTTTTGCTCTAGTGGAAATGCTATGCTTTCCTGTGATGAACCTTCAGTTTCAATGTCAAAACCATTACTGGCCATGTCTTCCGGGACAAAACTGTCATCACTGTTAAATAGAATCTTATTGTCTCCTTTAAAATTATTGCAAAACTGCCTCAAATAAACTTTGCTCTTCATAGTCTTGTATAATGAAGTCAGAAATATTATAGTTGAATTTCATCATGTCAGTACAAATTTCATAAATCGGGTTTGAATACATAGTCCTAATGACGAGAAATTAATACAATCAAATTAAATTGTATTATTTAAGTGATATTACAGTATTAAGCTAACAATTCAATTTGTTTTATAACAGTGTAAAAAAGAAAATAAAAAAAATACTTCATTTATGTTAACCACTGTACTTAGGTTCATAACGACTATTAAAATCGGAGTCGCTCATTCATGGTAATTAACTGAATTAATCTCCGTTCTATTTTTGCATGAAGGTAAAGTAATTAAGTATACTTTAATAAGTGGTTTATTTTTAGTTCAATACTGAGTAATTGTCATACAAGGAAAAATTTTTTTAATAGCTGCCATTCATTGTACGTGTAGAGTTTTTTTTTTGTTTTGTAATTTTGTTTTCTATATTGAATTTTTGTTTGTAATGTTTCGTTAGGGTTGTAATCATGATTATGAATGTAGCATGCAGTTACTATCCACACAGGGGAATACGTACAGACATTTACTTACTGGCGTTCCCTTCACAGTAAATTAGTCAAATCAGCAGGAGTCCATGACCTTGACCTTTTAACTACAACTTTCATATAAGTGCATAGCCATGTCCTTTGGTTGTTTCGTTAATAAGGCCAAAATCTATTCATTTTAACTTAACTATTATTATTATTATTAACTATTATTATTAATAATATTAACTATTATTATTATTATTATTATATTAACTTAACTATTATTTTTAACTTAAAATCACAGGCCTTTGAGAAAAGGGTTTCCAACAGTCTCTGCGTCGTGTGTTCACTCAGCTGAAGACGGTTGTGACCGAAAATTAAGTTTCAAAGTTTGTATATTTTTCTTTATTTGTATATATTTACTAACTTGGAACTATCCCTGTCCATTCCATACAGTTCTGCAACATTAAAGTTTATTTATGTAACAGCGTTCAAACCACAGTAAGGAAATCAGAAAAATGACTAAGATGCTTCAACTAATAAGAACAAAATGCTGGGTAAGATTACAGCCAGCCTTTCGTGCACATTACGCCCTTTAAAATACCTCCCTTCCTTCTCAATGCCATACCAGATGTCCTGCATCACTTGTTTCAGTCATATCAAGCAGATTCTTACGATTATCAATTGTTTTGGTTGAATGGTCTTGGTCATTTTTCTGATTTTCTTACTGTGATTTTATAAATTTGTTGTACATGTTAATTGTGAAATCTTGTTATATATGAATGTTTGTATACATTGGGTCAAGATTCATATTTATGCAGGTTTCATTAAATCCCTTGCTATTATTATATGACTTTAATAAATTTTCTTGAAAGTCGTTTTAACTTTCTGATACTAAATACATACTTTGAAATTCTTCTCGGATAAATTAACCTGAAACTAAATAGAGCTCTAAATTTTTATTAAATGACCATCTTCAGATAATATAAGTGATGAAGACTAAAAATTCATAAACTTATTAAGTGCTTATTTAAGTTACTGTGATAAAAAATCTACAATATGTGATCAAATTGAATATAGTGACCGGAAGTAAGCTTGTATCAGATCCTTTCCGTTTCACCCCAAGCGTAACAAGATTGCTAGATCAAATTCTCTAGAGCCAGTCTTCTATGATTATTATTGTGTGAGCTGACTGCGATATACATATTAGTGTATATTGTCAGCAGAATATCAAGTTGTAAGAACTTCGATAGTTCTTATAAACTTAATAGCCCTACACTGACAGGACCCCCCAGGCAATGTGTATAACAAGTTGTAACCTTCCACTTGTCACAGTGGACTTATTTTTTCACAATTATTGTTTATTTCTATTTATCCTCTTAATTTGAATAATTTTAATGTTTGTTTAACTTTTTCAAAATTGTTATTGTGTTAGTTTACGCTTAATCAGTTTATACGATATACCTGATGATGATTTCAGTGAAATCGAAAGCTTGTAAGTAAAAATATATTATTGAGTAACCTACGAAATTATTTCTTCGATGTCTCTGGGACAACTCCTTCATGAAATCACTCCCTACCAAAGAAAACTAGTTAGAAAACTAGAAAACACCGGCAAAAAGGTCGTGAATGCGGAAACTGCCGTCTACTTTAATAAAATATATATATTAGTATAGATTGGCAGCAAATCTTCTTGGAGGCATATTTATGACTTTCAAACTAAGCTGTTCCAGTCTCCTGACAGTCATGCGAATAGAAGGTTGTAATTCCCAAATAAGTTGTCCAAAGGACATTGATACACTTTGTTTTGAAACACTTTAATAAATATCAACAGCTTTAATAAAACTGCAAGAATAACATCACAGGTAAAGAATTTAACATACCTTACTACACCATTAGATAAACACAAGCTTTCGACTATGCAATAGTCACCGTCAGGTCGACGATGCATTGCATAGGTCAGGTCTTTCGTATTGCATAGTCGAAAGCTTGTGTTTATCTAATGGTGTAGTAAGTTATGTTAAATTCTTTACCTGTGATGTTAGTCTTTCAGTTTTATTAAAACTGTTGATATTTATTAAAGTGTTTCAAAACAAAGTGTATCAATGTCCTTTGGACAACTTATTTGGGAATCACCACTTCTATTTGTAAAACTGTCAGGAGACTGGAACAACTTAGTTTGAAACTCGTAAATGCCGAAGCTGCGGTACATTTCAACAAAAAAAAAATAATATATATATATATATATATATATACACTTTTTTTCGTTGGAAATACGATCCAAAACGGACAAATATAGTTCAATATAAACAAAGAAACATAGAGAAATCAGAAGAACACACTTACAGTCTCTAATTTTCGGTTTGAACCGTCTTCAGGAGAGATAAGAGAGGGAAACCAAGCGCACTGGATCAGAGACGGTTGGAGACCCATGGGTTCTCAGATGGTTTGGGTCTCCAACCGTCTCTGATCCAGTGCGCTTGGTTTCCCTCTCTTATCTCTCCTGAAGACGGTTCAAACCGAAAATTAGAGACTGTAAGTGTGTTCTTCTGATTTCTCTATGTTTCTTTGTTTATATTGAACTATATATATATATATATCTGTGTATTTTGGGAGCAGACCTTCATTCAAACATGTTTTGTTAAAAATTATGCCAATTTTTATTCTTGTCCTTTTGTGAGTGAATTTTTCAAACTTTCTGAATATGGCTTTCCACCTTTCCGGTAAGATATAAAGCAATTCGCTAAATGTTTAATTTTGATATCCATTCTTTCCTTTTGTTACAAGCTCACAATAAATAATAAATATTCTGAAGGATTCCAACGTTTCGGTCAGCTTTGACCATCATCAGGGAAGGGAGTCTTTAGAGAGTTTTTAACTAGATTATATACTAGTTATAACTAGTTAAAGAGGAAAACAATCCAAAAGGACAACATGGCGGTTCAACCGAAAATTAGAGACAGTAAGTGTGTTTGTTCCTTTGTTCTGTGTTAGTGATTTACCGTGAAACGTTATATATATATATATATATATATATATATAGAAAATAAAGCAAAGCATTACTACGATAGCATTTTGAAATAGTTGATCTGGTAAAGATGAAAAAGAAAAAGAGTTGAGAGAGATCTCAAACTGTCGTATCAAAAGCAACTGATATTTAAAAAAAAACTTTAGAAGCTACACTTTATGTTAAATACAATAATATTGTAGTTCAATCAAAGTAGTAATAGTAATTGTTCAGCGATGGTGGTTATATCAATAAATAAAACGAATAATGATTTCATTCAAGTTCAGATTTAATGCTTAACCTAAATCATAAAGGAAACAACTATTTCGCATATATTTTTGAACATAACGAGAACTCTAATTAGTTTTAAAGATCAAATATTATCTTTTCCATAAAAATGTTAATTTATTCAATGGCTTTAAAAAAAGGTTATTTTTAATAATAGTTTAGTCTCTACGAAATTAAGGAAGTAATTTTGGAAATATCAAATTGTATCGTAAAATTATGAAGTTGTTTTAAATTTATTGATGTTTTTAATTATTATTATGTATTTAGTGGTACAATTAGTATCTCATTTTTTTAAACTTTTTGGGTCGAAACACTTTTGAAAAACATCTAGGAAGTACCATGATCTGATTTCTCAAGGCTGCGTCTGTTTTCAAGGTTTTGTTATGGTTTTAACTTTAATTTCGATCTAGAACTAGGTATAGCACGAATTTCATTCTAAATGACTCATTGAAATATAGCCGAGTTTGATTATTTCAAAATCTCACTTCTTAAAATATAAATTTCAAAACTAATCAATCAAGCAAATGTCATGATCATGAAAACAATTTATTTCAAACACGGACGATATACAGTCTCGAGTCCTTTGAATCCGTTCTGCACATTTCTTTATATTATTAAAATAAGCAGCAGCTTCTGCATTGACCAATTTCTTGTTGACACTCTCTAGTTTTCTTATCACTTTGCGGTGAGACTCTGGTAGCTTCCAAAGAAGGTTAGCGAAAGACATTTACACGCACAATAAACTTGAGGTGAATCACGAAAACACTTGAATAAACCACACACTTTTTGAAAAAACTGTTTTAATCACTGAAATAACTATAACTAAAATAACAATACATACAAGCTTTCGGCTGTCATTCGCCATCCTCAGGTACAAACTAAAATTAATTAAGGCTAATGCACTGAAGTTAAAATAAAATAATTATCTACACAAATACTGTGTGTATTTGTAAATACACCTGTACTTTAGTAAGTAAAGCTAAGGTAGGAGTGAGGGGAGGGGGAGGTATGCATGGTGACAGGGTTGGCCAAAACTACCTGTGGTCCATTCACCTCCTCGTCTCCCTTACAAGTTTGAAACCATTATCAAAATTCTTAAAACTAGGCACAGAGTTGAAATCCTTACTTTGGACATTTAGGCTAGGGTTATAATCTTTAATATATGGAGCCTCCAGTATATGTAACCTGCTAGGCTCGTGGTACACTTGTAGTATGGAAGTGCCCTCAATCAATAATTTATATATATTATATATATATATATATATAAAGCTTTCACACAAACACGTGAAATAAAAATCAATGATCAAACCACAATAAGAAATGGGAAAACAAGACTAAGATCTTTCAACCGTAACAAGCGGTCTTCGTCAGAGTCAAAAACCCAACTGATGGGTCCAACTGATCAGTTGGGTTTTTGACTCTGACGAAGACCGCTTGTTACGGTTGAAAGATCTTAGTCTTGTTTTCCCATTTCTTATTGTGGTTTGATCATATATATATATATATATATATATATATATATATATCCATGTATTTTTATGTTGTATATTATATGTATATGTATAATTTTTGCATATTGTGTATAAATGTACTCTGAACATGAGTATTAGGTGCACATATATAGTTGTTTATGTAAATATATGATAAACGAAATGCGATCCAGTAGGACTGATAACACTTAAAATAAACTGTGACGCATAAAAGGAAACCTAACAATGGACTTCGCTTTTTAATATTTCGGCGGTCGTCATCAGCAGAAGAAATGGATTGACGGAAAGATGACAATAACATATATATAAAATTTGGGAGCAGTTCTTTATTTAAACATATTTAATTTAACGAATGACCGTATTTCGCTGAATGGAGTATTTATGAAGAAAATGACTTCAGCGAAATATTGTCATTTGTTTAGTGAACTATATTAATGTACATATTATATTTAAACAAATTTGATGAAATTATGTTAGCAAATACCATAAATATAATTATTACATAAATTACAATATTAACAATATTACATAAATATAATATTGAAGGGGAGAGTTTGATGTCTTTATTTCTCGTGAAACTCAATGTACCCTTCTCCTGATTTATTTTGTAATGAAGAACTATGATTGTATTATTGTTATTATTATTATTAAGAAATATCTTAAACTAAAAGAGAGAGACTTGAGTAAGATGGAAGGCCGTGATATTAGGAATGTTGTTCATTATTGTAAGTAATAATCTCGTCCCGTATGTTTTCCTGTGCCCACGTTCTCTAAGTACAAATCTTGCAAGCGCTTTTCATTGAAACCTACATCAAAACACAAATGAGTTTCCTAAATCTCACAATGAATCTAGAACAAAAAACTATGACTTTTGTGATTTTTTAAAATAAAATTGTAGATATTTTTCATACCAACATTGATTTCTTTCCAAGGGGTGTGTTGATTTAAAAATAGACCTACTATTTTCACATAATCATCACGTAAAAATATATTAATGTCACTAAATTAATGGTATACAAGTATTCATATCAATGTTTGAATAAGTACGCAGTAAGCTTTCCTCGTATTTTACCAGGAAAATAAACCGGTAGAACAATAGACATCAGGCAACTTCACCAGGTTATTATTTAGTAAAACAGAACTGGTTTATTCCTATCAGTTTAATAAACTTTATCAAATTTAATATTTATTACCTATATTTCCCTGAGTTCTGTTTAATAATTGTATCAATTTAATCAAAACACTTTTAATGTTATTTTTATTGTTATTCCAGAACAGTTTTCTAAACTTTCGATAATGAAGGAGAATTTATAAACGTGTGGCAATCTATGCATATGATTCTAAAAAGACCAAAACCATATTAAATTTTAATTAGAATAGTATGAATCTAAATCGTCAAATTGTAAGTTTCAATTTTTTTCGGATAAGTTACCCCCTAAAAGTGATGTCCAGCCTGATCTTACGTCTCAGGACTGGTAGAAAGTTAAGAATGAAATTTGAAGATTGTAACACTTTTGGGTTTTGAAGTGTCTTAGAAACACACAGACAGAATTCGAGAAGCCTATTGCATTGCATTCATACTCTTAGGGGACCCCAAAATATGAATTTGGATTGTAAACACTATACTGAACTATTGAATCTTAATGCTATACTTTTACTACTATGGCATTGTAAAAATGAACATGATGGAACTAATGACTTGGTATGAAAGAAGTGATTGGCTGTTAGAACAGCTCTAGAAGTCATAATACTCCAAACTGAACTATTGAATATTAATGCCATACTCTTACTACTATGGTATTGTAAAAGTAAAGAACATGATGGAACTAATGACTTGGTATGAAAGAAGTGATTGGCTGTTAGAACAGTTCTAGAAGGTATAATACTCCAAACTGAACTATTGAATCTTAATGCCATACTCTTACTACTATGGTGTTGTAAAAATGAACATGATGGAACTAATGACTTGGTATGAAAGAAGTTATTGGCTGTTAAACAGCTCTAGAAGTCATAATACTCCAAACTGAACTATTGAATCTTAATGCCATACTCTTACTACTATGGTGTTGTAAAAATGAACATGATGGAACTAATGACTTGGTATGAAAGAAGTGATTGGCTGTTAGAACAGCTCTAGAAGTCATAATACTCCAAACTGAACTATTGAATATTAATGCCATACTCTTACTACTATGGTATTGTAAAAGTAAAGAACATGATGGAACTAATGACTTGGTATGAAAGAAGTGATTGGCTGTTAGAACAGTTCTAGAAGTCATAATACTCCAAACTGAACTATTGAATCTTAATGCCATACTCTTACTACTATGGTATTGTAAAAGTAAAGAACATGATGGAACTAATGACTTGGTATGAAAGAAGTGATTGGCTGTTAGAACAGTTCTAGAAGTCATAATACTCCAAACTGAACTATTGAATATTAATGCCATACTCTTACTACTATGGTATTGTAAAGTAAAGAACATGATGGAACTAATGACTTGGTATGAAAGAAGTGATTGGCTGTTAGAACAGTTCTAGAAGTCATAATACTCCAAACTGAACTATTGAATCTTAATGCCATACTCTTACTACTATGGTGTTGTAAAAATGAACATGATGGAACTAATGACTTGGTATGAAAGAAGTTATTGGCTGTTAGAACAGCTCTAGAAGTCATAATACTCCAAACTGAACTATTGAATCTTAATGACATACTCTTACTACTATGGTGTTGTAAAAATGAACATGATGGAACTAATGACTTGGTATGAAAGAAGTGATTGGTTGTTAGAACAGCTCTAGAAGTCATAATACTCCAAACTGAACTATTGAATATTAATGCCATACTCTTACTACCATGGTATTGTAAAAGTAAAGAACATGATAGAACTAATGACTTGGTATGAAAGAAGTGATTGGCTGTTAGAACAGTTCTAGAAGTCATAATACTCCAAACTGAACTATTGAATCTTAATGCCATACTCTTACTACTATGGTGTTGTAAAAATGAACATGATGGAACTAATGACTTGGTATGAAAGAAGTTATTGGCTGTTAGAACAGCTCTAGAAGTCATAATACTCCAAACTGAACTATTGAATCTTAATGCCATACTCTTACTACTATGGTGTTGTAAAAATGAACATGATGGAACTAATGACTTGGTATGAAAGAAGTGATTGGCTGTTAGAACAGCTCTAGAAGTCATAATACTCCAAACTGAACTATTGAATATTAATGCCATACTCTTACTACTATGGTATTGTAAAAGTAAAGAACATGATGGAACTAATGACTTGGTATGAAAGAAGTGATTGGCTGTTAGAACAGCTCTAGAAGTCATAATACTCCAAAGTGAACTATTGAATCTTAATGCCATACTCTTACTACTATGGTATTGTAAAAATGAACATGATGGAACTAATGACTTGGTATGAAAGAAGTGATTGGCTGTGAGAACAGCTCTACAGTCATAATACTCCATTGACTGTACATGGTGACATCTACTGTACGGTAGAAAGAGGGTGTGTATTGGCGTTCACTTAAGGGATTAAAACCCTGGGAGTTAAAACCCAAGCCTGCCTGTGCCAGGCGTTATCTGATACCACTCATTTTGGCATTGCCTTTAATTGTTATCGTTTGAAAAGTCTTTGAAAGTATCGTTTTGTATTTTCTTCTGGACTGACGTGTTTTTATTACGCCTTTTTTATTCAGTACCTGCGCTACTTGTTGATTACAGGTCTCTACATTATTTTTAACTTCATTGACTGCTGAGGGTAGCTACCTTATAGTTATCTGTTTATTTTTAAAAAAAAACAATATATAAGTGTGGCCTTTTGTAGTGAACACTGGACTTTTCAGAATTCCTTGACATACCAATGGTCGTCAAACGTGACTAACGAGCCTGTTGTTTTCGGAATTCCTTGGCACATATACAACAATGATCCTCAGAGCATAACTAGCGTGGGTGGAGTTTTCAAAATTACTTTGTATACACCAATTATCGATTTACCCCAGTATGAATGTCCTCTTGATTTTAATAAGTTAATGTAAGATTTTATAATGGATAAGCTTTCAATAAGGTGTGGTTCTATTTTTGTTAGATGTAATTAGTTTTAAGTGACTTTTAAATACAGGTATTTCTGATGATGGAATGATAAAAGAAATTCTTATGAATGAGCTTCTGATAAGTGTAGCATTGTGGTCGGAATAGTTAACACACCTCCGGTAAAACAATCATAACCATATTTTAAGCCAATGCTAAGAGAAAAAAAATGTCTATGAAAGTATTTTTTTCGTTGTGTATGGATCGAAATAAGGTTTTGGATAAGCCAGCTAGTTGGTTTAGCCAGATAACACATAACCTGCTGGTCGAACTAATAGCGCCAGCTCAACTGCCTTGCTTTGTAATTATGTCATGCGAAATTCGTAACACTTGGCATTATTATCACCATCGCATTAATAATATGTTTTATGCAATCATATCACTTTAACTGATAACTTTTCACTATTCTGCGATTACGAAAGTGCCGTAATACAGTTTTACACAATAAAATATATAAAGTCACCGTATTTAGTGGAAAATAAAAGTAGAAAGTATTCTTTAAAGAAAAATATAATTCAAGAAAAGTTTGTAAGTATATAAAAGTGCGAACGAAATTTATAAATCGTTCTGATGCACAATAATAAATGTTTAAAGCATTATTTTTTTGGTTCTTCGACAAAAACATGTAATTAGTGAAGGTGTTTACTTACTGCAGCCTGAATCTCACGACAATCTACAGGGTGAGGATATTGTGTTGATAGCGTAGGACTCTTCTTAGAAAACTACACCGTCTTGCCTCGAGGGCTATCTTCCTAGCCCCTCCGGCCTTGTGTGTAATCCACATTAAAGATATGATCCTTGGCCCTGTCCTGTTTCCCAGCCCGGACCGATCCGAAATTCGGGCCCAAATGTCGATTATTACGTTCTGGTCGGGTTGGACTCAGGCTTCTCTCCCGCTAACATTTTTTTTTAATAAATATATATTTATATATTATGTATGCTAAAATGATAAATGGATATTAAATTAAAGAATGTTTGTTATGAAATAAATAATTTAGATAAAACAAATGACCGAGATTTGCTTGGTTGGTAGAGAATAAACTCGAATATATCCCCGACTTGGCCCCAGCCCTGTCGGACTCGGGTCGGATCGGGCTTTAATACCCGCGGAGCTGGGTCGGTTGGGGCAGGATTTTTTAGATCCGATCTTACCTCTAATCCTCATAGCAGAATGTAGTTATGTGTCAATGTGCCGTGGATGTCTATCTTTTTCTATCCATAACTTATCGTTAGTTTATTGTCCCTATGCTTATTTTCTGCTCGTGAATCTGCCAATACTTTATATAAATCGGTTTTAAGTTTTAGGTTTTCTTTAATGATTACGTCTTTCTGTACTGTTCTACGTTTAACGATTTCTAGTGCTTCTCTTCTTACAAGTCTTAACCCACTCGATGTTATATGCCACTAAGTACAGTCAGTTTTCAGTGTCGGCTATTCCCTGTCCATATGCCCATCCAGTAGTTCGTAAATAATATAATATCAAAACGTAAATAACTATGATGGCAATGATCGACTATAAACAAACACAGGTTACTATACTCTAAATGCAGGTTAATACAGATTTACATTGAGCTTTACGCCCATAAGGACTACGTCCGAAACCAGTCGTCTTATAAATACAACATAAAAGGTAAACTGCGATTTTTTTAACTTATAGAAAGTATGACTTTACTTATGTAATATCTAAACAACCCACATTGATAACACCGCTTGTGCCTAATAAAGCAAATTGAATAAATTAGCTATCTGAGACTTTTTTGAAAGATATATTTATAAATTTGTCTGATCAATATGTAAATGCGATTTGTTTTATATATTCTTGTTTTTAACTCTTCTAATTGGACAGTAAATTAGGTAATAGTTCATTTTAATTGATGCCTTGACTGCCTCTTGTTTCCAATAAAATTCGCCTAATTGATGGCCGATTAAAAAAAAACGTATTGTTCTTTCCAAACAACCTTAAATGCAATCTACTGGGCTGCGAACTAAAAAAAATAAAAGTAACTAAATAAAACGAAAAAATAAGTTTAATCAACGGAATATTATTAACAAATTACAACTCAGCTATGATTTCTGATTATACGTATTATGGTCAGTAAAGTTCTAGATTCAGAGGGGTGTCGCTGTATTTGCATTGTGTCTGTTGCAATGAGAAGTCAAACCATGGGTGATTTGTCCAATTGTTTCAACTTATATTTAATGGCAATTCAATGGCAATTCAGTGAAATAACATTTAATCGCTTGCTCAATGCCGATTTAGCATTTCCCTCGTACAAGTTTGTTAGCATCATAAATTCTATTAGATATACTATTAGAATATAAACTTCTAATTAATAATATATTTTTATGAACTCCTCTGGTTAATGAATGTGTCCACTATCCCGTTATACTACTTCTTTTCCTGTGGATGACCGTTAAAAAGGTCGAAATATTGAAAGGGAGTCAGTCTACATATGTATACCAGTTGTTCAGATTCCAGATGGGCTTCAGAGCCCCATGTGGTGCTCTCGAGTGCTCGCAAAGGATGTGGTATATTTTGTGTCTATAATTTATTAGTGGATGAAAATGTTTCTTACATTATTTCCATAAATTTTAACTAAAACCAGAAAAGTTAAAAAATATTTCGGTCGTTTAGTTGACTGACATTTAGATCATGCTATGTCCTTCTGGCTTCCTTGTAAACTAACTAGATAGGTTCCTATATAAAATGTCAGCGATGTCGAAAGTAGTCCAGTATTCATTCTCTATTAATAATAATATTAAATGATTGATATATTGAAAAACATTCGTTTAAAACAGGCATTTGTGAAAACCGAAATTACTTTTCTCATTGATGACAGAAATGATTTATTGGGAGGGGTTACCAATAAAATAAAAATTTATTTTATTTTTTTACCATGATACAATGAGGTTCTCTTTTCAAAACAAAATTGGCTATTTGTTGCAATGAGTTTGGGTCGGCAGCATCTGATTACTGACTCATTCAACAGGAAAGTTTGAGGAATCTTTCCTGTAACGATTGCTAACATTGTTCTAAGGTTGGTTGGTAATAACTCTTCTACTAACTTAAGTCTGTAGTTAACACTTGGTACCGTCTTCATATGCCAAATTAGTAGAGCTTACCCAAATTACCCACTTATAAAAATCGCCACTTGTGAGTCATACAAATGATGGTTGAACAATAAAAGTTTGTGAAACTTATCTTTGTCGATAAATGTAGAACAAACCCATTGAATTTAGCGACTTTATCTCTACATAGGTAGCCCTGACAGGGTATCGTATGACAATTGCCCAACTCTTATCTGTTTAATTGCTACTGCACTGTATTCTTTCGCACGCGCTCACTCATACTTGTTTATTAAGGTTGGTGTATGTAACCATTTAGACTTTGAGTTTTCTCTTATTTTGGCTATAAATATACTGAGGTGTATATAATATATTGCAGCATGAAGGACTGTGTGGTGTGACAAAGGGTTTCAGGGCATGTGTGTGCTCTCATATGGGAGCAGACACCTTGGTCTAAGCTATCCTTGAGTTAACTGGATAGGAGACTCTCCATATATCTTTGAAATCCTGCTATACGCAAGACCAAGCTCCCAGTAGTTCTTGTTATATTAACTAGTGCTTTATGCTTATTTCTGACATTGTGTGTGTTTCACTTATTCAGATTTTAATAAAACTTACTGTAGTACAACTTCCTTATAACTAACATATAAAATGAATTTATCTTTTCCTTATTTGAACAATTATATGTAAGTATAATAAAATACAATAATGAAATATATTAGATATTATTGACGATTTCCTTTGAGAAGTTGATCAAAAATAAAACGAGGTTTATTTTATTGAACTTGAAAGCCGATGCATGAAGATTCATCTAATCTTATCTCCTGCTTCATGATACTTGATAACGGATTGCATAATCATTTTTACATTTTGAGAATTCAAAACACAAACCTGAAAATGATTCCTTCATCTGTAGAATGAAAATGCAAAGTAGTGCATATTTGTTTTTGTTTCTAAGTTATATTCTCACTTGAAAAATTAATAACAAATAAGTTATCGTTTATTTTTCTGTTAAATTAAAAGTCATAATAATTTTTTTAACTGGCTTTAAAATGACTTGTTTGTGATTCCGCTCCCTCACTTAAGACTTTCGTGGAACCAAGTTGTTCTAAGGTAGGAATGGGTCACTCATTTGTTAATTGCCTCCCATTTCAGTTACAGGGAAATTGCATTACCGGCTTTTGTCAGCATGGCGAGTTTTAAACATGGCCTTACCCCACTCTATATTAGTTTACTGAGCTTTACCGTGTACAGGTACATGGCTGATGACTTGAATTCCTCCCTGCCTCTCCCCCTGTAAACAAGATTTTCAGCTCTCTTTAGAAAATCTATGCTACTATTATACCTGACGTGATTTCTTTTAAATAACACATTTTTTACAATAAACAGAATAATGTAAGTATTGATGGATGGATAGTGTCATATGTACAGAAAATTTCTTATAGTGCTCCGTTGACGAACTTCGAAGGAACGGTCCAGACTGACTTATAAAAATTTAAGTTACACAAAATACAACACAGATAAAAGAGAAAATACACTTGCTAAATTTAATATTTCGAACTCCTGTTCATCATCAGGAGAAGACTAGAAGAGAGGACGAATAACAGTTCGAAATTTTGAATTTAGTAAGTATGTATATATTCTCTTTTTTCTGTGTCGTCGTGTTTTGTATATATATAGTAGCAATGGGGTCTCCTCTCGGTTTCCTGTTTGCGAACTTTTACATGGGACGAATAGAACAGGAAGTTTTTAATAAAATCAAGAAATCTTCAATCTATGCTAGATACATAGATGACATCTTCGTTCTGTCAGAAAGTCCCGAAGAATTGTACCGAAGGAAATTAGTTAGAAGAGAACTTTCCATTAAACATATATATATTGGTATAAATAGGCAGCAGATCCTCTTTTAAACAGGTATCATTAAAATTAACCGCAGTATTGGCATTCACAGTCTTAAGACTGAGAGATTCGATCCTACGAACCAACCTCCTGCTAACAGGGTTCAACTGGAAAAGGAGTTGGTCAAGTGAAATGATGAATTAAAATCGATGACTCATGCTTAGTCATTGATATAAATAGATTAAAAGGATTGTACAGGTTAATATAAAGAGAAGGTCAAAGGTCAATAATGAACAAAAAACAAGCGGTTAGAATAAAAGAGTTGAAAGGTCAACGGTATAACTGGACTAATAGAGAATAAATAGATTAAGAATATTAAAGTAAATATATATATATATATATATATATTTATATATATATATATATATATATATATATATATACAAAACTAAAGTTTATAGGGACTCGGTCAGTTCTTCAGGTTCAAATTAAACTCTGAAGAACTGACCGAGTCCCGATAAACTTTAGTTTTGCTTCTATTCCACGGTCGATACTTTTATCAATATATATATATATATATATATATAAAAAGATTTCACATAAACACGTGAAACAACAATCAATGTCAATTTAAGATCTTTCAACCGTAACAAGCGGTCTTCGTCAGAGTCAAAAACCCAACTGGAGCAGTTGGGTTTTTGACTCTGACGAAGACCGCTTGTTACGGTTGAAAGATCTTAGTCTTGTTTTCCCATTTCTTATTGTGGTTTGATCATATATATATATATATATATAAATCGAGTTGGGTTTTTGACTCTGACGAAGACCGCTTGTTACGGTTGAAAGATCTAAGTCTTGTTTTCCCATTTCTTATTGTGGTTTGATCATTGATTGCTATTTCACGTGTTTATGTGAAATCTTTATATATATATATATATATATATTATATATATATAGGCATATATAGTAAATCAACGCCTAAGCAACAGTAATTAATACAGAAAATAGTGGCTTAACGTTGAGCTTTACTTATGTGTTTAAAGTGAAATAATTTTATATATATATCAATGAAATTACTGAACAGTACAAACCGAACAGATAAATAACTGGAAAAAACAGCCCATAAGGAACGAGAACACTTACTGAATCAATGTTTCGAAGCAATGTTCGTCATTAGGAAGAGAGTACAAGGGAAGGAAAAGAGGTACGTGCGTTCAAGAGTGCGGATGGAAGGCGGTGGGAGGTACCTCTTCTTCTTCCCTTCTGCTTTCTTCCTGATGACGAACTTTGGTTCGAAATATTGATCCAGTAAGTGTTTTTGTCCTTTATGTGTTGTATTTTTCTGTTATATATGAATAACTTTTCAACATGTATATTGTGGCCGTATATACTTAATAGTCTATTTGTAAGCTTAATGTTCAATATCTATGATACGTTGTGTATAAGCAGTATGTTCGAAGTGCGTAATTCATATGCGCATAGGTGTCATGCACTGTCCTATGTTGATGCATAGAATTCATGGTGTATATTTTCTATAGTTTAGGCTTGTGGGAAATATTCAAGGTCAGATCTCTTTATGGTATGGATATCTGTAGATATGTATGTAGTGACGTATTTAGCTATAAGTGGGTGTTTATAAGCATAATACTATATGCTCGTATGCATGATGCTCTAAGACATAATTGTTTATGTACAGTAAAAAAATGGTGCTAGTAATCATGGTTGCCGTTGTCTATCAGGCTCATAGTTTAGTGGCCGGTGATTTTAATGTTGATAGCCGATTTGTCATCCCTTAATTTCAATCTTGTAAAACCTATAGCTCAAACGCCACGATACTAGTTACCACGATTACTAGTTACCACAATCCATTTTATTTGTGAATATTCTATTCAGTTTTGATTACACTCTGAATTAAAACGATCTTCTAGTGACCGACAGACGACTGTGCAGTGCACAGCTCAAGACCAAGTTATCCTCTGACTACTGTGCTCTTCTTTCTACTTCCTTCTCGTGTGTTTGACTACACAGCCAATTCATTCTAAAGAGCCCAACGTAGTAGTTCAAAGTGAATAAAAAAACCAAATCTAATACCCTAAATAATACAAAACCGTTTATTTTCAAAGCGAATGATAATTGAAGGCAGTATAAATAAGATTCTTACGATTCCAAGAAAGAAGCAGTATGGTAAATATTTTATACGCCAAATTGATTTATCATCAACTCTTCCTTTACCTTGAAAGTAAATCACAATGCTTATTGTTGAAGATAAAATTAGTGGGACGAAACATGAGTCACATTATACTTCTTTGACTTGATGTGCTTTTGAAAACCTTTTAAAATAACTCTATTATTAGGTATTATAAGTAAGAACGGCGCAGTCCTTGTGTGCTGCTTACCCTTGTGGGTAATATTCAAGGTTAGGTCTCATTCTTGCCTTTTTACCGATACATTCTGAAATAATTTTTAATGAAGGGTTAATGACCAAGTATGAAGTGAAGGAAACCCCTTCTCTGTCTCCAGTGACAAAATTGTTTGGTCTCCAGTTCTTATTCATGTAAAAGTTTAGTGATGAGTATATTCGTGGTTTTGAGTTATCAACCTTTGTTGTTCGTAAAAAAACTATCATGCAATTTAAGTTCTTTAATGAATTTTGTAATGGTTTTTGAAGAAATATTTTAAAGATATATTATCACTTCTGATAATGTTAAGCAAGTGATACCAAAAATTTTTAACCTTTCTGTGGTTATTGCCTCATATTCACATAAAATATGTTCCGAGGCTTCTGCCTCTTGTAGGAAAAACATTGAAAACTTCTGCTATAAGTCTCAGTTTACAAAAGTAGCAGTTATGGGAGTAACGCCCTGTTAATATCTGCATAGGTTAAAACCTTTTTTCAATTATATAATATTTTCTTTATAAACTTAAATTTTGAGTGAAATACTGAGCAACACCTGATAATACCAATGATTTTTTATTCACTTCCTTCCCCATCCATTCTTTAATAGCACCTTAAGATAGCTAGGAGATGTTGCACAAAAGGGCTGCAGACCACAGAAGGTTTTGATAACTTCTCCCGCTGCTAAAAGGCCCACTATTTCAATATCCTATTATCATGTTTTTTAAATGAAGTCTTCTTCATTTCAAGGTAGATCGTTCCAAATATATAAATTTTTCAGCTCTCAAAGACTTCGGCTACAAAACTCTGATTACTTCTAAAGTAGGAGTATCATTATAATGTTATTATCAGGTTAAATAACAGGCTTTTTTTAACCTAGAAACATAGATTCAAGGAAACTAATATCTGTTCAGGTAAATAGATTTCCTTCACATAAACCCTAATTACAGCTTACTAAACTAAGAAATAAATATACGCTTTGAATAACCTATTAATTTTTCTCTAAAATATAGCAAACTCAAGTGTTGGACCATATAGTGTTAATTTCAAGGGCCTAGGATCAAGTTTGGCAATATATTCTACTTAAAGCTAGGACTAGGACTAGACTCTGAAATATAATGGCAAATGGTATGTTTCGAGTTATAATTAGTATTAGAATAATTACATCCTTAAGGAAGAAAAGGACTTTAGCGTCTCTTGTTTGGTTGCGTTTATCTGGGATGCTAATTGCCCACATTATCCTTGGCTTACCTCTAACCTATATCTCTGGGCTTCCTCGTGGTACCCTTGTAATTACTTATGAAATGTTTATGTTGGCAACAATGCATCATAACAATAACATTAAATATACTATGATTAAATGATTCATTTCGAGGAAGTCACCTTCAATATGGCACGGTTTTTTTAAGTTGTTAACTTTTTTTTTATTATGGCCATCTGGTGGATTACCTTATTCCTAATCCTATTACCTTATTAACTGTTGTTAATAACACTATGGATGTTCTGTTCATTATTATTTCAGTAATAAACCTTAATAATTATTAAGGAGTTTGCCTTTTTCAAATATTTCATATACTTCGTATTTTTGAATTTTGAACATCTCTTTTTTTCATGCTTGGTTTGTCATCATTTATCCCACACTGGCAATCCATCATGTCTAGAGCATTTGTCCCTTTTCCTACAGACAAGATCACAAATTCATAACATTTTACAGAAAACATCAGAGTCGCCAGGGTATTCAATGGAATAACATGATAGATTTACCAGTAATGCAGTCAGTCATGTGGAAATTACTCATTATTAAAAATTATAAAAATAGAATCATATCTATTAGATTTATTAACGATAACGCTTTCCAAACATTAGTTATCAAAAAATGACTAACTTTTAGATAAACTTGATCAAGTTTATCTAAAATATAATTCTCTTTTAGTAGCCCTATGTTTTGGACTATTTTCATCTTTAATTAGACTCCCCTAAGTTCTTTAGTTTTACTCGATTGGAACTCAATTTTTCAATTCACCTCGAAGAGTTGAATAGAATTTTTTTTATTTTTGTAGTACACATGATAAAAATTTGCCATTTTGTTGCATTTTATGTATTTTACTATCCTAAGAAAACTTAGTATCTTTTTTTACAAAGTGTTTTCAGTTTATTTTTTATTTGTCTTAAAGTAATTTACCTTTACACTGGAGCTTAAAGAAAAAAAATGTCTTAAATACCTTTGAATTTCTTCATTTTTCTGTTATGATTGTGATGATTTCTGCTATACATTTAATATACTTGTAAACTAAAAATAATACAGAAAAAAGAAAAAAACACTTATTTTGAATAAGTGTGAAGGATAATTCTAGCTTAATAAATAAGTGTATTTATTTTTAGAGATGTTAATTTATATTTATAGCATTTCATTGATGACAGTATACCAACTATCTCGAAGTTTAGTTTGAACGTTATCATTAGTAATTAAGGATTTCATGCTTGTGTATTAAATACTTATGTGGTTGTGTTTATACGATATTAATTGAACCATCGTTTGTTTCAGGGTGTCAATCTGTAAGAATGTGGAGCTTCGAAGTGCATACTTCTTGTAAGAACTTCAGCTACGCAAAGTGTCATTATAAGAAAAAAATAGAAATAAGTTGAAGTTTTATTATTATTTCTATTAGTGGACAATTTAATTTAATTTTTTTTTCGTATAAAATGTGGAAGATAATATTAGTAGTATTTAATAGTGTTTTAGTGTTTGGGAAATTACCCCCGCCTTGCTCCAGTAAAATATTTTGCTATGGCAAATTATTACATACAGTCCAGATGTCACGTGTGTTTCCTGATTCAAAAACCTTTGTCGATATGAAAATGAAAACCAATGAATCTCATATTCTTGAGTCATTTGATGATTTCATGAAAACCCACGATGACAAGCCCAGCAGAGATCAGATTAGGGGATTTGTTGATGCCAACTTTGATCCTCCTGGAAGTGAATTTCAACACTGGATTCCCTCTGACTGGACTGAAAATCCGAAGTTTTTTAATTCTATATATGATCTTCAACTTCGACGATGGGCTTGGAATTTGAATTACATTTGGGTTGAACTTGGTAGAAAGATGAAGGACGAAGTTTACAGTGACCCGGGAAAGTTTTCTATTATTCCGCTTCCTCATCCTGTTATTGTTCCCGGTGGAAGGTTTCGTGAGATATATTATTGGGACTCGTACTGGATTATACGTGGACTCCTTCTCTGTGAAATGTTTACAACTGCTAAAGGAATGCTTAGCAATTTCTTATTTTTAGTAGATACATACGGCTTTGTTCCTAATGGTGGCAGGATATACTACACTATGCGATCTCAGCCCCCGTTGTTGATACCAATGATAGAAAGTTATCTTCAAGTTACTAAGGACTACGACTTTTTATCCGATAACATTCATATTTTGGAAAAGGAATTTCAGTTTTGGATGAATAATAGAACGATAGAAGTGCCCTCTGGAGGAAGAACGTTCAGACTGGCCCACTATGCAGACTCTTCTAGTTCCCCTAGGCCTGAGTCCTACAAAGAAGATGTTGATACAGCTAAATATATTAAGGACAAAGGAAACGTCGATGCATTCTACAGTGAACTGAAATCTAGCGCTGAGTCAGGCTGGGACTTCTCCAGTCGGTGGTTTATCAAAGACGGAGAGAATACAGGCAACTTAACGAATACCCATACTACAAAGATTATTCCCGTTGATTTAAATGCGATCCTGTGTTGGAATGCGAGATTGCTTTCTGAGTTTTACAAGAAGCTTAAAATGACGGAAAAAAGTGCAGAATATGCTAAAATAGCGGAGGAATGGAAAGAAGCTGTTACCGAAGTTCTATGGCATGATGATGTCGGATCTTGGCTAGACTATGATGTACTTAACAAGAAACGCAGGAATTACTTTTACGCTTCAAACTTGGCACCGCTTTGGACTGATTGCTACGACCGTTCAGAGTCCGAACACATTGCTGATAGGGTTCTTAATTATTTTGATAAATATAAAATGTTAGATTTTCCTGGTGGAATACCATCATCTCTTGAATTCACTGGTGAACAATGGGACTATCCTAATTCTTGGCCACCCAGTCAATATATAATTATCATGGGACTCGACGGAACTAAAGATACATGGGCCAAAAGATGGGCTTTTCATCTTAGTTTGAAATTAATTCACAGCATCTATCATGCTTATAACAAAACGGGACATATGTTTGAGAAGTACGACGCCACTAGATACGGGAGTTATGGCGGAGGTGGTGAATACGACGTTCAGTTGGGGTTTGGGTGGACCAACGGCCTGGTGCTGTGCCTGATACACAAGTATGGTGACGTCGTCACGGCGATTGAGGATGTCCACTCCCAGTCCGATCTCATCTCGACTTCAGCATCTCCGTCTTCATCAACCATGCTTCCTTTAGTCCTTTTTATATTTCTTATATGTTTTCAGAAATTCAATAAAAATACTTAACTAAAGCTAAATGAAGTCATATCATTTATGATCTTATTGTAAGGGTGTTATTACCCTAAAGAATGTTAGGTGCATTATTAGATTTAAACAGTCATACATCAATCATTTCCACCAATCATTTTGAAAGTTGAAGATAAGTTTTTCAATATAATTTTATATCTCAAATATAATACTACCAAAAAAAAAAGACAAATCTACTTCAAATCCGGAGTATTTTATAATATTTGTTGAACAATCAATAATAAATTGAATCACATTTCAGATTATCAATACAGTTTTTGCGTTTATAGTTAGACAAAACATCCTTCTATCTTTGAAATTACCGGTTGAGCAAAATTAATACATTTTATATTTAATGTTTTGGTTATTTTCCTGGTCTTTTTCACCGGTTGAGAAGAGAACTATAAATTGGTTGTTAGTAGGAATAGTTAGATGGTGTACTTGAAGATCTATGATGCAATAAGCAAGATATTTTTTGCAAATTATTAAATTAATTTTACACTGTTTAAAATGCTTTCGACTTTACTTGAAGCTTTCAAAGGTTTAAAAATAAAACTCTTTTAAAATATGTATTAGATTCATATAATTTATTTATTTGAATAATCAAAAATTTAACTTCTTTAAAAAAAAATGCTTTATTTATTAAACTTATTCGATGTAAAAATGATGTGTTTAATAATTATTATTTCTTTTAGAATTCAATAATGTCGCTAGTTGAATGTAGAAAGAATTATATTTTCATAATTCAGTTAAGGGAATGGTTTGTTCATAAAGGTTGTGACATTCCATATGGGTACTATAACAGTACGCAGACAGGTAGTTTACGAGCATATAACTACCGTTTTATTGATTGTATTAAAACTGTTTGTATTATTTATAGATTTTATTTTTTGTATAAATTATTTTGTGATATGTTATGTAAATTTTAAACAAGAGCAGTTAATAGGATTTGTTACTTGTGAATAGTTTTACCAAATCGATGTGGCCTTACAACATATTAGTTTTATTTGCGTAGAACATATTTTATGACTAGCCTGCTCATGTTATATTGATAACGTGAGCGTTATTGTTATCAGCCCAGGTGACTGGGTTAGTGAGTGCTATAGCTTCCATTTTGGCTATACAATAGTTACAATTATTAAGTCAGCACTTGTTTAAAATTAAAACTCAATAATTGTTATTTACTATTTTTTACTGTAAGTAAGATTATAGTATAAACTTCGGCCATTTCGTTCCGCTTTATTTGCTTTTAAGCTTAGGTTTTATTATACTTCCTAACATTTCTACAGCAATTGGACTCACAAAATGTAAGTGAGGAGACAAATTACTGTAGGAATGATTTGAAGAACTGAAGAGAAACTAAGATCCAGTGAGGAAATATTCAATGATGAGTAGTGAACTCAGTGGTTTCAATACGGGGAAACTAACAGCTGTAGTATAATTGTGTTATGTTTCATGATAACTTGTTGAATAGTAAATGAGGCAGTTCTATCCTTACGGTGCTAAGATCAAGAAGCCTGGAATGATCGGTGCTGTGATCATGAAGCCTGGAATGATCAGTGCTGTGATCATGAAGCCTGGAATGATCGGTGATGTAATCAAGAAGGCTGGAATGATCTGTGCTGTGATCATGAAGCCTAGAATGATCGGTGTTGTGATCATGAAGCCTAGAATGATCGGTGCTGTGATCATTAAGTCTAGAATGATCGGTGCTGTGATCGAGAAGCCTTAAATGATCGGTGATGTGATCGAGAAGCCTTAAATGATCGGTGATGTGACTGAGAAGCCAGAAATGATTTGTTCTTGCCTGTTTCGGGCAAACTAGGCAGAAGGAGGGGAGGTAAGATTGAACATAGGCTTAGGGGAAAGTCAAATATTGGACAGATGCCTTAGATAAAGAGATTAGATGAGCTAGCTTTGGGTTTGTTTTCATTACTTCTAAACTAAGCTTTGTAAACTCCGACCTCACATCATGTTTGATTTCCACTTAAGTTCCTTTCCCCAACTCTCACTCCTTGGTACCTGTACTATAAAGTAACCGACATCAACAGCATAAGGAGCTTGTCGAGAAAGAGTTTGATTTTTTTTTGTACTCCAGCTTACAAAGCAGAAAATCAATACGGGCAGCCTTTACGCTTTATAGTTTGTTTTATTGTCATAAGCTCTGATTTGTTGTAGAAATTTCAAAGGCTGAAGTACTCCCAATCTTATATTCCTTACTAATTGAGATGTGCCTGCTTAATTTCACTGTTATCAGTTGCTTTGGGCTAGACAGTGTGTCTTGCAGTGGTATGCATGGAGTCAAATGACTGTAGGCCGTTCTTCCAAACGAATCCAGAAGTCAGATGGCAGCGTTGGTCATTCGTATTTATGAGCTTTGGCAACGTGTTCAGTATCCAGAAGAATGTCAGTCATAAGGTCGCTTGGCAAAAAATCCCTTATCCTCTTGGCTATATTTAAGCATGATTCAATTTCATACTGGAATGTAATGCTTCAGTCCTACCTATTTCATCAACCCTTTCTTTGTCATCCATCCCTCCTGATCAAGTATTCTTTGTATAAATATATATGTATGAAAGTCTATACACATGCCTCGTCTACCCCACTGAGTTTAACATGTCAATGAAACGTGGGCAAACGGCTTACCATACCTAAAATAGGTTTTACGAAAAAGTAAAGCACAATTCCCGATCCAATGTATACCTCTAAGATTAGTTTTAATTTGTTTTCTAATAATTAGCGAAGTTAAATAAATCTGCCTTAATTGATTACTTGTGCAATCTGTTATAGTGTGGTATTTACTCATATTTGGGGATTTCAAGAATTACGTTTTCACACTTTTTTTGTGTGGGGACGTAATTCTTGAACTCCCTAAATCTGTCTTATTTGTCTGTTCAGTTTTGTTGGGACTTTATTTGAAACCGCAGTACCGAAACCGTCCATCTCAGTTTAGAGTAGAATGAACTAAGACACTTGGGTCAGTGACGACCATAGAATCTTTCCGCGGAGTGTAGTGCAATTTGTAATTAGTTGTTCCACGTCACGGACCTACTACTGCTGAATTACTGTACTACTTTGTGTCATTGTGTCGTAAAAGAGTTGTCAGGATAGGAAGGATTTGGCTTCCCATTTGAACAACAGCTTCTACGATGGAAGTGATGGGGGAAATCCTTAGGGATAGGCTTTGAGCAAGTGGGTTTAGTTGAGTTTGCATTTCCGTGTGCTCATTGGTTACCAGTAAATTGCTCAAATGACCTGAAGTCTCTGTAAATACCCACATTTCTAGAATATCTAGCCATAAGGCGTGCACATTTATTTTGAACGATCTGGGTGAGATGTGAATGATGCTCTTGCGGTTTGTAAACAGGTCGAGCATCCGTAAATCATACTATTTACAACCTTATAAATGAAACCCTTTAATACATGTAGGGTATTCTGTGACTTCAGGTTAGGGTACAGTTGATTTCTAATTTTCAAATGCTGTTTAAAAATGAGGCTGCTATCAATTATTACGCCTAGGTATTTAGCCTCGACTGGCTATGGTGGGTAGGTTATTAACTACCCACAGATTACTGGAGAGGGTTTCACTGGTGTTCCTTTACTGAATTGTATGTGTATACCATTTGCTGGGTTGACAGCAAGTTTCCAGCTGTTGAACCGTCAGACTCTTGTCTGACTCAAGATTCCTTACTAAACACCGTACTGGTCGAAACATCTTAGTTACTCTTCAGATGTACAAATACTATTCATATCACCTAATTCTTCAAAAATTATTTAAAATAATTGCAACTTAGATAAATCCATTCAACTGAAGATCTTACAGTAAAAGTGAAAATTTTTTCAATGAAAACATTATTTTAATTAAAAAAAATACTTTAAAAAATGCTACTTTAATTAATGAAGTTTGTTAATTAAAAAAAGTATTTATTTTGTTGTCATATTAATTTATTTCCTCCATTTCTCATTTATTAAATAATTTAATACTTTACAATTAGTTAATTGTTTTCAGAAAGTATTATCGTCTTCTTTAGACTTAAGTTATCGTTCGACATCTTTTTGTAAAATAAAAAATAATTCTTTTTTATAAAACTGTTGTTGTTAATGACTTAATTTTAACATCTCATGTAAAGAATTTAGTTATTTTTAAAACTGTGATTGCAAATACAATATTTTCTTACTTAATTTTGTGGTTTATTTTTTTTCTGTATTTCCAACATGTTTTTTTCTATAAGAAACTATAGTTGACTTTTTGTAGAAGGTGGAGTTAGTATTACAAGGCAACTTTTGTATGACATGGTGTAGTGCACTTCATACTGTACATCACCTTTTTACTAAGGGCGATTAGGGCAAACACTCGTAGCAAACCATTATTAGGGATAATGGTCAACGATAACACGATTTCATTATTGAAACCTTTGGAAAAAGTGGCCACGACATCTGTTTCAATTCTGAAGAAGAGTACTGAGTGTTCGAAACGCGTTGTTTTGTAATAAAAGTATAGATACTGTTTCCATAATTTTTGATATTGATGGAAATGTCAACTAATGACTGACTGCTCATCTACTGAATAGGGTTTCAGTATCGTTCAGTGTTTAATGATAACGATAACCATATGAAACCTCGTATGGTTTTTTAAATATCCTGTTACACATGTGAATAAACATTCACTTGTACACAAAACACACACACACACACACATTGGCTGATAACAAGAGGGAAGTGCTGGCTTGCGAGGGTGATGACAGACATTGCGCCAAGTCAAGACGGAGTAATGTGGAGCAAGTTGAGGTGTGTTTCGCCAGAGAAGTGCCTAGTTATGTAACACTCAGCCAGCGCTCCCATTGGTCCACACAGGTCGAGCCCCCTTCAGTCGTCCTCCTCTAATCAAATCACCTTGAACAAAATACCACACTACTTTTCCTTTTTTTATACGCTATAATTATTTCTGATTATTTCCTTTGATTTATACAAAACAATTATCCCTTGTAGACCTCGAAACATGTAGACAACATTTCATCATCTTATTATTCGGGAAAATACTGATAAGAAAGCCACTAATTTCAATATTTCAACATGCGTCATTATCAGGGAAATAAGTTAATGGCTTGAGAGACAGATGAATACTCGTATACTTTGAATAAACAGAAACCGATTCGAAACGGACACAAATAGTTCTGCATTAGTAAGGATACATATATAAGTAAAAGCTAACACTTACAGCCTAATTTGTTTTCTAACCACCATCAGGAGAACAAACGGGAGAATAAAACTTTGAACTGGTCAGTTCCTTAACGATTCTTGATAAATGTCTTTTATTCTGTGGTGGTATACGTGTACAGGTGTGATTGAACACAAAGGTATATCCTCGAACTACGACCCCTTTAAATTGCATTTATTACTCTTTTGACATATAAATAACCCTAATAAACTCTAATTCCCTATGTATTGAAAATGACTGCTGCAGATCGTTGAAACGTGCCGAGACCATTAAACCGTTATTCTAAGGACTAAAAAATAGTTGTTGAAACGATTTAATTGTTTGGCAAGCTTCGGCAGAAACAAAACTTATAAACCGAGGACATTTCATCGTGTTTTAATGATACTTGTATTTCAGAAAGACTTTTGTCTAACACACACACACACACACAGTTATATATATTTGTATAGGTTGGCAGCAAATCTTCTTTTAAACAAGTTGAATTGTAATATGCAGCAGCCTCTGCATTTACGACTTTTTTACTGACTGTCTCTAATTTTCTGATTATTTTTCTTTCATTTTGGGGTAAATACCAAATTAATTTTGCCAGAGACATTTGAACTTTAACATGCCATGACAAGTTAAACGAATAAGCAACCAGTATATATTTACTTACAAGCTTTCGACTGTATATGACAAGTCATCGTCAGGTATAATTTTAGTCTAACATTTAAAGAAACAAATTTAAATTTATATAAAGAATTGTTAGAACAAATTTTAGTTAAACTAATGATTATAAATAAAAGTCAGCAGATTTGAACAAGTTAGCAAACAAGGTTTGTTACTTAGCAATATATACATATATAATATATATATATACAAAACTATAGTTTATCGGGACTCGGTCAGTTCTTCAGGTTCAAATTAAACTCTCATTGCCAACGTTTCAGTTTTTATCTAAAACCTTTTTCATAGGCCTACAAAAACAGAGGAAATATAAGAAATAATACAATCATTCAAAAATCAAACTTACATAAAAGTTCAATTAGTTACAATTAAGAAATTACAATAGAAATTTTGACTATAGGTTAGTGAGAAAACTTACGAAGTATAAATTTTGAAACAGAAAAACTAGGTATTACATTACAAATTATTTTACAAAGAAAAATAGTATGTGAATTTTAACAACAACTGTAGTCTGAAAGATTCTATTTTCGCCTTGAAAATGCTAAACAATTTTTGGCAAAACGTCGGCTTATAATCAGTAGTTAATCTTTTGGATCAAATCCTCAAGAAACCCATTTTGAATTTTAAGAATCAGTGGTTGAAAAGCTATATCAATATTTATTCTCAATGTTTATATGTTTTTTTAGGTCATTGTTTTCTTGATTCATATTTATTTGCATAAAACCAAACAATATTTCCAGCAATTGTAACAGTTTCTCTAAAAATAATATTAGTTTGTCTAGCGCAATGTGGCCTTTGGTTCCCCATGGCAGCACTCAGTAAGTGTGAGTGAATCTGTACCGATATATTAGCTAAAATCGGTAGGTTGCAGGTTGCCTACTTGTAAATTAGACAGTCAGTCAAATTTATATTGTACCTTTACAAAAGTTTGCGGAATATAACATTATTATTCAGGTTAAAAGTCAGACACTTGGAATTTGAACTGATGGAAAAGTAGTTTTGCTGGTGGCATGACAGGATCTATGAAAGCTGTATCATTATGAACAGGAACCAGGACAGGTTGCAATACTCGTAGAGGCTCGCGATGCACACTACCAGGACCCATAACGTCTCCTCTCTCACTCTCACTACTTCGCAATTGCCTGTGTCTGTGACATAACACACGATCTATTCAATAGTTCAAAAAAACGGCCATCGCTGTGGCTCTGACAGAACTTCTTCCTGGCCGAAAGATCTTCCTCTCATTTTAAAAGTTCATACCCTTGTTAATATCTTATTGTTATTAATAGGGTAGATGAGTCGCCTGGTGTGTTTGTCAGCTGGCAGGAATATACTGATAACTGTGGTCAGATTTATCTGTAATCCAAACTGAAAATTAGAGACTGTAAGTGTGTGATTTTATTTTACCACTGCTTCTCTATCTATATTAATATGTTCCTTAATACGTATATTTAAAGTAACCACATGAAGTAAAAATCAAGGTTTAAACAGGATCTTCTTAACACAACTAACT
This sequence comes from Hermatobates lingyangjiaoensis, assembly GCA_026182355.1. NCBI lineage: Eukaryota > Metazoa > Arthropoda > Insecta > Hemiptera > Hermatobatidae > Hermatobates > Hermatobates lingyangjiaoensis. Next base: position 2,032,044 of record JAPFBL010000066.1, on the reverse strand, counting down.
GGTTTTCTTCAAAGACCACTCGAAGTGAGTATACCTGTATATTTATAAAGTTCTCAAAAGTCTACTACATACTCAGCATAAACATTAAGATTACACATATGCAGTCTCATATTTTTTTGTGTATCCGTCATCAAGGGAAGAGAAGATAAAGGGAGCTAGAAGAACGACGATGGTTTTATATATATACATACACCCATGGTGTATGTATATATATATAAAACACTATTTTCCTTTAGTCCAGCGTCAAACAAAAACTTAAGCCTAAGTTTCATCTATTTTTGTAGATAACTTAGTGCTTGGCATTTGGGTAATAGGAAAATACTAAGCCCTGAAGATTTCTACAATTCTAGACAAAAAGTGGGCTTAAAGGTTTTTTTACTGTTTCAGTAAATAAATCTAGTGTTTGAAATGGGTTTTTGACTCTAATGAAGACCGCTTGTTACGGTTGAAAGATCATAGTCTTTTTTCCCTTATCATATTGTATTTTGATCATTGATTGTTATTTCACGTGTTTATGGGAAATCTTGTTATATATAAGAAAATGTCACCCTCTGTTTGGACGTATAATATATGTTAATATAACCTGAATCCATAAGCAAATGGATGTCTTGTTCAAATGATCTAACTGGATGATTTGGTGTATGAATGAAATTTATAACTAAAAGTGGAGGTAAAACGACATAACGAAGTGTTTATGCACTCTAGGCTGTCATAATTACCCTCGTCATGCATTTGCACCGAAATTTAATTGGTAGAATAGTGGGGAGATGTCGATGACCAGACAAGCAATGCCATATGACCCTATTATACCTGCCCTGGAATACCCATTCGATCAGTTTGATTGCAATCAAAGCTTTTGATTCATGTCGAAAGATGGCCTTTCTGTTGAGAGACAATTAATTAATGTGTGCATATTATCTGACATTCTAAAAGTGTGTGACGACGACCAAACCTTATGCCATCTGTGAGCCTCTTCAAGAAATTAACTTCTCATAAGGCCATCTTGACTTACCTTTCTAGCCTTTACAACAACTGCCAGTCAGTAGTTACCAACAACTATTCATTGTTATCAACTACCAATCAGTCTTACCAACTATAAATCAATGTTACCAACTACCATTCAGCGTTACATACTACTGATAAATAAAATATTCAGTGGCATACACTCAACTTTACTATAAGTAAACATAAATTATACTTCTTGGATATATAATATATAATGTTCCATTTAGGTGTAATATAAATATCTAAATGGAAGATGCTTATTAGTCTTTCATTCCTCGAGGTAGTACAGATAGTGGTGGATCCACTTATCAATATATATACTTATTCTTGTATATCACACAACTGATCCATATAAAATCATTATTATAACTACAGCAGTAATAACGTTTTGGAAACGCGAAAGTGTAGATTTCGCGTTACGAAATAATCTCTTACTCGTACAGGAGAACATGGGTTTTGTTCCAATAGCCTGTGGATCTCTTGCATAGTATATCTGACCTCCTTCTATAATGAAGACTTAAAATAATGTTTCCCATTTAAAACTAAAAAATATTCCAATTTTGTCAGAATAATGTCAGAAATTTGTAACAATAAAAGTCAATGTAAAAATGTAACAAATATTCTGAGTTATAGCGTGCCATAAAATTTATACACATTCACCCACCCACCTACCTACACCCAGACGTCATCAAAAATACTTCATAAAACGACTTTTGGGACCTCAAAACATATAATTCCGTTAATACCTCGAGATCGATTTTTTTCACGGTCACTTGTATACTTTACATATATAGTAAAGTAAAATCTGTTAATGCAAAAACAAGATAGCTTAAGAATGTTGATTGTGTTCTATCTAAGATGCTAAACACTTGCTACGTCCTAATAATTTAAAACTGTATTTCATTTAATACAATAAACTATACATAGTAATCGATTATCCTTGCTAATTAAATATCACTGAGGTTGTCATATACAAGGGTAAGAGTTAATCAAAAACAGTGTAAACAATAAGAAACTTATCCAATTATTGGGAAGGTCAAAGAAATGTTTCGGGCGTTGGTACTAATTTTGTAAAAGTTTTCACAAAAGGGTGAAAATTGAATCTCCTGGTTTGAATTAACATGAAAAGCAGTAAAGTGTCATCAGTTTTCAGTATGCACAGACAGCAGTGTTGAGTTTGATCTTTTAATTAATCCCCTCCCAGAGAGTTGATGGCTAAAAATTTAGAATTAGTATAATGACTGCTACAAGTTTTCTAATTAAGACCTTGTAGAAGTTAATTTAACTTGTAAAGTCCTTGTCAAATGTACTTCCATTGAATCTACACTTACTAATAACTAACTGGGGCTAATATTTAAAAAGGTTTCAGCTTTTCTAACAATAAGATGATTAAAATATTTAACCTGATATCAAAATAAATTCTACAATACGCATTGATAAATATTGTATTATAATGAACCCTACTATACAATTTCATCAACATCATTATTTCAATAGTTCTAATTTCAGCAATAAAAATATAGAGCTATCTGAACTATTACTGAATATATATATATTCAGAATGACATATATGCAGTAAACAAGATTTCAGAATAAACACGTGAAATAACAATCAACATCGAAACCACAATTGGTTACCACAACTGAGTTGGGTAACTCACCAAAACTCAATTGATTGCTAAAGAATTTTAATTTATGTGTGATTATAGTTAAGTTTAAACACCACTTCAAATTTGTTCAAGTCGGAGATTTGGAAAGCAAATTTAATTTTGTACCTTTAATGAATTTTTATATAAAAAAATAGACTTTGACTTTCGTCTTTGAAATTGACTTTGTTCAATACCAATCATGGTAAAATGTAGCGAAATCTATGTTTAATTTGATGTAAAATCATACTAACATTATACTTCATTTGTGTTGTATTAGTTAGTGGTATTAGACACCTGAAAAATGTTTTATATAAATGAGAAACTTATGATGTAATGAGTTTATCATTACTTTGAAAATAACACGACTCTTATTAGAAATATAAACTTTGGTGGTCGGTATACTGAGAAAATGTAATTCGCGGAATTATTTGAATGTACCACAGAAAACCTTGAAAGAAATATAATGAAAAGATGATTTGCGAATCCTGAGGATGAGGATTCAAGGCCGATTCAGCGAGCGATTACTGTGACCTTGGCTCTCACTTCGCGAAGCGCTTAGGCGTTACATTAATTGAACTAAGTTTTTATATGTATTACTTTAAGTTTAATTGGAGAATTGCCTCACACTGATATGACTATTATTGAGGATCAAGAACCAGTAACCTTCTCAAATTAAATGAACTCAGAACAATTTTCTTTTTGACCTCAAACTTTTCGCTGAAGTCGAATAAAAACGCATTCTTTTGATAAATATTTTTGTAACGGTGACAAGCTGCTTCAGAACTATTCCTTTAACGACTCATAAGTGACGATAGGAGTTGAAATTGTGACTCATATATAATTTGGCACTCTTTTTATTAATGGTTGGGACACGTTACCGGGTTGATTGGGAGTCCTTAATTCTGATAACTCAAGTGTATTTACAGTCGGGATTTCATCGGGTACCTGAAACCGTAAAGGCTCGAAACCGACTGCTTAACATCGTCTTCTCTGAAGGACGACGTGCTCAGATTTGTTCACCGCTCACGCGAAGAAATCGCAGCTAGAGTAGGAATCGAGCCCGGGATCTTCCAGACCAAAGCCAAGTTCGCAAGCCGCTGAGCTCCCTGGCCCCTATTGCTTACTGTTTCTCGTATTATTTTTATAGGTGATATTTTTTTTTTTAATTGAAATATTATTTAACTCAATATCTCCAATTTGTAAATTGTCAAATTTGTAAGCTCAAAGAGATTCTGAAGAGCTCTTGTTTAATATCCTATTAATTTCTAATATAATTCATTCCTCTATCTTCAGGGATATATATTCAATGCTTTTTTTTCTTAACAGACTTAAAGTTTTTCAATAGCTTTTCTTTCTTGGGGATCATTGAATGCACTTTGTAACGTAATATTTTGAAGTTTGAATGATAAGTAAAGGTAATGGAAATATGGATTGTTTGAATAAAATTGACATGGTCTGTTCTTCTCAGATGTTGGGTCACAGTTGAATATGGATCACTGATTGTGTCAGAGGTCACCATTGGCTCATTGGGACTTTAGAGAATATCTATATTCCTTAAAAATAATTTGCGACCTAATAGATCAGATTGGGATATTCATAAATCTGCCCGGATTAAAGTCAACAAAGGTTTATGTTTGATTTATGTTAGAACAGTGAAACTCGACAATTGAAGAACTTTAACATTATTCAATGCAGAAGAGCTTAGCAATAGTCTTCTGTTATAGCTAGTTATGAACACTACTATCTGAAGTGCATCACCAGCAAATCAGCTTCTCTTGAAGCCTGAAAGTTTTTTTTTTTTTAAATTTTTTTTTAAAAATAAAATGTTTTATCTTACTTTATTTTTTAGACTCTTAAGTTATGATGCCTTTACTGTCTTTACAACATTATACAAATGACTTTAATAATAGTTTTCTTGTGATCTTGAGGGCCAGTAATGAAGAAAGACTGTCGTCCAAAGCGTCCTTGACCTCTGGCCTCATTGAAGGAAGGTCTCAGTTCCGCTTGCCAGAACAGACTCTTAATGGGTCCTATTCCCATCCTTGAATCTGCGCTACCTAATTATTTAGTCTTTAGGTCTCAAATATTTAAAACTCTATGACTTACCTTCACATGTTATTTACGAGCTTAATAACAGCCTATAAGATTTTGTAGTTTTTCAAAGGTATAATTCTTAAAATGTTACGAACTATCTCTTAGTGATATTTACTTGATAAGAAATGTCAAGGTCATGTTTGAACACATTCGAATGTTCAATTATTAAATTTATGGCTACGATGTTCTCGTTATGTTTGAATAAGAGCTTATCTCACTTCGTAGCATGATTAAGCTGTAAGAGTTATTCACTGTAGTATATTCTTTGCAGGTTCCAAAATTTGATGTTGGTGCATTTGGACGTTTGACACATTATGAAGCCCTTTGACATTGATGCCTGGGTGTCTGTGAGTAGAGTGGGAGGGTGTGTCGTGAATTGAATGACGAGATAATATTCGCACTGTTTGAAGTCTTCAGACGCTCATCATACTCCTTACTCGTACAGTAACCATGGTCATGTCAATTAAATCCACGAACATTATGCATACCATAGTAATCATGCAATTAGTATGACGATGTCAGCTACTAGTAAAACTACTAAAAAGTTTTAAGTCTTATAGACTCATTTTGACCAAGGTTAATTTTACAACCACTATAATGGTTGCAATGTATCATAGATTCGTTCTATCAGGTGATATCAGTTTTTACGTTCTATGATGCCAACACAACAGAATTAAGGTGACGATGTTAATTGCAGGTACAAGGGCTACCATGTCCCTTTAATCGTAAAATTACTATGGTGATATAAGGGGCCAAGTTATCTCAATGGTTAACGTACTCTACTCCGAGCAGGTAAGTCCAGGGTTCGATACTGACCTGGTCCTCGATTTATTCACGTGGGAGGTGAATAAATCTGAGCACGTCGGTCCCGAGCCTGTATGATGTCAGGTATTCGTTAAAGTCTCAAATACACTTGAGTTAGACAAAATTTAGAACTCCCAATGTTGAATCATTTTCATTGTGTGGCATCACAAAAGGTCCAATGTTCGACCTATGTGTGTTCCTTTGTGGGACAGCCACTGCAACCTAAAGGGTTGCCTACTACTACTACAAATACTATGGTGATATGAATAACAACTTTTTTTTTTCTCCTAGAATTTTTTTCTTCATTCTAGAGTCTTGAAATGTTGGTAATATCTTTGAGACTACAAAAGAAATGACTCAAAAAAATTCCAGATTTTTTAAGCATTTGGAAGTTTTTTTTTCAATAAAATGTAAAAATATTAGCTTATCATTCAATCAGTAAGCATGCGAGGACGATGCAAGCTAATGATTTGACGGATCAAAATGAAAATACACCTACAAATAGAGCATTAAGTAAAGATGAGTTAAGTTTTTTTTTCAAAATTATGAAACCATTTTGAACAAACGACGATACTTTTCGAACAGTTAGTGTTCATCTTCAGATTACATATGCCTCAGTAAAGTGATATTAACTGTTTAAGGAATCAGAGGATACTGACTCCTTGTGTGTGAAGACTTAGTGCTCATCTTCAGGTTGCATTTGCCTCAGTAAAGTGATATTAACTGTTTAAGGAATCAAAGGATACTGACTCCTTGTGTGTGAAGACTTAGTGCCCATCTTCAGGTTACATATGCCTCAGTAAAGTGATATTAATTGTTTAAGGAATCAGAGGACACAAACTCCTTGTGTGTGAGAACTTAGTGCTCATCTTCAGGTTACAAATGCCTCAGTAAAGTGATATTAACTGTTTAAGGAATCAAAGGATACTGACTCCTTGTGTGTGAAGACTTAGTGCTCATCTTCAGGTTACATTTGCCTCAGTAAGGTGATATTGACTGTTTAAGGAATCAAAGGATACTGACTCCTTGTGTGTGAAGACTTAGTGCTCATTCCTCAGGTTACATTTGCCTCAGTAAGGTGATATTGACTGTTTAAGGAATCAAAGGATATTGACTCCTTGTGTGTGAAGACTTAGTGCTCATTCTTCAGGTTACATTTGCCTCAGTAAGGTGATATTGACTGTTTAAGGAATCAAAGGATACTGACTCCTTGTGTGTGAAGACTTAGTGCTCATCTTCAGGTTACATTTGCCTCAGTAAAGTGATATTAACTGTTTAAGGAATCAGAGGATACAAACTCCTTGTGTGTGAGAACTTAGTGCTCATCTTCAGGTTACATTTGCCTCAGTAAGGTGATATTGACTGTTTAAGGAATCAAAGGATACTGACTCCTTGTGTGTGAAGACTTAGTGCTCATCTTCAGGTTACATTTGCCTCAGTAAGGTGATATTGACTGTTTAAGGAATCAAAGGATACTGACTCCTTGTGTGTGAAGACTTAGTGTTCCTTCACCTTTCTAATCATGTGTAAATACCACACAATAACTGCTTGCAGAGCTGGTGAGTTAATAGAATCATCTTTTTTCCAAAATTACTGCTTTAATCAATAATTTAATGAATCAAATTAAGTAGAAGAAATTACACAACTAATTACATGGCTTAGAATAAAATAATTAATTACCCAAATATAAACTAAAAGTACAGTGTTCTCAGAAAAATTAAAAAAAAATTAGTTCGACCTTATATTTGACAAGTTAGTTACTTTTACAAACACAATAAAAACGGTTGCTAAGTATGATAGACATTATATCAGGTGATATCAGTTTTATATTCTATGATGCAATCACAATGGAAATCCAGTTCATCACAGAATTAATGTGACGATGTTTACATCTCATACGATCAGATATGATTATGTTCTTAATACATATTAAATCTCTTTGAAAGGATAATAATTAACTATAAACTATACCACAAATTTGTAAATATTGAAAATTAATTTAAATTATTACTTAGCAAATGTTCAACTTTTAGTTATTAGTTGTCATAATGCTTTCATTTTGTTTACAAAGCTGTGACAATGATCACATTTTTGTTAGAATAGCACAATACAGATAACTGCATTAAAACAAAACATTGAATTTGATAGCTTGTCAATTATCTTAATAATATATTTAATTTTAGTAAATTTGGGTGCACACTGAAACACATTTCTTAAAATATAAACATATTATTGATCGAACTGAAAAGTAAATTACTAAATTCCACTAATATGTGTTATTTCTATTGTTTGTCTTTTATTATAAAATTATCTATTTAAAAATATTTGTTTAAAATTAATATCGATTAAATTATAGTAAGTCTTTTTTTTTTTAATATAACTCACCGAAATTAATAGCTTTGTATTTTGTTCTTGGATCATTTCCTGTCCACTCTGTAAACACTGGCTTAATTAAGAGCCATTTATATTGTTTCAAATCCATCATGGCGTATTCTTTTTTAAAGCTGGAAGCGTTGCTTTTTTTAATCCGATGTTAGAAAAAACAATCTTGTATATAGTACTTTAAAAGTGATTTCATTAATTAGATTACTGATTGATGCACACGTGTGAAATAATGTTTTACTCGTATAAATGTTTGAATTGAAAGAAGAACAAAAACATCTAAACCTCAAACAGAAAGTAAGTACGCAATTAAAAATTATCTTTTATTTCTTTACTGCATTGTGTAAATAGTAATAACTATTAAATGATGGCAAACAAAAGAACATTGAGAAATAATTTACTTATTTCTAATTACTTAGAACATTATATAATTCATTGCTTCTCTATATATAACAAAAATAGATTTAATTCTAACATAACCTTTCAATATAAAAAGAAAAGGAAACTAGTAATATTAACATTTATTATTTAGAAAGAAATATCACAAATATTGTTGTTATTATGTTCTATAATGACTAGTTTTTAATGAAATTAAACTGTTAAATCATTTACAACTTTCTACATAAAGTTGTGAAATTTTAAGAACTTTAAAATAAAATCAATAACAGAATATGAATATAACTTGTTTTTTAATCAATGTTCAATGCAAACATTAAGATAGTTATTTTACAACCATTTTTTGTTTTAAACTATTTTTAATAGTATAGCTTAAGCCAATCTTTTTTAAATTTAGCTGAAATTAAATTGATTGTATCTTGCAATTAGTAATAACATAATTATTAAACTCATTACTGCTTTTAATTTAATTATTGACAAATAAAGTAATTCCTTTTAAGTATTACTTACAAAGTCATAATCTTTTTATATAATAATTCCTTAGTTTTCTAATATACATAATATTTGTTGTGAGTAATTGTATTTATTGTCAATCAATAGTTTATTAATTACTTTACTAATTATTAATAGGTAACATGTTAATTGATTTTAATTTGAAAGAAATAATTTTAAACATATAAGATGACAACATGACTGGATACTATAATGTTTTTTCTGGCATTAAAAGTTTACAATTCTGTTTTAATATTTTTACCTTTCATTGTTAATACAATGAAGAAAACAAATCAGATTACAAAATTATGAACATCATTTAAATGACTATGTCGTATTTATATATTTAGTTTTATAAAATAATAACTATGGACTTCATTGCTATGTCCTTGCCAAATATTAAAGCATTGCACGGTCATTTCACTATGACGATGCCATTGCTATAATGGAAAGTCTGACGAATTCAATTATTAGTAGAATTTTTAAAACTCTATTTGTATCAGTTTATCGTGCGATATTATGATTCTCTTTTAATTCGATTGTTGCCTTAAAATTAAGACTGACAACATTGTTCCTATGCATAATATCTATAACAGAAGCAACTCAAATATTAATGTACATGCTTTCACAATTTATATGTATTAAACCAACGTTTGTCAAGTGTGAGATACTCTGCTGATTTCAGTTACCATGTATAGCATTATGACGACGTGTGTCAAGTATGTAGATACTCTGAGGATATCACTCACTGTGCCCATGCATTATGATGACCTTTTTCAAGGATGTAGATACTCTACTGATTTAAGTTACTCCGTATATGTATTGTGACGACGTTTGTCAAGTGCAAAGGTGTTCTGACGATGTCAGTTTGTGTGACCATGCATTATGAAGACCTTGTCGAGTATGTAGATACTCTGCTGATTTCAGTTAATATGTTTATGCATTCTGACGACATTTCTCACGTGTGTAGATACTCTGATGATGTCAGTCACTGTGCCCATGCATTATTATGACCTTTTTCAATAATGGAGATACTCTGCTGATTTAAGTTACTCTGTATATGTATTGTGACGACGTTTGTCAAGTGCAAAGGTATTCTGACGTATTCTGACGATGTCAGTTAGTGTGACCATGCATTATGAAGACCTTGTCGAGTATGTAGATACTCTGCTGATTTCAGTTACTATGTTTATGCATTCTGGCGACGTTTCTCAAGTGTGTAGATACTCTGACGATGTCAGTCACTGTGTTTATGCATTATGATGACCACAGTCATCATAATTTATGCATTATGATTATAAAAGTTTTGGAATGAACTTTTATGTCCTATAGAAGGGTTTCTATGTTTTTGTGTAATTTCCAGTTTTTTCACTATTCTAGTCTAATAGTTAGTACCATTATTTTTAAAAATTTCAAGCTTCCAGCTTTTAAATTTAAAATTATACAGAAAAGTCGGCTTTGAACTTGATTTAAGAATGCAAAAGTGGCTAATTACCAATATATATTTTTTTTAATATACATTTACAGCAAACTTATAACAGAATACAGCACCTAGAAGTGCAGATTTTTTCAGTGAATTGACTCAAATAAACTTTAATCTAGAAGATGGTCAGATAAATATATAGATGGCTATGTATGAGATCTACTGGATGTGGTAGCAAACGTCATATTCTCCTCTAAGCTATTATTTGGTAATACTTTTTTTTGCTTTGGCTTCGCCACAATGTTTTTTTCTCTAGTAATATCAAGAATATTATACCTATCATTTGTGTGATAATCAAATATAAGTATATATATCTGTAGAGTCTCCATATGTATGAAACATTATAATCATCTGCCTTATAGACATTTAAGTTATGTTTAAATGGAAAATTATATACCAAAGAAGTTTGAAAATATATTTACTTTTATAGCATAGTTGAGTGCAAAATTTTCTACATGTAAGCAGTGTCATGTGGGTGTTTCTTTAATTGCATAGTAATTGAATAATCCATCCACTTTGTAACATGATATATTGAAATTTTATGCCCACTCAAATTCAATTTGCGTCAAATAGCTGGTACAGAGGGCATGGTAATTGATTTAATATAAATTTATTTTTAAAGGAATTATTTTCATTTTTCAAAGAAAATTATCAGTAATAAAACTGAAAACTGATGTAAATCAGTAATTACATATTCTCATTTAACATCGTTTTAAACTGTTATTACAAAAACCTATTGGAATTCATTTAATGAAATTAACCTTTGAAAATAACATTTCATAAGATAACAACATTTAAAGTATAATTGGTATTAAAGTATAACTGGGATTAAAAAAAAAGGTGGGGATTTTCATCCTGGACTAATCGATCATCAGCTATATTTGCCAGATTCATTTATCATTTATTTACATTGATTTGGAAAATAGGAATATTTTTATGTTTTAAATGGGAAACTTTGTCTTAAATCTTGAATGTAGAAGAAGATCAGATAAATTATGTAAAAGATCCAATAGCTATTGAAACAGACGTTATGTTCTCCTGTAAGAGATTCTTTTGTAACACGAAATCTCCATTTTTGCTTTTCAAAAATGTTATTACGGCGGTAGTTATTGTGATATTATTATATGTGTTATTATTGTGATAAAAATAAGCCTGATATTGATAAGCGGATAAGTCATTATCAATACTAGCTGCAAGAATGAAAAACTATTAAACCTTTTCCATTTACACGTTTATATTATGCCTAAATGAGATATCTTAAATTATATACCCAAGGAGTTTGATATTAAGTTTACTTATAGTAAAGTTGAGTGTAGGCCACTCCAGATTTTTCTTTATTGTTTATTCTGGCTTTTTGGAAGAATAGTTGATGCTTTGGGAAACAAAAACTATGTTTTCTCAAAATAAATAATTATTTTATCAATCATTCTATAAATGGTAATTAATTTGGATTTATATTGATCATTTAAACTTAAATATTGGTAAAATTATTTAAAGAATAAAATTTTACCATGTTTTAAATGACAAAAGAAAGGCCTTGGAATGCTGCTCTTGTAATTCGATAGTATGTCTGTTCCATTGAGATTTCGATAGATTCTCCTGATTGCACTTTAAATATTTTTAGGATGTGTGGGGACATGTGTGGGTAAGTAGTTTGTATCATAAGTTCCTAGAAGTTACACAGCTTGGCAAATCCTATGGTCAGCTATAAAGTGTAGACCAGTGCCCTACAGTTTTTTGGTAATATTTCATAAAGAGAATACATTTTATATTTCTCCTAAACAAATATAAAACAGGTTCTATTTCTTTCCCTTCTTTTTCATTATTCTAGGGAATGAGAATATTTCCTTTTGTGTGTAGTCCGTGATAAAAGTTGCAAGATAGAAATCTACTGGAGAAAGCAATGGTGAAGTAAAAGCATAACGATTAGGATTAATGTGGGCGGCACTTGTCTCATTTTATTGCTTAAAATTTATTGTTGAACAGTTGAAGAGAAGCGGGCTTCTTTTTGAAATAAAAACAATCATCAACTATCTCTTGAAATTATTCATATTTTCTTATATTAATAACAAAAATAACTAATCAGTTCCTTTGAAATAAACAAAATCAAATAAATAATTATTTATGATTTTTCTCTCCATTTTTTATGTTTGTATACTTCTCTCGAATGATGACGAAAGTAAATTGACTGTATAATAAACCACCTAAACTCTGCTTCTCCCAATGATCCACAAAATGACCTGGCTGATTTAGTGATGTCATCAATACTATCCTTCAATGAGTGATACACATCTAACTTAATACTCACTGTTTCTTGTCAAGCTTTCTGATTAGTGCTCTGATCATAATGAGTCATTCATTCATGTTTCATTCAAGTGGTTTCAAGCTTGAGTAGAGGTGAAAACATGAGCACAATGATGAACTATAGCAGGGGTTCTCAATACGTGTGAAATTCACCCCCAAGGGTGCATTTTGAGTTTTCAGGGGGTGAATTGTAACCACAGTAAGTTTACAGTGTGGTAAGAAAAAAACTATTATAGGATTTGACCTCTCAATTATAAATTAATAAATAATATTTTGATTGAATTGAATCTTTATACATCCATCATATTTGAAATTAGCATTTAATTTGTAGAATGCGATGATAAACATGGTCCACGTAAAGTTGAAAATTAAAATATATATATATATAAAGATTTCACATAAACACTGTATATATTGATTGATATATATATATATGATGTAATTTTTTGAGGGTTGAGGCCTAATGACCTCATAATTAGACCTCAACCCTCAAAAAATTACATCATATAAATATTGGGTGAAGAAAACAAATCATGATATATATATATATAAAGATTTCACATAAACGCGTGAAATAACGATCAATGATCAAAACACAATATGAAATGGGAAAACAAGACTGAGATCTTTCAACCGTAACAAGAGGTCTTCGTCAGAGTCAAAAACCCTTTTACGGTTAAGAGGGTTTTTGACACTGACAAAGACTGCTTGTTGCGGTTGAAAGATCTTAGTCTTGTTTTCCCATTTCATATTGTGGTTTGATCATTGATATGTAAATATATGCAGGAAAATCACAATTAAACACGTGATGCAATCAATGAAGTTCAAACCACAAGTAAAAAAAAAACAAAAGAAATAAATGCTCTTAAGCCTTTCATTTTAAGTCATCTGAGCATTTATTTTGTTGTTGTGGTTTGGACATTATATGTATATATATATATATATATATATATATAATATAAACAAGGAAAAATTGAAAGGATTTTTAATAATAATTGCACATTATTTACAATGCACTTTTTTAAACGATTATCTTGCATGAAGGAGGGGGGATTACAGAGAGAGGTGCATAGGTAAAGCAAGGCTGAGAACACCAGAACTATAGTATAAAATTCATAAAACATGAATGTATGCTTAGGACTTGCAATACCGAGAAGGGTGCATGGACTAGGTATGACATTAATGCTGACCATGTTCAGGTGGACTATGTTGTGGTTTTTTTAACTTATCCGTATTCAAATTTATTTTAATGATTTCTAGTTTATAGTTAAAGTTCATTCTAATTAACTCGAAAAAATACCACATATTTAAAACGCGTTTCTTTAGAAAACATTTTTTTGTGTGTGTTACTTTTTATTGGACTCTTTGTAGTGTAAAAGAAATATATCATGAAAGACAAGTGTCTAACTTTAGATAAAAAAAAACGGTAATCATTTCACCGTTATTCTTCAAGGTAATTCTATAAAAAGTGAATAAGTTTGTTCTTGAAACTTAAATTGTCTCAAATAGTAAATAACTGGACTAACCAGTCACACTGAGCTTTATTCTGTTCACCAACATGCTTCAAACGCTGTGTTATAATGAATAATTAGCAAAAAAAATATTTTATTGAATACACATTTAAAACTATGACTGTTATACTAGCCTATTAATCGAAAAACAGGTTACTTTTACTGATTGAATGATTACTCCAATTTTTTATTGCAAATAACCTAAAAAGAAATAAGACTTGGTTTACACTCAATCTAGATGATAGGGTGTTTCTTGACGTACTGATTGCAGCATTCAGAAAACAAGAAAAAGCGTTTCTATGATAGACATAAGTAAGAAACATTGCAGTACCTTGATTTAGTTTTACTTAGGCGAGATCAAGTATATAAACAAATATCCTATAGAATCTATACAATTCTTAAGCACAGTGCCAATTATGTTGTGATAAATCAGTTGACTTAATTTAATGTACTAATACATTTTGAGCAGGTTAGAAAGTAACATGTGACAACATGTAAATTTGAAGACCAACCAATAGTCTAAATAATTATGTAGCTTTACCAGAAATAAAAATATATGCGTTTGCACATATAAAACACACATACACATAAACGCAATGACAACTTCTGTTCCAGAAATCGTGTAGATACTTGTTCATGAATGTACGTACGCACACTCAAACAAGTATATATACAAACGGACACATAGTTATATAAACTCAAATGTTTTAGTATCTTTCCTTTTTCTGAAATAGATGTACACACCAAGGTCTAATAGTTACATAGTTCATAACAGAAGATGGAAAAAATCAAAAAGAGCTTGTTTTATTAATCCTTTTTGCCTAAATGAATATTTTAAGTAGATACCTCTCCGATTGTGTAAATACTTTGCACTTTATTGATAAAACTCTAGATTCTGTAGCTTGCGTGCCAAGTATACAATCGTCTCCTCACTTCATAGAAATTCCTTTAGCTATATCTTTAGATAATGTTTATAGACTTTGACCGCGACTCTTAAGAGTCAAGACTTTCACTTTATGTCTGAACTCTGAGATCATCCCTTTTTGGCTGCTTCTTGCTTCACAACTGTAACAACCTGATTTTAGATAACCTGCTTAGTAACTGTAATGTATAAGAACTTGTGAAAGGTAAACTGGTATACGACTGAGCATACAGGACTTTGTTTTGTCTTACGCAGCCCATTTGGATTTTTTACATCCTCTGTTTGGACGATGTAACTATTGAGCCTTGGTGAGTATGTTTATTACAGAAAAAAAGAAACAATACAATAACAAAACGTTTAGTTTGCATTTGTGCGTGTCAAAGTGTGTATGTATGTGTGTGTTTGTGTGTGCGTGCGTACGTATATGAACAAGTATGTACACCATCTCTGGAACAGTAGTTGTCATCGTGTTTATGTGTTTGTGTGTTTTATATGTGTAAATGCATATATTTTTATTTCTGGTAAAGTTACATAATTATCTGGATCATTGGTTGGTCTTCATATTTATATTTAGTGACATGATTTTGTCTTACGCATTGATTTCTAAGTTAGTGCTTTCAATTTCTTTAAATTGGTTATACGACAGTATATAAAAGACTGCTGTCATTAGGTGTGATTTACAAACTGCTAATATTCTCATAATAATTGCAAAAACTAGGTATATAATAAATGAAGGGATTACGAAATTTACGTTAAAAAATGTCAGTTACACTATGGGCAAAACAAGAATCAATTTATTTTAAAGTATTGGTTGAAGAACTATACGTAATTTAGAATATACAAAGATTATACTTAAGTGTGGTGAAGGTTTGATTCCAGTTCATATTTTAAAACCTGAGAATGCAGAAGATGCATAATGAAACAAAAGCATTTTTTGCAATCAAGCAAAATTAATTGCCGATGACACTATGACTATTCCAATTAAAAATTGTCAACTCAAACAAACGGTAGAACAATATTAAAAGTTTTCAAATCACTTTTAATAATTCTTTTGAAATAATGCTTTTGTGCGAGAGAAGGAATTGCATTTCTAAGATTGAAAGTATTGTGCGAATTACGAATATACAAATTATGTTCAATATAGTGACAATCAACTAAATAACAAAGGTGAATTTTCTGACAGCATTACTGAAGTTATACAAACATGCAAGTAATAGAAGAACTTGAAAAGGTGAGGTATACTACTGTGCTATGATAGATAGCATCGAAAATATATATTTTTGTTAAATAGCTATCTCCTGAGTATCAATCAAGAGTTTGTTGAAGTTGTCGAATTAGAAAATGTGGTACTCCAGTTCACTGTACTTTAATTATAAAACTTTCCAAAGTTTAAATTAAGGTGATGAAATGCAAGGTAAACCAATTATTAAGGAGAAATTTATATGGGGCTTCTGTAAAGGTGGGCAAACAAGCTGGTACTACAGTAATAATGCCAAACGAAATATTCCATCAAATTTTTATTGACTTTTATACAACTTACTCATCAAAAACGCTTGCATAAGAGATGGTTAAATAGGTAAAATTAAAGATATTGTTACTTACATTTTACAACCACTCTCCAAGATAGTAAAGTGAAAATAACAAAATGATCAAAAGAAGAGAATACGAACAATGAAAATTAACTTTCTTAAAAGAGTAGTTTGTTAGAAATTCAGCGTTGTTTTAGGAAGCAGATGCCAAAATATACAATGGCCAAACTTGAGCTTTTCAATATAACTGTTTTAATTACTGGCCATTAAAGACTATTGCAGGTCTGTCTACATATGCTAACGACTAAACTTTGCAATCACTTCTGCCAAACTTAAGTAATCAAGAAGTCATTTTAGTTAAAAACAAATTGCCAGCACTTAGTTCACTCATGCATTTTATTATTAACACTGAGGTTTGTATTATTAATATCAGAATTATAATACGCCGTCTTACCTCGCATACTGCTGCTGTAGGTCTCTGACATGTTTTGGGTGTCACCCATCTTCAAAAAGAGTTCTTTTTGAATATTTTGAAGGTTAACAGGTAAAAGTGCGAAACTTTTGTATGTTTGTGGAATAATGCTTAGAGCTTCTCACAATATTTTCTGTTTATGAGAGGGTTCAGTTTAATCAACCTCATAAAATATCTATTAAGTTGCTTAATGTCAAATGAAACAATGGTATAATTAATATGAATAAGTCGTAACGAATAAAAACCATAAACATAAGCAATTGGACATTTCAATAAAAGGAACAAAGAATGTGTATGAGTATAAACTTTGTGGAAAACAATATCCAGAACTGTTCCATTATTTTTAAGTTAAAAGTTTGCTAAGTAATTTTTCAGTAGTCTATATAGTAACATTTCATTTATTATATATTAATTAAATAATTATAATGTGTTTACATTAATGTTCCTAAAGAGATTTTGATTAAACTTTACACTGTTTTATTAAGACGCAATATACAATAAGATGCCTGAATACACAAAAGATTTATTAGGAAATGTATTTTTCTATTCCTCCAATTTAGATAGGACATGTAATGATTTTTTCAGAAATTTTTAAACCCTCACTTTTCACTCTATCTCTCCCCTCCTCTTTTCTCTCTCTTTCACAAACAATACACATACACATTTGTAAACTTATTGACTGATGATTATTATTATTATTTTAAAGTTATTATTCTAGAAAATTTCTATTTACTGTCTAAGAAATAAACACACTTATATGCACAAGGGAGCACAGAAACATTGTCACATACTTAGATCAAGCACACGTACACAGACGCACGCTCGCACAAATAAAGTCACGTACTGAGAAAGGGAAAGAAAAGGAGAATCGTCCAAATATTTATAGCGATTTCTTGGGACCACTAAGTGTAAAGATCAATAAAAACTTAATTTGTTTTTCTATTTATTGAAATGAGAAAAGAGAAGAAAATAATGCTGACTTGGTTACTGTAACTTTCTACAAATAAAGTAGAAACACTTTACAGTTTGAATCGCACAAGTCAGAAGCCATTAGTAGATTATCTATTTAAGATTATTTGCTGATGAAGACAATACAGTCCTTGATACTATTATGTAGAGTGACCTCAAAGGAACGAAGTCAAGCTATCCTTGCCTAGGAGATAGAGACCGTCAATCGACCGAGGTCTCGCGTCCCTACTTCCGCAATCCATTTCCACATCTCCCATATGTTTTTTGACACTCTTAGCAAAGTCTGAGAGTTGGCTAAGAGCAAACAAATATTCTTATTTCATACTTTTATCAATTCAGTCAATGAATACAATTAGCTAGCATTTAAAAAAAAAACTAATACATATTCCTACCAAAAGCAGTCTTTATATCTTAAATAATAAGTAAAAACATTAATTATTCATCAGGGTAACTAACTAATGATATTATCTTATTAAATAAACTCGTCTTAAGTCGTAAATATTTGCTGTAGTCGTCCTACCAGTTTTACACGAAGATGCACAACTTACCGAACCGGTCGGACGACTGCACATACTATTCACGAAGTAAGACATTCATACAAAATATGTTTACCAGCCTCTGTGCCTCTCACAATATGCGTGTATTCAAATAATAACAGATATTTTTATCCAGTAAGCAGCTTGTTTTTCAAGGTATTTATTATCGACATTTCAAATTTGAGTTTTTTCAATATTTTTATACTATCTCTACCTTCTTATTTTGAAAATACAAATGAGCTGGACTGACATAATTAAAAAGAACACCTCTGTTATACTAGCAGTATCCATATATTTAAATAATAACACTTATTTACTTATAGAGTCAATAACCTCTTTTTCAATGGCTTTTTTTTTTATTTTAAAAATATAAAACACTAGTTAATCTACCCGGCGTTGATCGGATTTAACTCCAAATAATTAATTACGTATAACAAAAACAATTTAAATTTTCTATTGTTCGATACACTTAAGTTTTTTCCTGATAAAGTAAATCAATACAGAATACAAATTATAGATTACGCAGAAAAAAAGATATAATATAAAACTTATTATAATTAGCATACATTTTTTTTCGAAATTCATTCGAAGGTATAGGAAAGTAGATTATCATCAAAATTAAAATTATATAATTAATTTTCTCAACTAAATTTAAATAAGTTTCAGTTATAAAATAACCTTTAACTTCTTCCAGCAAAGAAACAGAAACATTAAGTTCATAAGTGTTTAAGGGAATGTATACATACACACAGGCACTGAGTTGCCTTGCCTTTATAAATAAATATAAATATTGATAAAAGTATCAACCGTGAAATAGAAACAAAACTAAAGTTTCTCAGGACTTGGTCAGTTCTTTCAATTTGAATTTAAGTTCTTTAAATTTAAGTCAAATTAAGTGAATAGATTTTTGAACAAATAAGGTGAACTCTACGATCATTATAAATCGAAGTTCACGTGATTCGAAGCTGTTTGGAGAGAATTGTTTAGATATGGGAGGTAGATCCCAAAAAAGGACCCTGATCAAAATCAAAATCCCGTAGCTATTTCCCCCAAAAGAGTTATTCAAGATCCATATGTTTTTTTGTATCTAAATGTCCTCAGTTTTATTTCTATAGCTTTTATTACAAACAGACAAACTTTGTATTCTATATATATATATATATATATATATATATATATATATATATATATATATAATATATATACAGATAAATACTGTCACGGTTACAAAGAAGATAATTTTTTAGCCTTCATATGGACAATTTATAGGTCAACTGCTTCATATGAACTCTAGCATTTTATTTAGAGCACAGGGTTACCACCACACGTGATCCCTTCACTAGATAGACATTAATGGCATACGTTTGGAAACATCTTACCTCGTGCGCTGCGTCTGATGAACTGGAAAGTTGTAACACTGTCACGTCAAATGAAAATGCATTTGAACTTCACACTTTCAAAAGAACTCTAGGACTGCATACATTATAACTTACTTTAACATCCTCAGTGAAAAGTAACAGCATCGTTTCAATCAATAAGCTGATCAAAAAGTTTGTAGATTTGTTACAAGTCAAACCGTTTCCATTGATCAAATTTATTTTAAACCGATAAAGATACGTAAGAGTATATATGACTGCTATAGTTTTGGCTATATTATATATGAAAAATCAACTCTATTTCCCAATTTTTTTTTTTATACTTTTTCCTCATAACTAATTAACTAACTTTTCCTACTAACTCTAATGAGTTGAATTTTGTAAATATAATGTTTAAGACCTAATATTAGTTTAATGAAAAAAAGTTTCAGCTTTTTTTTATAAAAAAAGTTAGTTTTTGCTTAAAAGTGTAGACTTATGATTGAATTTGAAATCTCGTGAGCACGAAACTGTCACTCAGCTTGGTGAGTCATGCTGAAGTTATATACAAGAGCGCAGTTCTTTATAGAGTGTTTATTAAACTGTTTCAAAGAAAAAGAGCGTTATAGGACATTTTGTCAATGACTGGTACTAATCTACACAGAAGAAGAGCGTCAGAGGGCATTTTGTGAATGACTGGTACTAATCTACGCATACACACCAGTACTAAAACATTGCATGCAGCATCTACATAAAATTAATATGCTATGAAAAAAGTCAAGAATAGACGACATTACCCTAGAAACAAGGGACCTGGTTTTGATAAATTAATATGATTCTGTTCATCAGAATAGAAGAAATTATTCAGTTAGGTGAAATTAGCCAACTGAGGTATAGTCACGCGCTGCTTTGCGATTCGGATAAGTAAGTTCCTGGTAAGCTGTTAACAAGGCCAGCAGTCCTATTACAAATCCATTATTTTAGCATAAACTATACCAATCCAAAAGGTTTAAAAATGATAACTAAAGAACAACTAGCTCCTCATGGTGCTGTAATGGTAGTTTAATTGACCAGTAGGTTATTTAAGAGGCATTGTGAGGTCATCTGTGACGTGTTGCAAATCAACACAAGTGGACTTTAAACGATTTAATGTCATCAAAAGAGTTTAATTAAAATGACTGAAGATTATGTAATTGAAGCCAAATAAGTGAAATCGGTTATGGAAAGAGTTACTCCAGTTCAGATGAGCCGGTCAGTTGCTGTACACCTATTGTCTATTATTTTTTTTTAAATGATGTAAGATCTATATTTAAGAGATGTTGTCTAGCTCAAGACTTGCCGTTTCAAGACGTGTTGCTCGCAAAGCATATAGCAAATACAGTGGTTCCTTGGTTCTCGTCCTCAATGCGTTCCAGAAGTTTTATCGTTAACCGATTTGGTCGAAAACTAAAACAAATTTTCCCATTAGAAATACGCCTTATATAGAAAGAGTGTGTATAAACTACTAAAACACTTATTCGGCTGCAGTTGGGTTTGGATGACTATGCGATTTACAAAACTATGTTTGAATTTTCGAGGAGGATAATATTCTCGATATCTCTGTTTGAACTCTGATTTCTTTGAGTTAAGAGTCGTTTAAATCCTAGGAACTACTGTAATAAATGTAATAAATTAGGGGTTAATTAATAAATGTAATAAATGTTAAATTACAGGGTTAAATGTAATAAATGAGGTACAGTATAGAACTTGGAATTGTTTGGTTTAGCTCAAATTTTAAACAGAAATATAAATTTATTATAGTTGACTAATGAGTTAATTAAGTTGAGAGACTTAGCGAAATCTATTTTACTTACAATTATTTTTTAAATCTATATGAGTAAATATTAAATAAATGTATTTGTTAATATGTTACGGTTTTTAAACATGAGACTGAATGTAGGTCAACCGTATCGAAGTTTTATTACAGCGATGGAAGATTGATCATAATTGCCTTCTGATGCAGTTCCCTTAATTGAGAGATAAGGAAAGTGGCCCTTGGCCTTCGATGAATTGCTCACATCCTAAATTGCATCAACTAACACATCTCAACACAATCCTGTATCATGTTTTAATATAATTTATTTACTGGATTCAAGGTGAATCAGTGTTGAACTTGATAAGGGAGGTCAAAGTAGGCACGCTTAGAGAGCGCGCTCCTTCATCAACTATCGAATTAAAACTGGCAGAATGACCACCAGGTAACCTGTTCATGCTCCATACCATACTTAGAGATGTTTACTTTCTATTCTGGTATGATGATGAAAATAATGCCTTGTTTGTTATTCAATATCCCTTTTATTTTACACGTGCCACGAGCCCTGTTGATTACGTGATCACCTCTAGACTGGTAGATTCAAGGTTCAATACCCACTCTAACTCTCAATTTATTCAAGCGAGAGGTGAAAAAATCTGAGCGCGTTGTCCCTCAGAGAGAATATTAAGCCATTTGTCCTTAGTCTGTACTTTGTACAAGCCTAAATGAAGGTCCTATGTTCTTATAAAACATTGGAACCCCCACCTAACCTGCCAAGCTATAGACATTGTTAATAATGTTAACAATAGAATATTAGAAAACCATACATTTCCTTATAGAAGGAAATTTTCTTAATGGCTCAACCACTCTTGACTCTAAATGCGCATCTGAGGCTTTCAGGTCGCTTACCGTGTATTCACGACATCCTAAGTATTGATTCTTCGTAGTCTGTAAGTTATCCTATTTTTTGTTGCAGAACTTCGGGAATTATTAGTAAATGTATTTATGAGTAAAAAACGATTTAGTTTCGTTAATATCTGATTGACTCTGATGTATAATATAGGCTAGGTCATTTGAATTAGTTTAATGGTTCATAAAGGCGTGAATGCTCTACTATATGTATATGTAGCCTTGGAGCCTATCATGTTTGTCCGACATCATATCATACTACCTACAGACCAACTATTTTATTACGTAAGCTTTACTTTGTTCAAGTCGGTGTCTTTGCTTTCGATTGAATAATTAACTTGAAAGAATTATTTTTAATAGAAAAAAAAAAGTTCCTGGGACGAGGAAAACAAGTACATATTCTTAACAAGAAATCATTAATACTTGTTAGAAACATTGAGCAAACTTTTAAGCACGCGTGAAAACTATTTTGCTGTGGTATTGATGTTCACATTTTAAATACACTGTACACTTCCATACTTATTTAGAGAGTATATATTGTTGCAACTGCGTTTTAGTTGGACTGTTTATTTTGAATAACTCCATATTCTGATGATTAGAAAGTAAGACCTTAGTTCTCCACAAACTAATTCAATTAGTGATGTAATTCACACACCCATACGGAAGTAACTTTAACAATTTATATACAGTTTCAGTCGCTGTTAACTACCCTAAGTGAATAATACTCTTGATACAAGGTGTTAGTCCTTGTATAGAGACCGTTTGACACTTGTACCCTCAGGGTGCCAATTATATTGTTAATTGCATTAGTTCATTGAAGAATCCAAACCATATTATATAACACTACATAACTGCACTTTTAATGTATTTCAAAGTAACGAGTTTTTTTTTCAATTTTCTCAGCACTAAAGAGATCTCTATAAACTAAAGTTTAACAACCCCTGTTCTTTTTAATCGTATTATTCCATTAATCTATTATTTTGTCAATTTCTATACTTTGAAAAATTAATTTACCTTATATCTATTTTTTCTTACTCTGGTAAAAGTTCATTTTTATTTACGTTTTTTAACATAATTGGCTCAATTATTGTTATTTTAAGATTTTATTTCACTAGATAATTTGATTTATAAATTGCGAAATAAAGTGCAGTTATAATTAAGAATTGAGACAAAGTTAGGCTAATTAATCATTGAATATAATGTATATTTATTTATAAACTTTATAACATAGACAAATTGAAATATTATTTAGTAAATTTTTACCTTTAAGTTTTCTTTCAATCACCTTAGAAGATCCATTGACATTTCATCACAATGAAGACAAATGAAAAGAATTATTGACCTTCAGGCTGAGTTCATAATAGGGCCATTGACTGTTTGGTGAAACATCGATAGTCCAAATACCTCTATTCACTATATTTTTAAAAAAACAACTTTTATAGTTTCCAGAACTTCAACAACACTTCTATTAATCTTCATGTTTATTAATCTCAGTATAAACAATGCTTTTTTTTATTTTAACATTTCAAAACTAATTAACTTGATACATTCTATGTTTATGTCTAATAATATTTTGCTGTACTCACCGTTTCTCTCTCTCACATACATACTCTCTCTCCTTCTATTTCATTCCTCTACCCAGTATATACACCACACTTACACATAAACACACATACAATTATCAAACAACAATATGAAATGGAGGAAAAAAGACTAAGATCTTTCAACCGTAACAAGCGGTCTTCGTCAGAGTCAAAAACCCAATTGAAACATTAGATGTAGAAACATCTATTGAGGGGTTGATTCATATTTCTGCATCTTGTGTTTCAGTTGAGTTTTTGACTTGTTACGGTTGAAAGATCTTAGTCTTTTTTTTTCCATTTCATATTGCAGTTTGATCATTGCTCGTTATTTCATGTGTTTGTTTCATTGATCGTTAATTCACACACACACACACACACACCACACACACAACACACCAACACACACACAACACACACAACAACCACAACACAACACACACAACACAACATCACACACACATTTACACATCCGTATTGTGTTGTGTGTGTGTGTGTGTGTGTGTGTGTGTGAATTGCCGTAATTCATTTTCAAAACAAGCACCCGTAACAATACCAAAGTGTAAAAGAAAAGATATTTCCATATGGATGTCTGACAAATTTCATTAGGATCTGTCCAACAGGGAACAAAATATTGATGTAAAGTCACATTCAGACCTATTCCTAAAAATATTCTACATAGATTCACGCACCAAGAAATCTTCACCCTTTAAAATCTCAAGATGGATACATATCATTTAAAAATAAATTATAACTAACCGTAATAAATGTAATAAATTATTACAACAACAACTTACCATTTTATAAAAAGAATATTTGAACTTGTATTAGATAATAATTAACTAGATATTAATTTCATATGATGCTTGCACATTGTACTGAACATTGTACATATCATATGAACTTTTTAATATATCTTCAAATTTATTAAAGCGTCAAATCAGAATTCTGTTTAACTCTATTCTGATTAAAAAATTCTAAGTTCATACAAACAAATCGAACAAGTATAGTAAGTTTGACAGTTACATTGACTTTGGCCGTAATCAGAAGCTTTGAAGTTGTTTCTAGCGTGTGATGGATAATTGTACGATGAAGAGTTGTAATCATTCATCATTGATCACTCTTTTACAAAATTATCGTTTTTATCGTGTTTAAGAATCGAATTGTTTTCGGGTCATAGTGCAGCAAAGGACAGCTACTTTTATTACTTTATAGCAAAACTGTTTCTAATTTTAAATCACTTCTACGAAGAAAGTTGAAATTTTTGCATTATGTATTATCTTAGGGGATAGAGTAGCCCAGTGGATTGCGTGCTTTCCTCTAGACAGGTAGATCCGGAGTTCAATACCCACTCTGGTCTTCTATTCATTCAGGCCGGTGGTGAGAAAAATAATCAGTGCACGTCGTCCCTTGGAGAGGACACTAAGCCGTCACTCCCGAGCTTTTACTATGACACGCACTCGTTAAAGGTCCTTATTTTAAACACACTTGCTTTAAGCAAAATTAGAATGTTCATTATGTCTTATCAAACTTTGAACTATGTGTGTCCTCTTGTGGTACAGCCACAGAATCCTCACCTAGTATTATCTGTGTATAGTCCTACTATGAATATTTTCTGAACTTACAATATTAGAAAATTATTACTTCACTAAAATTGACGACTATTAAGTTTCATCTACTGGCACGTATCAGATTATTCTTCAGCAATGAATCCAGTTTTGCTTTTTATTCATTTATTTTGTTGGTTATGAGTTTGATAATATGGTTGCACGATACTAATAATAAAACAAAACCAGAACAGAATTGATTGTCACCAAGTTTGATTACGTTTTCTGATAGTAAACTTGAGTGTAGGTCACTCCAGATTTTTTAACTGGATATTACTTCCAAACATACTCAATACATTTTCTCCGAGGTTTTGAAACCATATTTCAGTCCTCCAAACAATAACAATAAACTGAATTAACTAGAACTTCATTTTGAATGATAATTTAACTGGGTTATTTGTCCAGAGAGTAACAGTCAGGCACTTTAAAGCCCTGCTCTACTTACTGGCTCAACGATTGGCTGATTCAAAATGAATGGCTACCAACAAATAACTGCTTCGTTAAACCGTAATTATATCAATGTGTACTTAAGGTATTGAGTTATGGGATCAACAAAGCGTACCACTTGAGCGAATGCAAACCCTTCAATGAAATACTTCGAAAAGCTAAACTAAGCCTTCAGTATCCAAATCAAATCATTCATTCAGAACTCAGATCCAAAACTTTTTCTAGCATCGACAGTTCATATTCCCCAGAACATACTGGCCACATTATTATATTGCTTTTATGAACTCTCACCTTTTGTCATAATTAGTTATCAATAACTATGATATTAATTTGTTGATATTCAATAATTCCTGTAACGATATTTTTCAAAGATTATTTCTAATCATATTAGAATATTAGAAGTTGTAGTATAATATAAGTGAATATTACATTATTTCACTAAAATTGATGACTATTAAATTCCATCTATCAATAGGAATAAGAATCTATGTTCTTTTTTTATAACAAAAGCATTGCTATATCAAATTTGGGATAGCTATATATAATTGTCATTAGATTTGGTAACATATTTGCCTATTGTAAAGTTGAGTGTCGACCGCAACAGATTTTCACTGTAAGTTAACTACAGGATCATGAAATAAAGTCGATTTTGAGATTTAAACGGATTTTCAATTTTGATTGCCTGAATTCATTTTCAATATTGTTTTTACGACACCTGAATGTGTATAGATAGATGGGTATATATAAAATTTTTCAAACCTGCTACAGGTCGAATTGTTTGATAGACTCAGATCTTTTAACCAAAACAATCAGTCTTCGCCAAACTTAAACTTATACTGACTGTTTAGGTTGAAAGATCTTAGTCATTTTTCTGATTTCTTCCTGTGGTTTAGACGTTGATATATATACATTGTATATTCATGTATGTAAACATACATACAACACTAAGAGTTACATTTACCTGTTTGATAAATGTTTGTTTGAAATATTCTAACGGGTGACTGCAGAAACTTGGATAGAAAATTTTACACAACACGTATACTCCTGCGTAGAGGTCATTTTTGTATAGTCATCATATTTTGGCACTGCATGAAAATCCATGAACAATAAAACCATGACTTGTTCAATATCATCAGCAGGGAAACAATTCTCGAATTATTGATTTTGCTTAATGCAATCTTTTACAAAAACCATTTATTCTTTGATATTTCTTCCAACGTAAATTACCTTATATTTCGGATTAGGTATAATATTTCAATCTTTCCTGATTTAAACTTCCATTTTTTTATCTTCTACTTGTAAATAGCATTCTGGCAAAAATTTAATGTAATGATCATTACATTAAACGATATTCTTTTAAATCAACAGTTTTTTTCCTTTATAATATGTTTTTAATGTTTAAACTCTGTTTAATTTTATCCTTAGTAATTTAGCTTTCACAAATATGTTTTAAAATAGTTTTTACCTTTTTTAATTCAGAATTTACAAGCATTCTATCTTTTGATTCGAGTGAATTAAGCCCTGGTACACATATTTTACATATGTATTTACATTAGATCTGAACAAATATAAAACCATATTTAAATTTCCTTGGAATCTATAACTATCATTGTCATTATTATATATAAATGTAAATGCATTTTATGATTAATGTGGTAATACCATTCAAGTGCAATGACACGAGCGATTTTCATGTCAGTGTGCCACTAGTTAATGCCTCAACTAATACAAAGTTATACGAATTCGTATTATTAATTACGAATAGAAATTGTATTCTTTGTTACCAAACATTTAAAAAGGAAATATTGCGTGAGGTGAGAAAATCGTAAAGGGTGAGGTGCCTCACCCCCACTTAACACAACAACCCCTGCCTTGCATTATCTATAGCTGTTCAGCACTCGATCAATGATTCCTTCATTGGGCATTCATTACTACAATGATTGCAATTTCATATCAATAATTCAGCTTTGCTGTATACTAGATGATTCACAGATTGTGTGTGTGTGTGTGTGTGTGTGTGTCAGAAAGAGTGTGAATTGGCTTCATAAAGGTTTAAAAAAGAAATTAGCCACCACTAATTCATTCAAAAAAATTCAGTTTTTAAAGATTTTTTATTAAAAAAAAATAAGAAAAAATAAGAATTTTTTTAATAAGAAAAAAATAGCAAAACTGCTGATCTAGTTCACTTGTTTTGCCAGGGAATGGTTATTGACTCAACATTTTTGTAAATTGCGAGTCACAGTAGCGTGTTGATTTCACATCAGGAGCAGAAAAATTTGTTGTGCACAAAATTAACAAAACTAGGGTTGTTTGACATCGTGAAATTTACATCCTATTCAGGGGACTAAGGGATGGAGTACATTAGAGTTTTCATCTTGCACTTAGGAAATTAAGGATCAAGACCAATGTTTTATTAGGAATCATCAGATATAGTGGTGAATTAAAAAGGACAAATTATCAATAGAAGAAATTTTAATAAAATAGAATGTATTATTTATGAAAATTAAAATTAAGCATCGAAAGAGAACAATATGTTATAGATTAATTCTGCTTGTAAAGGCAATATGCAATATCATTATTATTTAAGAAATGTACACCTGAGCTCTTTATTAAATTGCGTTGTCATTATATAATTAAAAAAAAGCTGAATAATTTAATTAATTTTCTTTGAAAAGCAGCTCACGTTTATTATGTTGACAACATTAATAAATGCAGACATGGGACAATACATCATCCAATAGTTGATGCGTTTTATTTTAATTAAATGTTACATTGAAATGATTACTTGAATTGCATAGTTGCCAAGATAATGAGATAGAAGATGTTTAAATAAAGTTGGAGTTAGCAGAGTAGCGCCATCTGGAGATGGGACGAGATGTCGAGGGATGATGACGTTAATTGACAACAGAGTGCGCTCTGGCATTCGTATTGGACCATATCTATTGAAATGTTGATTGAAATACTTCAAATATTACATCACCTATAAAACAATTACATCTACTTGCATCTATTTTAAAAATCAAACTTTACTGCACCGTTGTCACTTGATATTAAAGTGGAATGGAGATATTTACTCAAATTA
This sequence comes from Hermatobates lingyangjiaoensis, assembly GCA_026182355.1. Taxonomy (NCBI): domain Eukaryota; kingdom Metazoa; phylum Arthropoda; class Insecta; order Hemiptera; family Hermatobatidae; genus Hermatobates; species Hermatobates lingyangjiaoensis. The sequence continues at coordinate 2,002,724 of JAPFBL010000066.1, read as the reverse complement.
TTAAAGCTTATTGATGAAAAAATTTGATCAATATAAATCACAAGAGACTTCTTTTTAATTCATATTGTAATTATTTTAATTATTTCTAATTGTTAAAGATATAAAATTAAACACTTTTAAAATTAAATGTGAAATAATTTAAAAAATGTTTATGACTCAGTATCTCTTGTAAAAACAAATTCAAAGTATTAAAAGATTAAATTGATAATGAATAACTCATTTATATTTATTTAACAGTAAATTGTTATACATTAAGGACTAGTATGGTTTCCAACACTAGAGCCAAATATTGTATAAACAAAACAATAAAATATTTTATTAAAGAACCAAATGAGTTTTACAAGCTAGTCTTTATTTTCAAGTAGAAACAGCTTCTAAAATTTGCTATATATATATATATATATATATATATATATATATATCAATGATCAAACCACAATATGTAATGGGAAATAAGACCAAGATCCTTCAACTGTAACAATCGGTCTTTGTCAAAGTCAAAACGCAACTAAAACACTCTAAGACCACTTGTTACCGTTGAAAGATCTAAGTCTATTTTTCCCATTCATATTGTGGATTTTGGATTTCCCATTCATTGTATGTGTGTTTATGTGTAAGTCTGGTGTTTATACTGGATAGAGGAAAGAAATAGATGGAGAAGGAGTTATTGATTGTTATTTCACGTGTATAGGTGAATTCTTGTTTTATATATATAGGTGTGTTCTCTAATCGGGGTTCGGTCAATTTTCCAGGATAAAAAATTAAACTCTCGTTGCCAACGTTCCAGTTTTATTTAAAACCTTTTTCATAGGCAGAAGTAAGAATTTTTTAACTAAGAAAATGAAATTTACATTATTTAAAGGAATAACAATGTTAACCGGACAAAACCTTCGTCTAGACTTTTAAAGGAACAACAATGTTAACCGGACAAAACCTTCGACTAGACTTACAGTCATCTTGTAACCAGAGACCAAGAATTTGATCTCTGGTTTTCCAAAAATGTTATTACCGATGTAGTTATACTAATGATTTTATGCAGTGATGAAATATACAAGAAAAAGCATATATATTGATAAGTGAATCAATCACTATCGGTACTGCTTCCAGGAATGAAAGACTAATAAACATCTACCATTGGGGCATTTATATTATGCCTAAATGAGGTATTTTAATTATGACCCCAAGAAGTTTGTTATTATGTTTACTTATAGTAATGTTGAGTGTAGGTTACTCTAGATTTTTTTTATTTTTCATGATAAAGAGGTATGTTGTGTGTTTGGGGGGTGATTATAAGATACACAACTCAGGGAACACCAGGGGTTCCATTGAACCTTCCACTGTTATTCTCCAACACTAGGGAGTACAAAAGCTTGATATTCACTACCCATTAAAGCACCGGCGACTATAAATTGTCTCATGCTGCAGTATTGATGTTACATTGTCTAATTATAGTCCTAATCTAGAAGGTATGTTTCATTCTAGAAGCATAATGCCAACTTTTCCAACCCTCCACCCATCATTTTTATGTCCTGTATATGCCGTACGAACAGATTCCTGAATAATCATAACTAAAAATCACTGTGTTTAGTAAAAGATTCGCCGTGGCGGTAGCCATGATTGTATTTGAAATTAATCATAAAAAAGACAATGATATGACTATTTTGAAATCTTAGCATTGGCGACTCCAGTTTTAGATTGTAATCTGACTGAGATGTACAAGTGATCAAAAAAATTCAGTAATACTCGTATATTTCAATGTTGTCGTCGTCAGATATAATGATATGATCCACTCTCTCTTCTCGTGAGAGTTCCTGCTTGTCTTCCGAATGGCTAATGTATTCTACCTGATGACGACGCAATCAAAATATAGTAGTGACTTTTTCTGATCACATGTACGTGTTTTCATTCTGTTATATCATTTGATAAGTTCGTCGAACTGTTTTAGTGAATTACTTATTTATATTTAAAATTGGCAGCAGCTTCTGCATTAACAACATTCTTTTTTATTGCCTCTAATTTATCGTTGGGCTACTGGCAGTTCTTGTAGTAGGTTTGTTGGAGATACGTGTTACCAGAATAACTGAGAGAGTTGCACAATAAATGAGGAAATAAAGAAAAACAAAGAACAAATTCGTTAATGAGATTCTGCTGCCAACTATAATATATTATATTTTAACATCTGCTACCTACAAATACCAATTATTATATGTAAGTAGTTTTATATATATATCTACAAAACTAAGGTTTATCGGGACTCGGTCAGTTCTTCAGGTTCAAATTAAACTCTAATTGCCTCGTTTCGGTCTTTATTTAAAACCTTTTTCATCTGCAGAAGTATAAATTTTGAAACAGAAAAACTAAGTATTACATTACAAATTATTTTACAAAGGAAAATAGTATGTGTATTTTCCTTTACAAAATAATTTGTAATGTAATACTTATTTTTTCTGTTTCAAAATTTATACTTCTGCCTATGAAAAAGGCTTTAAATAAAGACCGAAACGTTGGCAATGAGAGTTTAATTTGAACCTGAAGAACTGACCGAGTTGCGATATGCCAAGCGTTTATATGCCTACACTTTATTTAGTATCTATTTATATGCTTATTTGTTTTTTCTTTGTTTCTAGAAATACTGATATATAAAAGATAAGTAGATAAATATTGTATGCATTAATAAATAAGGCGTAAGGAAGTTTTTAAATGAAATAAAATGAAGGTCAGGAGGGGCTTGTGGAAGGATGTCCTACTGAATACGCTCATAGATCCGTTATGACCGTGCGCTCCTGGCATTGGCCAACTTTCCAGACGATGGTCGCAGAGAAGGTTACCTGTCTTCCCAATCATTCGCTGGGCAACTAGACAGTCATAAATAGAGTCCATGCTTAGAAGAGTGTCTTTAAACAACTAACTGAAATATCAGCATCTGCCCTTTGTAATAACAAAGTATGACTTGGAGAAATAGAAAAATAAATATATTAGTAAAAGACATGTTAATGCACGTAGTATTACTCAAAAGTACAATCATAATTGTTTAAAACATGTTATCTCAACTGGTGTTTGAGAGGCTCGATTAAATTAAGAAGCATCCATCTTCAAGAACAACTGACTATAGATATGTGTGTTATTGTGTTACATACCTCCAAGCACTGATGTTTCAATGTGCCTTAACATTGTCATACTATTTTGTTCATTAATTCATTTTTATTATTTGTAACGCACAAATCTCTTTTTTTTTGCATTAACCGTCACATCAATTTCAAGTGCGTCATATCATCTTTTAATTCTTATTAGGAATTTAAATAAATAAATAAGTATTAATATTAGAAACATGACATGATGAATTTGAAACTGAAGGGGAAGGAAAATTAAAAATTATTATGAAAAATAGCAATAAAAATTAATTAATAATTTAAAAATTTGTCATATTTTATTGCACTATCAGGTACAAGTTGTGAACATTTATAAAACAATAACACAAATCACATCGATTGATTTGGTTTGGTTCTATATTTGAATTTTACTCCTGAAGATGAACAGATTGTGAAATGGGTATTTTCAGGCGATTTCAATAATTTATTGTTTAACTTATATTGACCTCTGTTCTACTCGTAATATCCATTTATTTATCTAACCGTCATTACTGGCAGAAGGCCACTCACTCGCTCTGCTGTGTTGTTTTCATTTGTTTATCTTTAATTGAATATTGTTTGAATCATCGTTCATTGCAGTTTCAAATCCCACTCATTAACGATTAATTTCATCCGACTCGACGTTCTATTTATTTAATATACGAATTATGTGAATCAGAGCTTACAGTTGGCGTGTTTTACAGTATTGTTTGAAAATATCTCGGTGATATCAAACAAACTGAAACCTGACATATTGTTATATTCAAACAGCAGTGATATAATTGAAAAGACAAGCAACGCTGTAAGTGGTACTGCAGTGTCAGAAAAACGGTAAGAAACCCACCTTCCGGATACTCTACATTCTTTGAATCCAAAGTATGACTTCTCAACCAACACTCCATCTTACCATCTAGCAAGAAACTACTTCTATAAAACTCAGAAAGTACTTCTCTAGACCTAAACCATTAAATATAAATTCCCAAAAGGTACAGTCCCTTGAATCTCAAATCATCAACCGATCATTGTTACCAATCACTGTTAACCGATCAATCATCAGTTACCAATATGAACGACATGAAACCTTTCATGAAACTTATTTCTTACAATAATAACCTGTTACTCATAAAACATTCTTTACAACTAACCTTGGAAACTTCTTACAGGTGCAGGTGCAAGTCCTATTGTTCCGTTAGAGTTGCATTTTTTTAGCCTTCTTCGTTCTTTTTTGCTTTAATAGTGTCTAATTCATGTCAGTAAGACATGTAATGTTTTGTACTGTTCAAATTAATATAAGTAAGGGATTGTTTTTCTGTTATGTTTCGTTCTTACAAATGAGCTTATGTATTTCGTTTAATAATGTTTTCATTTTTTTTTTATACATTAACTTGCTTTCAATTTAATAATAGTAGATAATGTGTGGTTGATCTTGAAAATGGATAATTAAATAAAAAAATTAGTGTCATATTTGAAGATACATACGTGAGAAACCGATCGGACGTCTAGAACAACGATCCACGAGGTATGATGAATTCCTACAGTAATGTGATGAGAACTAAAGGGTTAGGAAAACTTAAACTTTACAAATAATTATTTAAGTAACTTGAATTCATACAAATATATGGAATTTTTAAAAAGAAAGTGAAAATGTATTGATGATCTCTATAAATCAAATTACTTCTTCTCTCTTTTTGTGTGTGTGTGTGTGTGTATCTGTTTGCTTCAGCCAATGACGAATTCAAGGGTTATGGAGTGTTTGCAGCCCCCCCCCCCCCAGATTAGTGAAAACATTTTTGAATAATTAGTCCATTTCATTAGTGGTCATGTTAAGACATGTAACGGCTAGTGCCGCTATTCGAATGAGTAATAGTTTGGGAAAACCCAGAGTGTAAAAATACACCTAATGCAGGTGCAGGGACGGTACTTCCTGTAATTGACTGTCCTTCTTGGAAGCACTGGTAAGGCGTTTACATTACTAATGGTGCGTTAAATGTTACATCCTAAACCTAATCCTTCAAATAATCCTCATAAACCAATTTACTATTCTGTAATTATAACAAACTGACAATGCTCTTTAAGTCATATTGGTATTTAAAATACTATTACTTTCACTAAATAACTGTTTTAACCCATCTCTACCCAGTTATTATCATTGCACTATAAGTAAATTACTTTTAAATATAATTCTCATAAGTCATTTACAAATGGACTGACGACTTAATGTTTTACATAAGCACATACAATTAATTCATTACTATCATATAATAGATTGTTTCTACTTTTTGTTTATGTTTCTTTAAAAGGAGTTATAATTTCTCATATTGTACGGTTTACTCGTATTTATGTAGTTCAATTAAATATTTTCATTCTATGGTAAAAAAAGTTAATGAAATAGCTTTAACGTATGATTTTTGAACTCGTTTTTTATATACTAATGAGATTATTTGCAGCATCAGTGTGATAAACAAAAATAAGCTTATATTTTGATAAGCCGATCAATCACTATCTGCATTACTTCAGGAATGAAAGACTAATAAACATCTTTAGCCTTTTACATTATGCTTAAATTATATATCATATATCAGGAAGTTTATTATATTATATATAATATAATATTAAGTTTATATTAATGAGCTGTTATAAAGGAGGTTGGTTTTCTGTCAAGTCCACTGCCTAAACGAAATAGTTTAATTCGTTTCTTTGAATGTTGAATTATTATTTAAAACAAAAACAATGATAGAAGAGGACTATTTTAAAATGAGATAATTTAGGTGGCATGTGATTGGTGCACCGGTAGACCAAAGTCATTCTAAAAAGGCGGCATTACACTCCTTGTTTAGTCCTCCGCGTTCTTCCTGGAACCTTTCAAACTGTTTTAACCTCTCTATAGCTTATTGTGTTCACTAATTAATTATGTAATAATACTTCAAATAGTAAGTACAAGTTCCTTTTTAATTTATTTTTGTATCTGTAATGATTACTTAATTAGTTTAATGCTAAATATTATTACTTTCATAATTAGCAATAAAAAAGATTTCACAAACTAGATAAACTAAACCAACAGAAACAATACACATAAGATTTCAGAAAAACTTACTATTATATTTCGACTGTCTCGTATAAAGATGTAATTTGCTACGTAGAAATGTGACTTTTATGTGTGTTGTTTCTCAGAAATTATTTTCATACAAATATACCAATATAATTAATTAGTTCCTAAATAATTACTACTAAAATTTAATACATAAAATAAAAAATTGAATAGATTTATTTTTAGTTAATGTATGTTATTTTAAAACTTATTGACTAAATTTGTTATAGCGAAAACGATTAAAAATACTTAACAGTAGATTATTTAAATGTATAACCCTATATTTATAAAATTAAGGGTTTGTTCGTCTGTATTTTCTATTGTTTTTAATCCATTTGAAAATTTGAAATGATTTAATCACATAATGTGAGATGTAAAAAGAATAAAATTATTATATGTAAAAAATGAATGAAAATTAAACATATAATTTCTGATGTTTTCCATATACACAACTTTTAAATTATATTGAAAAGCCTACTTTGAATTTGATTTGAGTATGTAAAACTGGCCAATTACTGATGTATTTTTTTCTCAATATATATTTACAGCAACGTTATAACCGAATATAGCGCAAAGGAAACAGTTACTTATGTTATGTCTAGTGTAAAAAGCAACTGTTGTTAACTTTTTTGTGTTTTTGAATCTTATGATCTTTGAGTAATATTGAATTAAGAGGAATGGACTCCTTAGTTTTATATTACCAAACAGATACTAATTTTAAAGTGATTCGATGAGAGACGTTTTTCAGAATCAGATCCTCAGCTAAATATGACTACCTAATGACTTCACGTTATACAATACCTCAGGCAATGCAAAGCCGCAAGACCATACGACCACGAATGTGACTCCTTCCATATTCGTGAAGGACGTCCTGACAGACTGACGTCCCATCCCCGTCCTTATGATTACTGACCTGCATAATATGACATACTGCATAATAAAAAAATGCAGGATGAGAATTTAGCAGTAGTGGGCCTCTGGTCCAGGACTGCTAATTACGACGTGCACTGATGTGCACGGAATATTCGTTGGTCAGTGGAGATCCATTGGCTATAGGAACAAAAGTCATTTTCTTCTGTAAGAGATTATTTCGTAACTCGATATCGTTACTTTGAATTACAAAAGTGTTATTACTGATGTGGCTATATATATGATATTATATGCATGAATTGTGTAATATACAGAAATAAGGGCATATATTGATAACTCACTATCACTATCTCTACTACCTCCAGGAATGAAAGAGTAATAAACATCTCCCATTTAGACATTTATATTATATCTACATGGTACATTATCTATCCAAGAGGTTTGATATTATATTTACTTATAGTAAAGTTGAGTGTAGGCCACTCCAGATTTTTTTTGTGTAAAACTTAAAATATGTTATGCTATATTTTAAAGGACAGTTTATGATAATTGATGATGTCACAGTGTTTTTTTCAATAAAGTCTAATAATTAGAAAACTAATAAACATATTGATGTATGCGTTGTTTTTTGTCTGACTGGCATTTAGGCCAACTATGATTTAAATACCATTTTTACTCCCAGGGCAGTGGGAAGGAAAAGAAATTAATTGAACACTATTCCGGTTACAAGACAGAATAGTCGTTCTATTTATTTACGATTCTAAAATTTAAATTTAGTTTTATGAAATTCATTATTTCAATTTAATAAACTTTTATATCGTGACAAATGGGTGGACGGTAATTTTTTTTGTTCTTTTTTTTATAAATGTAATAATGGGTGTAAAATCTATTTAATAATTTTTCAAAAAAAATGAAAGGCAGTGTTGGAGAAACAGAAAATACATAACAATGTATCGCACCCATGCTTTCAATAGGTGCTATTTCTGGATATAATTTCATAATAATCGGTTAAATAGTGTTATCTGTATCGTGACCAAAAGCGTTCAGAATCAGTCATAAACTCCTTTGTCTGAAGTAACACCACTAATTTACCTTCTCACTGGAAAAAAATAAATAAAACAAAATCTATCAGTTCTGATTCAAGAGATTTGTCATCTAATTTGTCTAATTTGTCTGTTTTCAGATTTTTAGCTAAAATTTGTAAAGCCGGTTCTTTTGTCTTGCTATTTTAGTAACAATATTGTCGCATTCGAAAATGCTTATTTACAAAAACCTTGTCATTTTACTACAGATAGATCCTAACAGTGGTCATTTTTGATATAATGTTACACTTCCAATATTGTAAGTTCATAAATTATTAGTATGTAAGCGGTACTTAAAACAAAATTTTAAGAATAATGATTAACTAGATATATAGAGTTAACTAGAGATTTTCTTTCATTATAGTCATAATGAATGGTAAGAGTCTTTCGCGTGATTTAATATTACTCAAATACAATGGGGTTCTTAATCACGCCAACAGCCATATATCTGGCATTATGATTTGTTAAGAGATCAACCCTGTGTGATTGATTACAACCCTCTGTTAAACAACAATCCTTCGCTCTAGAAAGCATAATTAAATATAGAATTGTTTGGCTTTTGCTTATATATTTTGAATATTTTATTGTTTTTACATATCAGAACAAATCATTCAAACATTTTTGCTTTATATTTCTTATATTAAATCTTAAAGTTCGAAATCTCTTTGACTCTATTTTGAGAAAAAATTACCAAGGCAATCAAAAAAACAATCCGACAATTATAGCAAATTATCCGTAGTCAAAGTTGAGTTTTCAGTTTTATAGCTTTATTATCTTTGCGTGTAATCAGAATTTTTTGAATTTTTTTTTTGTAGCCTAATTATTTTATGGAATTACTTTCACAAAATTTCATTTTTCTATGGTTATTCTATAGTGAAAAATTTTTTCTAAATTCACAAAAGATACCATATTCTCGATTTCCTTAATGTAATTAAATAAATTATTAAAAATTCTGCTCATTCTCTCATAAGTTGCTATTTCTGGGAATAATTTCATTATGATCGGTCAAATAGTGTGAACTCTATCGTGTTCAAAATGTTTCACAATCAATCATAAGATATATCATTTTTATATTTTATTCTAGAAACTGCCTTCTTGGTTGGTTTAAAAGTAAGAAGTTTTTCAGATTTTTCTCTCGTCAAGAATCTAATAAACTCAATACAATTGAACTTAAAGTTGTAATGAAAGAAATAAATCCAATCGGACATTGTCCACTTAACGATCACTTATGCATGCTGTAATTAAACTTCATACGAAGAATGCAGACTCTGTTTGGAAGAATCGGAAATCCTTAATCACATTGTATTGCAAGCAAAGTAATCACGTTGAAGGGTTTTTGAAACACACATCTAAAACCAACAAACCAATATAATTGTATGATAATTTTTTTAAGAACAAGTATAAAGTTGATTAAGGAACTTAAAATCTTTCTACTCGAATTAAATTTAATGTTGATTTTAGAAATGGTAAATAGAAGGAGAGCGCTCATAGTTATGGTCGAGGTGCCCACGACTCCTGTGAGATTCACGGCCTTACTTTAACACTAACATGTACGAGTCAGATTGCTCATATCAATGTTTTAACTTTGCTATAACTGATAAAATGGATATACCTATGTTAAAGCAAATGAAATCATTAATAAGATCCTTGAGTTTGATGATACATTAATAGAATGTTTGATATTACGACTACACGATAGCCATATTAACCAATACTAAACTGATTGTCAACCATTTAGATATTTCCTTCAGTTATGTTCTACTGGTATCAAAAGTTTTCATTTTAGCCTTATTGTAAATTTTTTGGAGTTTTCATGACAGGCTTTGAAAACTTAAAGCGGTTGATACTCAGTGTGTCTGTAATGTCAGATGGCCATTAAAATAAAAAATCTCAATAAACTTGACTAAAGTAAAACATAAGATGTCTCATTTATTAACAAACCAATATTACTAAGTGTGAGGAATGAAATATTACTCCTTGTGTCCCACTGACACAAAGTAATAAAAAAAGGGAAAAAATAAAAATATTAGAGAGTTGTGTAACTTTTAAAAACAGATTGCTTGTAAAAAAACCACTGACCTAAGTTTCTTCATAATTCAAACTTTCTACTGTTGGAAATTAGTTGTTTTCAAGCTGAGGCACAAGTAAAAGAAGATGTAAGAATACAAAAGTTTTAATCAGCTTTATTGTTTTAAGAGACTGTTCAATGTTGGTTTTTTTTTATCAATGGGAGTTATAAAGAGAATAAATCGAAATTTTATACAAATTTTGCTACGTATAATTTTTGTTAGTTTGAATTGATTTGTTGCTCGGATTTAATCTTTACTCCTATGTCAGAATTTCTATTTATAATGTTCATATTTTATAAAAAAAAAAAGTCAGTAGAGGAAATATGATGGCTTCAAATTAATGGTGTTACGTAGAGTATTTCTCTTACCAAAATATAGGGGCGAAAATTAAAAATTTGACAGCAGTGATGGATAGTGTGTATTATGAAGTAGGTCGCTAAAATAATGAGGGAAACGTGAGCCGTTTCTGATGACTTGTCGTCTCTTTGGGAAGAACATTGTTTTAATATTTGAGGCAGTATATCAATAATAAGTAAAATCAACTTTAGTTTTCACAACTTAGTCAATAGTTCAGATATATCCTTGTAGTATGGCTGGTGCCTTGGTCCACTTCTAACTTTAATCATTCACTAATAACTTGGACCCGGAATATTTCTTAAGACATATCTTATGATGCTTATCTTGGGGTTACATGGAGAAGATGTGTATACAGCAGGTATAATTAATGGGTAGGAGTACACGAATGGAAGGAAACCTAGCTCAAGATTCTATATATATATAACGATTTCGCATAAACACATGAAATAACAATCAATGATCAAATCACAATAAGAAATGGGGAAACAAGACTAAGATCTTTCAACCGTAACAAGTGGTCTTCGTCGGAGTCAAAAACCTAACTGTTGGGTCAGTTGGGTTTTTGACTCTGACGAAGACCGCTTGTTACGGTTGAAAGATCTTAGTCTTGTTTTCCCATTTCTTATTGTGGTTTGATCATTTATATATATATATATATATATATATATATATATGAATAATAATCAAAATAACAATAATGTGATTAACTGGAATGAAGCAAATGAATTAATATTTGTGTCTTCGGAAAGAAGAAGAAATATTGTGGAAAGTGCGCTCATAAAGAACTTTTATGAGAAATTAATGCACAATAGCCTAGGACTCTATAAATTGGATGAAGTTTTGATTAGCGAAATAATTAAACATTCATCATTAAACACATTCAGGTTTACCAATTATTCTAGAAACTTCAATCAACCAAGTTAACAAGTATTTATTTTTTTTTAGTTCACTTGCTCTCTGACTATGTGTTGACGAAAGGCCTTAGAGCATTGTTTCCAAATTTGTTTCATTATGGTAAATTAATCCATATATATATAAATGTGTGTAATGTGTAAGTTGACAACTTTAATTTTTTAAAATGTGTTACTTTTGTAAGTAACTAACTCCTCTTCTCACCATACTTGTGTTAACCCAAAGGAAAGATATCCTTGGCTATTTGGTGACGTGACGTGGAGTAAATATGTAACGAATGGAGATATTCATTCTACTGTTAACCTCAAGAGCCTGTCTCATTGTAACTGGTGTCGGGCATCTGTCCTCAACTGGCTATTTAGCACGCCTTCCGGAGATCTTGTGACTCCGATCTTATAAGGGAAGGTATTAGTATCTAATTTGCATTCTGAACAGAGCTACCTTGTCAGCTGTAAGGTTTCCAATGTCAGACAAGTCTACGGCTTACAACTGCTAGCCTGTTTGAATTATTCTCGGATTTCTGATCTAAACTGTTTCAAAGACACAACATTTAGCCGACTAATATTGTAAGTGTAATGACAGTAAAGTGAATAGTCAGCCATAAAGTGGATAGTTTAGCTAGTTTATCCGCCTTCTCATTAACATCCACTCCTAAGTGGCAGAAATCTACTGGCAAATAATACCTTAACAAAAATCTTGAATGCACCCTTCTTTAGGCGGCATTTGCTGCATCAGTGACTCAGTTGGAATTTAAAATTAGCCTTGAAATCCAAGAAAACCACTTCACTAACCTGGTAGGTTCATTCGATGTTCTTTCCAGCTTTCAGAGTAGCAGCTGGCTGTTTAGTTCTCCAAATGTAGTGACAAGAACTCAGCAGTGGTGTTCAAAAGTCATTTCGATATAATAATTAACTTATACTTATTTTGAATCAGTGTGAAAAGTTTCTGAATTTACTCAAATATAACTAGAAGACTTTAAACAATCAGAAAGCTTTAAGAAATATGTGAACAAACTAATAAAGTAAAAGTATATTTGCCTAAAAATATGTGGAAAAGAAATTCATTCCTTGATATTTGAATATTTTCCTTGAATAGAAACTTCAATCAAATCAACATTTTGTGCCTTTTGCGCTACTCAAGGAGTGAAAATGTGGAACATTTTATAAAACGCACCGGTTAACAAGAGAAGAACTGCATTGATACGAATGAGATCGGTACATGTGTCACCCATCCAACTGCCAAGTACTGCCAATAATGCTTAACTTCAATTATCAAGGATATTCAACATGTTCATGACTGTCAGCATATTTATGATATACACATAAAGAAGGTGATTTTGTGTGCTTATATGTCTGTGCGCTTACAAAACTAATGTTTATAAAGGGCTTAGACAGATAACGTACGGTAATATCTCGTGATCAGGAGATGAAGTATAAGAGATCAATTCAGGCTGGCATACTCGTATCATAGAAGACTCACTCAAGACACACACACACACTTGACTGAAGAGGTGTCATGTTTGTGTTCCACAAAAGGTAATTAATCTGCACTTGAAGTATAAAGTGTCACGGCAGTAGTTTTGGGAAGCAAAAGCGTTTGCTCAAGTGTTTATAGTTATTGGAAGAATGTAAGGCAGCCTAAGGAGAATGCTAACTCAGTGGAAGCGTGTAAACTGTGTAGGTGGGCTTGTTTCCAGCTGACTGGCTAGCGCACTTGAGCAAGCAAGTCGCTGAGCTGCCACGTGTGGTATTCACGTGACTCCCTCCTTCAACACTAATTGGCTTCGGCCACCAATTCTCTCTTACCAAGTCATATTGCGCTTCGTCCAGATAATAGTTTACAGGTATTAAAAAAAAATGTCTATTAGTTTAATAAATACCGCCATGAACTGAAACATATAAACATTTGTGAGATAATATTCAGAAAATACTCTTTTATGTATTTACCAGAATTTGTATTTGGTTTACCTCTTTGACAGGGATCATATGTGAGAAACATGATGTGATAGATAAAAGATGGGATTGAACAAGACTTTAAAAAGGAGTGACTATACGCGATCCCATACAATCTATATTAAAGTTCTGATGGTACCCTATACTACGCTTGAGTACCCATTACTGCCATACTTAGATGCGTATGCACTTATCACTTTGGTACATGAATTTGGATTTATACCTACATTTTAAATGTTAAGCAACTCTGATTTATAGGCTTGAAAAATGACATTTAAGAACAATGCATAATTTTTTTATTATATCTAATTTCCTTTATTTGAAAGAAGACTTTTAGACAATGAAGTTTAAAATTGTCAACATACATTTATTTGATAACTTCATAATTAATAACAAAATATGAACTTATATAAATAGTAGTAAATCTTTATCTAAGATGTAGATATTGCAAATGTACTCTATAATTACAATGTAGATACAATAATACTTCAATACTTAAACTATTTATTTTCGGAGTGAAAACTCTTCTTCCATAATTTGGACATTTAAAAGCGGAGCAAACAACTTTTTTTTTTCGTACCTGAGTTTGGTTGAACAAAATAATTTATAATTCTATGTATCACTGCAGTAGTAGTAATTATTCCAGTTTAGCATGTTAGCATTAAAACTTGCTTCTGACATACTAAAAATTCTTATAATTCATATGGATTGTAAAGTAAATTGCTCTTGATTTTTATTTTAATAACGTAATTAAAACAAATAAAATGTCTCAGTATTGATATGAGCGTCAGGGGTTCGAAAAAGCATTATACTAGTGATACCCAATAACGGTACTCAGAACTCCCCGTATCTTTTATAAATATGGCTTTTTTTTACAAAATAAAGCTAAAAAGTGCATTGGGAAGGAGGTTTGGGCATTTCTAAAATTTACGTATATACAGATTTTATATGTTTTATGTGACATGATATTACTTCCATATAGAGTTTTAAATGTAATATTATTTTGGAGACAATAACAAATATCTTACCATGTCGCATAAATGTCAATCAAGCCATTTGACAATATTCGTATTTTAGAAAGTAGTGCTACATACAGTAAAATTTTTATTTAAAAGTGCAAACGAAAGGGATTGTATGAAATAAAACAATATTGATAAAAAAACAAAGATGTCAGAAGTGGGATTCGAACCCACGCCCACAGAGTGGACTGCGACCTGAACGCAGCGCCTTAGACCGCTCGGCCATCCTGACATGTGCAGAGTCGGCACTTTTTTAACAATCACATTGATTGAGATTGTTTACGATGTATGCCTGAGTAGATGTAATCTTCGCGAAAAATGTAGTTTTATTTTAAATATAATTGTTGTTTATTTAGAAATACCTTAATAATGAAACAATAATTTTAAGCTCATATCGCAACCAGGTTGATTGGCTCCGACCCATCGCCGCACAGCTGCCGAAAAGATAATAATAATGTCCTTTAACATTGTATGTATGGAAGATATTTTAATGTAAGATTTTTATTCATTATGTTTATATATTTATATTTAAAAACTTTATTCCACTTTATTTAGCTTTGTTCAATATTTTTCAAACTTCGAAACCTCTTTTCAATTCAAGGTTATTCAAATCAAAGATTAAATCACCATACTTCTTCAGATTTATATTTGACGTGTTTTGGTGCTTTTATTAACCATCATCACAAATAAATACTTTTACTAAACTTAACAACAATTAATCCAAAAAAAACATGAAGTTAAATTCCAGTAATTATATAAACATTCTAAGCAGGTTATACAGCTAGCCAGAAATAAAGTGAAATCGGACATAATGCCGATTATGTCTATATGTATATATATGTCTTATTATGTATATATTAATTTAAATATATGTATTCAAGAAGAACTGCTTCCAACTTTTATATATATATATATATATATATATATATATAATAAAATAAATTCAAAACGAAGGAAACACACAGAAAGACACAGACATATTTTAAAAAAGTCCGCTGGACCGTTTCTTTTAATTGTGGTATATATATATATATATAAGTATCGATGAAATAGAAACAAAACTAAAGTTTATCAGGACTCGGTCAGTTCTTCAGGTTCAAATTATACTCTCACTGCCAACGTTTCAGTTTAAAGATCTTACCCTTTTTTTAATTTCTTGCTCTGGTTTAGAAGTAAATTTTTATTTACGTGTTTGTTCTCAAAATCGAGTTATATTTGTACATAAACAATTGGAATAATGTATCAGCCGTCTGTCTAATATAATAGGATAAGAATTAAAAAAGAAGTTCTAGTGGTGTGAAGTGTGGAGAGTAAGAAGGGTGGTATTGACAAAATCCCTCCGTCCACCCATCTACCTGTTAGTCTCATCCATAGAGGAATAAAGTTCCCAAACTGACCAACTTAAGTTATTCTTGTAATAGATTGGCCGTAATATTGAGCTCGGCGTTCCTTAAAGAGGACGTCCGTCTGTCCCGTTCCAACTCTATATAAGACAACGAGGAATCCTTCCACTGTGGAATCATTGACACTTATGTGCCTCGTCATTGCTAAAATCAGTGCTTCTTCTTAAATAAAGAATCCTTTCCACACTAAACGTCTTTGGATGGTAAAGCATACTGATGTGCACGTTTAACTGACAAAAAACATACAACTGCAGATAATATTTACGATAACCATTTAAATGTAAAGATTATGTGGGGCCTTGGGTGATTAAGTAAAGGAGAAAATGCATAATTCATTGAATTGCAGCCGTTGACGTCAAATAATCAGCGTAATGCAATTAAATTTTATACATAAATGCATTCATTATTTGTTTATTGCACTTTAAATCAAAAAAATAATGTTGACTGAAAGAGAGACAAAGCTAATTCAGATCTTAGTTATTCTGAAGTTAAGTTTTGCATCAACAACTGTAGAACCTAAACAATTGTTTTGGGATATGTGTACGGTTTCGTCACAGTACTTTTAATAAAACAAATAATATCACACACTTATTACATACTAACTGTTTACCCAATAGTTCAATGTTAGTATCAACTTTTTAAGTGTAAATACATATGGAGATAAAAATTTGAATGCAATGATACTCGCTAAAGAAATACAATGCCTTTACGTACTAAAAACTTTACGTATTAAGTTTATTGCTTCATTGAAGAAGAAACTTATAAGTAGTATCCGTTTTATCATAATGAAATAAATATCCTTATCCATGCGTCCATATTATCCCAAAACACACCAAGAACCATATATCTGATATTAAGGTGATTAAAGGGTCCAACATGCCGATTCTACACAACAGTTTTTTTTTTACTTTACTATAAGTAAAATATAGTGATTGTGAAGAAATTCAATTTCGAGATTTTTAAAACAACGAAATATTGAAATTATAGATTGTTGACACTTAGGCACGTTAAATTGATTATTACTATTCATAGTATATTTAGTTCTCTTTCCAGATGTATCGAGAATATGATTCTGATAAAGACGCATGTACATGTGCGTACCTACATTTACGCATGATAAAGTGTCTGCATGAACCTCTTCTGTTTAGACCAATGAGAAAATATTGTCAGTAAACAGTCTGACTATTTGAGTTACTTGGATTTTATTACGTTAGCGGATTATTATACAAGTTTGTTTTTTAATAACTATATGTTATACCTGGGTATAACACACAACATCGCTGTGTCTCCCCTCTACACACAGCATCGCCTTAGGCAAGTTGCCTCCACCTAAAGATAATTCTATTCCATTTATATATTAAAGCTATGATGGCATGAAACATCTATTTTAGCCAGCATTAATAAGTTAAGGTGATCTAAAGGTTTAGCCAATGAAAAACATGTTTAATAGATTAGAGGGGGTTATTTCTTTTGCAAACAACCGGCTCTTACCTAGACCTGTCTATATAATAACATCAAAATATATTACCTCTATTACGCAAATATTTACCAAGAACGAATTATTTGAAAAAAATATTATGAAAAACAGAAAAATACTGCAATAACATTTAAAATATTACATTTATTTTAACTTATAAATTTTTATTTAAACAAAAATAGATATAGAGTCTACAGTTCATTTTAATTGAGAATATATAAATATTAATATTAAACATTTGAAGAATGAAAAGTCAAACATTGATGACATGGGAATTGCAATTTATATAATTATATATTTATTATATATTATAAATTATTTAATTTATAAATTATATATTTATATAGCACTCAGAACAAGCTCCTTAATTGTGAATAAACTATTACTTAGCACAATTTTATTTTCAAATAATGTTATGTTTTAGTAATTATTCGTATTGGGAAAATATTAGAAAATAACTTTTTTTGGACACGGACTGTTTGGATGCCTAACAAAAACGCAGTCATGTAAAGGGTTTTAGGGAGGTTCTAGTTTAGAAGAGGTTACAATAACATTGACTTTTGAACTATTAATGATACAATCTGAAGCCAATTTATTTAAAAAGTCAAAGTCTGCTGTCCATTCTAGAGTTGAAAATCTGGAGTGGCCTACACTTAGCTTCACTGAAAGTAAATGTAATATCAAACTAGCTGACAATCAATTGAGTTTTGGTTTTATATTAATAACAATATCATGTAAAAGGAATATATATTCACGGGTATAGTATTATCAAACTAATGAACAATCAATATTGTAATACAATTACATTTGTATACTGTCGATATATACATTTTATCAGTTGTAACAAACTTGAAATGATTGATGGAAAACAATCTAACACTATTATTTTGAAACTGAGTTCCTTAGCCAATTCTACTGAACATCGACTTGTGTGAGTCACTCCTCCGCCTCAAACGGTGTTCACCTGTCATGTGCATTCACGTTTTACTGCGAAACATAATAGAGAAGACAAGACAAAGTGAGAATATTTCAAAAAAATAAATATATGATTAGAAGGAAAAAATAATAAAATTTCACAATTTATTGTTGCTAAATCGATAGTAGGTTACAAGGAGTATTATCGGTTATATAAAAATGTGTTATCAAAAGTCACATAATAACACGTAAAATGGTATGAAGAGAATGCTAGTAACTCACTGATAGGGGGCCTTGAAGTATGTTAAGAATGAGTACCTTTATAATGTATTGTGTAATGGCTGATGACATCAGGCACTCAAAGTAAAGGGGGATTTTATGGAAATGACAAAAGCTTTCCCGTGCTTGACTGGCAATAGCAAAGCAGCAGTGTATTCTCACTCACTGTGAGCTGTGTTCGTACAAAGGGCCCTTGTACAAGGTGAACTGTAAATGTGAAGCCTTTACAAGGGGCTTACCGCTGTACGCATCTGTAAACAAATTTCCCTCTTAAACAAACAATGTTAGAATTTCTAAATTATCTTTAAAATATGAATATTGTTATTACCACTGAGGTTAGTATGATTTATATTAGAAATAACGAAAACCGTCGTTAGATCAGACTTTGTCCATCCTCGATCGCAACTAACCCAATGATATTAAAGACTATTTATTTCAATAATACAAAGAAATCTAATTTCGCAAATCACCTAACTCAACAGCGACATGAACCTGACAGCATAGAAAACTGAATGGACTTACTAAAGACGGGACAGAACGGACAGATACTCAATATAACTGAGCAACTTGAAATTTATAAAGATAAAAATTCGGGTAATTTAATAAACGAACAAATAAACCACCAAACGGATATTCTATGTAAACGATTAATTTAAATAAAAAGACGACAGACATGACGACGACGGAAATAACTATAAAAGAACGAGACTAGACAATATAAACTACATTCAAAAATAACGCAAGAATATCAAAACAATATCTAGACAACAGTGGACTTGGTATATAAACCCCTTGACAACAGCTTCTTGGATTAGTTGCTATCGAGGATGGACAACGTTCGAAAGTGCTCCAAGAACTCCAAGAACATCTTCCGAAATATGACGGTCTTCTCTATTTCTAAAATATATCGTCAAAACGTTGAATCTTCCGTAATTTCATTTGAAATCCTCTTTTAACAAGGGTATAAACATTTGATATATTCACTATTTAGCAAATGCAAACAATATCCAGTTAATATAAGGTGAAGATTATTACAGTTTTATGTGTTTTAATTTGATGATATTTCGCTTTAATGAGATGTAAAAGACAAACAAATTCGTATCATAGCATATCATAGTACTGAAAAGAAGCTGTTGCGTGCTTGCCACTAGCGACTGAGGTCTTGAATTTGTAGCTGACTCTTATATAAGATTGTGTCTTGCCACACATACAATCATGTGCGCGTGCAAGCATAAACACTCACACACATAAATACAAACAAATCAGGAGCTTCCTTAAAATAAATTAAGATGTGCACAAACGTTGTGTGATATTGAATTGCTCTTTATGATTCAACTTTGTAGCTCTCAGTATTACTAAGTCCACAGAAGTTTCATAGTTTAGAAAACATAAGTCTTTTTACCAATGAGCTACTGTTTGGTATCCTAAGGCAATTCTGTTTTAATAAGGCAATGACGCAGAACTGGTCAAAGTAGAGTGTCCAGGAAAAAAGTATTGGAATACCATAAGTGATTTGTTCATGCAACATCTATTCCTACAATTGCTATATACTAGTACTTTTGCAGGTAACCTGCTGCGAATGACTGCCAGTGCAACAGTACCTGAGACACAAAATGTTGTTTATTTCCACCGCATCTCCTCCTTCCTCATACAAGGTCGGTAAGTGAGTTCATTTATGTTTCTCCTATTTTAATTATGGGTGAGCCGCATTACATCAGAAGCATTACTACTCCTGATGGAGCATTACTACTCCTGATGTAAGGCTCCTCACCTTGACCTTATCAACCCTATTATAATAACGAGTTCCTCGTGTCGGAAAGCCTCCAAACTGACAACATTTTGTTTTCTCTAAGTGACGGAGAGCACAAGATTTCCCATCTGTCACATGAAAAAATCTAGGATTGCCTATGTATTTTAGTTAGTCGGTATTTAGTTAGTATTTTCAGTACTAAAGCCAAACATAATAACGATAAACCTAAACATTACTCCATTTACTTGTAAGCCTACACCTTACTCAAGATACATGTAAACCTTTCTAGTGCTACCTTAGAGCAAATAGTGTTAGTTATTAAAAGAGCAAATACAGTTTGGAGAGCTAGCAAGAGAGGGAGGCACAGAGGAATACGAGTGGGTGGAATAAATAAAGAACATTTTAATTCAAAGTTCTTTTAGACTGGAAGCGAGATGGTACTGTGTTTATAAGAAGCACACTCTCGTGGGTTCTCATGTATATTCATTATTTTTCCTTCTTACTCCACTTCTATTAACAGGTCTCTGTTTAAGGAGATGTTCGGGACAGCTTTTAGGATTTGTAGTGAGGAGTTTTTAGACAAGGAATTCAAGATTATCTATTCTAGTGCTGCTATATTAAAGTACTTTGAAACCTTCATTGAGACATGAAGAAATTAGTTGAAAGCACTTAAATAATGAGGCACAAAAGAAAACATTTCAATCCTCCTAAGCTACTTATACTTTCTTTTAGCCATGAACTATTTGGCATTTCATCCTTGTGAAAGCTGTTTGATTCTATTACTTTTTTCAAGAATGATGGAAATATGAATAGTTACTTATCACTCGTAGTAAATCATTCGATGGGCATTAGTGAACGATGAGTGTTTTTCATTCTTTTTCTTTCGTATTTCCATGCTTAAGTAATATTGCTAAACGGGTAAAGGCCTGGAAACACCCATTAAAAAGGAGAGAAACATCGAATACTTTATTCTTGAATACTAGTAAATTTCAACATTCTATGAACAGGGAACAAGCCAAAGTATTAGTTCGTGAAAAGTATATAATTAAAGGCAATATTATTGAATCTGTAAGTCAGAAATAATACTTTTGATGACATAAAATCTACTCAGTATTGTATTTACACATCTGTAAATAAAATTAAAATTAAAGACTCCAACGTACAGTTTGAAACGTTTATGTATGTAAAACCTTCTAATGGTGGAATCAATTTTCACAGCATTGCGATGCCCGTGAAACGTACAGAGATGTTTCTATGTAGAGCTTATGAAACCTCCTCGAGACTACTCTCATTTGAACAATTGGCTGAAAGATTATAAAAATTGCTTCTCAATATTGCAATTTCATACTATTTTAGAGAATTATATATACACAAGACACATATATAACCTGAGCACGAGTCGAGACAAGGAAACATTTACAACTTGCAATACAAAAAGCAGGATTAAAAAGCCTGGAAACAGTATAAAATACTACAGGATGAATAGATTTGGATGGTCACATGAAGACCGGGAAAAGACACTTTAACTAAGACTGGGTACGCAAAGTGTTATGGCCGCAGAAGTCCCTAAAGAGCACTCCTTGTATAAACATAAGACGAAACTAACCTGAGATATGATAACTGCTAAGAATGAAATTATTTACAAGGAAAATGACTACACACAGAATCAGTGGCGTATCAAGGGGGGGGGGGTCCACATGGCCAGCACGTGCCGTGGAGGGGGGGGGGGGGTAGAAAAAATAAAATAGTAAAAAACTAACAACAAATCTGAATTTTTACAACAAAATCAAATTTTGAAGTCGTAATATTTTTTTAAATGTGTAATACTGTTTTTAGACGGATTTTCAAATTAAAAATAAATTATATTAAATTTTTCAAAATTCTAGTTTTTTAATGAGATTGAAAATTTATTATTTTTATTTGCGTAGGCAGTTAATTTAATTTAACCACTTTTTATGATTTGAATTATACGTCTCTGTTTTGAAGAATCTTTGGTTTTCTTTGATGATAACTGAATATGAATACCAGTACTGCAACAGGATGTACATGTTTCGAATGATCAATATTCATCATCAGAACGAAAATAACTTCTAGGCTGAATTATTTGGTTTATTAAATTATAATGAAATTTGGTGTCATTTTCAATAATAAGTGTCTCAAAGAAGGACAGCTACCAAAATTTACAAATATATTTATATATGTATATGTGTATATGTTACGTATATATATATTTCTAAAAATTGTATGCCAATTTCATGCTTGGTTAACTTTTTAGAGTTTCTTTAATGTCCTACAGGCTCTTCTGAGTTGCTCGGGGAATAAAAAAATCAACTGACCCAAACTTTTCCTTTCATATGTACACATTCTAACACTATTTAATAACTAGCTAAATATTATTTTCAGTAATACAACAATGTTTCGGTCCCTTAGCCTGATGATGGTCTGTATAGCCGAAAACATATTAGTCCTTCAAAGTACTAGAAACAGTGTTAGTAGTGTATGTTTTCATAACATGATATGCAGATGGCAATAAATTATTTGGTGAACTTTTGTGCATCGTCCCTGAAAATGGATAACACTAGAAAGACGATGAGAGAAATTATCACGAAAATGAGTGAGAATAAAAAATAGAGTGTCAATGATTATTAGAGCATTTAAAATCAAAAATGTGGACTGTTTAATTATATTTAATTTCGGGTATGTGGTATTGTAGTATTATAACGTTTGTTTTTTTAAAAATATATTATTTAACTATATTTACTTCAGTTCTTTGTATCCGCCTTTCAATGTAACGAATAGAGTGCTTTTTATTTCCAATGTATAATGTTTTATTGATATTGCGATCGTTCGTAAGAAGAATAATATTGTAATGTGGATGGTTTTTTGAATTAATCTTCTTTATACTGGTTTAAGGTTGTAGAATGCTTGCTAATAAATGTCGACCGGTGTACATATTTGGCTAGGGAGGGGATGTGTTGTTGAGCCGGGCGCCGCGAGGAGCGCTGCATTCATACAGCTGGCCCAGTCAAGCATTGTGACTCGGATGTTATCGTCTGTTTGTTTGTCTGTATATTCGGTGTGTGTTCAGTGACATTACACGTCTCTCTGACGAGTGTTCCACTTTCCCGTCTCTAGGATAAGAATCATTTACCTCAGCCTTCCTTTAATCGACTGGATATCGTTACCAAGGTAGTAATAACAACTATCAATTTCTATCATTCTTTTAAAATCTAGGTGACCTCATTTTAATGTTATGAATGAAATAATTTCCACTTGTCGCTGATTTACCAATCTGTTTCGAAAGGCTTATGTAAAGAAACTGTCTAGCCATATCTCTGTTCCAAAATGACTATAGATTTCATCTGGTTTTCAGTGTTCCTGTTATTTTAACTACTAAATTCCTTGTCACCCATGTGTTTACCTTGTAGGGACACTCACTTCAGGGCCCTTGTAAGGGCTTTACGCGTCACACAGACCCTGTCGACTCATACATTTTTAATATTTGCTGCTGTAAATTATTCTGTTTTTCCCTGCCCTATATTGGGGCCAGCAAACTTTAAAAGAAGTCTCAAAACACAAGACCGTACTCCATATCATCTCTTACACGTAATCAAAACAACTTTATGTTAACACCATTCAATGATACATCTGTTAGCATTGATTTCTAGTCCATTGACTTATTACTCATAGCAGAGGGAGATTTCTTTGTCCCATAGTTTTGATGAAAAACTCCTTTTCAAATGAATCAACCTTCATTACCACTCAGCAGTGACAGTAGGATGTTTCATGTATTCAGTATACTTACCCGTTATCGATACCCGAATGTAGGTTACTGTCACAAACTAAATAACTTATTTTCGTTTGAATTGAAATCTATTCGAAATGATTTCATTCCCTTTTAGTGCAATTTGAAAGCATAAGAATAACCATGCAACCAGTTTCAAAGGAGGAAACAAATGATTTGTAATATTTTAGTAAAGAAAACGTCTGCTTGCTTTGTTTTTTTGGTAAAAATTAATTAACTTTGATATTGTTGTCTTTGAAGGGTTTTTCTTATGATGGTATATTATCGAACGAAATATGAAAATTCCTATTTCTTATATTCGAACGTATTAGACTTATTCTTGGAGGAATTGTACAAATAATCGCTGAAGTGCTTTTATCTTGAGAATATATCAGTTTTTAGAGGATTACAGTGTATGTATGTAATCTGTGACTTTGTAATGCGGTTACTTTCGTGACAAGCAGAAAATTTGAATTAATCGGATTTCCTGATCAACTTAAAATAGTTTGAAAAAAAAATTATTTCTGATGTTATTCTTACACTTACATTCTGTTGCTTTGATCAAGTCAAAGTAGGTTGAAAGGAAAGTTTTATTGTGGAGAAAGATTAAATCGTAGTGTTTTATGTTTCATTCATTTATGATTGACAATATCTTCCTAGGTCGTTGGGCGTTAACCGATAAATTGAATGCAGGCCTAGAATGTTCAAGGCCGCTTTGTGTACATATTCTCTGCATTACCGTCCTCTGTAATAAAGGTTTTACACGAAAGTTTAGTTTGACTTGGATCCTGCTATATGTATTATTAGTAATTTCTTATATTCTGTTGAATAAATTGTCATTCCCCCTGTTTGTTAATATTCTATGTATATGTAGATATGTGACATGACACGCGGCGCAGGAAGACTTATAGCGATAGTCTGTCGACTGTGTTTTCTGACATCTCTTCAACCATGTCAGTCCTACTCCTGACGATGACCACTGTACAAATGCTACAAACTGAGTGAACTCTGTCATGTTCTATCTGTTAATTTCGTAACATTATAGAGAGTAAGAGGACAACGATTAAAAGAAAAGAATAAGGAGAAACAACAAAACTCACGTCAATATTTCAACCTTTTCGTCATCAAAAGAACAAAAAAATTACATCGAAACAAGCAGATTGCTGCTTGGAACAGAGAAGAACTCTTCTTCTTCCCTCTTGATGATGCTAACGTCGAAATATTGAAGTGATCTTTGTTGTACCTCCGTATTTACTGTTAACCGTTTGATTATATATATCTATTATATATACACGTTGAAAATAGAGGGAATTATAAATGAAAACTAGGATACTATGGCTTAATTTCAATATTTCGACACTTTTAACGACGTTAAATAACAATTATTGTTTAAATCGGAGTAAGAAATGGGGAAAAAAGACCAAGATCTTTCAACCGTAACAAGTGGTCTTCGTCAGAATCCAAACCCAACGAATGACTTCTTGTTATTGATCAAAGATCTTAGTTTTTTTTTTCATTTCTTATTGTAGTTTAAACATTATATATATATATATACAGGTGCAGTCTATGTACCTATGATTTCTGCATCCAACTGACATTGTGAGCAATTTTGCCTGAGCATACGGCCGGTACTCTGAGAGCCTCCTAGGAAGTTCACATTTGTCTGCTTAGTGCGCGTAGTCAACTATGCTAAACCTAAATTTTTTTTTCTCTTATATTGGATTTTTATTTTATCATTCTATTTTTATATTTAACTACCTATGTTATAAATTTGTTACAACTATAACTGTTCTGAACTAAAACATTAGAAATCTTACAGAAGTATAGAATTTTTAAATCGAACAGAAGTGAACCAATAATTTCAGTTATAATAATTGGGAATTGTATCTATAGGAACTCTACAAACAAATTAGTTTTAGGAGTACTAAACAATAGTTACCAAAAATAAGTACTATTTACAATAACAATATACTTCTACAGTTAAGAATTAAAAAGTAATATATATACAGTTAACTGTGAACTAATGGTTACAGATAAAAAACAATATAAGCAGAGAAGAAAAACAATGAAAGTACTGTCTATATTCAGTTACATCAATCATAGCTTAGCTGTAGAAGTGATATTGATAATTTCAATAGTATTTATCAGGTGTTCTAAGTTAATTAAAGTTTGTTTGTCTGTATCTGTTAATATAATTTTATATTATTTAGTAAAAATAAAGTTCTTTGTTCGTATCATTTACTGGAGCGTTCTTCATAGTGCTGACAGTTGTAAACATTTCTCTTACTAGCAATGTTCTTTTTAAACTTTTAATATAATAGTTCATTCGTTTTTAATGTCATACTTCTGAATGTTTTCTCACTTTATTAGTGTATGTATTTACATTTGTAATATCTCATATGTTGTAACTTTGCCTCTTTTGATATCTATAGAGATGTTGATTGTTATATCACTTCTTATATTTTCATATAAATGTTGGCCTATGATACCTTCTAAATAAAATCGTCAATCAGTGTTTCTGTATGAGTTACGTAAGGAGTATATGCTTAAAGGAAAATTTATCAATAAAAGAGCGTACGTGGGTTTTTATTAGAATGTAATTTGTTCAGTTCATCTGTAAAATTCATTTGTATACATCACGGTTAAGGTGCACTGTTAATGCATATACAGTAGGGTGTTTTATTTGATAACTATACAATACTTGATACCTAGGAATTAAATAACAACGATGTTCATCAGGTAAATAATATAAAAAAACCTTATTTTATAATTAATCAAATTATTTTAGTTAATTGTTGTCAGTAATTAAATAGGACAAAAAGAAGTATACATTAAAATAAAAGTGACTTTATTTAAGGCAACAAGGTGACTTCGTTGAATCATTTCAAATGTCAGGAGATCCTTTTCGGTTAGTGCTTTTGTGTCGAGTGACAGCAAAGCGGTTATTCTGCGACACCACTTCGCAGGGAAACCCTTTCGACTGATGTATCCTCAGGTATATTAAATTGTTTCTAGTAAATCGAAAATTGCGAATAGTGCATATTACTGTTTTAGAACAGCGTTTCGAGTTGGTTCCAGGTTTAAAATATTTTTTTTTTCTTTAAGGGAGGTAGACAGTCACCTACCTGCTAGCTTATCTAAGATTAAATAATTTAGATGACATTGATTAGAGTGAAGGTATGTATATCTCCGTTGCTTCTGAAATCGGTTAAAGTGAGGTCCGTTAAAACGAGTGAATAACACTTTGTGAATCTTAACTATAAATACTGCAATTTTATATAGTATTTATTTAGGTGATTGAAGTTCATTCATTTTTGGTTGTCCGTATCTCTTAGTATAGTATTATTCATTAGCTAAAGTTACTCACTTGGTTGATGTCACTGTTTGGTTCATTTCTGATAAAGTTTCAATTACTAAAATATTTATTTACAACCTCTAATGAAATAGTTAATGGTTTCTCAATGTCGTTATTTTATACAAATGTAAGTTTCCTTACTTTTAAGTCGAGAATATTTATATTTGTAACATTGGCTTTTTTGAAATATATGTATAACTGTAGCTTCTTGTATATTTCTTAATAATGCAGACCTTTATTAAAAAGTCGTAAATCCCTGGCTTTGTGTCCACTACATGAGTGAGCACTATACAGCGTATCGCTAAGTCATCCTCAGTCGCTCGCGAGTATTCATGCCATGCTCACTTCTGCACTTACGAGGAAGCATTTCTAATTCGATGACCTTGTTCTTCGAGTATATACAAGGTTGGTCAATATGGAGACAAGGGGCCCCTGTCATGGCGTCTAGGTACCGATATCTATTATTAGTATGGTAACTATATTGGTAAGGTAGGTCTTATACATAATATAGATATTATATTATTTATTTATTAATGCTTTAACAATAAAAATTTATATATTTGACCAAGACCGCTTAATATGGTTGAAATATCTTAGTCTTGTTTTCCCATTTCTTATTGTGGTTTGATCATTGATTGTTATTACACGTGTTTATGTGAAATCTTTACATATATATATATATATATATATATATATATATATATATATATATATATACGTTTCACGGTGAATCACAAACACAGAACTAAGGAACAAACACACTTACTGTCTCTAATTTTTGGTTGAACCGTAATCAGGAGAGTTGGGATAGGGACACCAAGTGCACTTGTGAAACGTCGATTGGAGACCAACCGTGGTTTAGTTCTGTGTTTGTGATTCACCGTGAAACGTTTGTTGTCCTTTTGGATCGTTTTCCTGTTTACAGTATATATACTATATTATAATAGAACTGAACACTTAATATGGTAAGATGGTGGGGGGACTCTTGTTCTACATATTAACCACAAGGTTTTTTTTTAAATAACCAATATCCGAAGGCAACTTTTTTCGCTTTTTACACTGGCTTAAGTGTATTTATTTTAAGTACCTTAAAAATTAATCATTAAAGAAGTGGACACAAAGGCAAGGACTTACGATTTATTGTTTCATGAACTCCCTTGTTATTGCATTGACTGAATAATGAACTTTACCTGTGACATGTATATAACAGTTAACATAGCGCATGTAATCTGACAATAAGTTAACATAAGCTGTTTTGACTTAGTGAAAACCCATATAATAGTCACCTTTTGTGCCCTGCAGTGATTATCTTTGGTTCTAATAGGAATTGGGCATGCTTGCGATGTGATATTTCTCAGAACACAAAAACAACTAAGTTAATATACGTCGCGAGCGTGGTAGAGGTTCCGAAATAAAGTTTGTTTTCCTGCAAGTCCATTTTTCCTGGGTGCCTCCTTGCGCGCTGGTTAGAGGGTGTGGTAAGTGCAGGTCATTAGTTGTTCACCACCCACTTCAGTTATGGACGAGCCGCATTACCCCTTGATTCTATATTGAGAGTCGTAAATTTGGCCCTTTTCAAGTTCATTACATCCTATGATTATATTTAACATCAGTATTGTGACATTTAAAGCATCAAGTAAGGATTTTTTAATTTTTCTTTCGTTTACGGAGTTTAGTAATAAATAATTTTTTCAATGGAATTGTGTTTATTTGAGGTATTTTGAAGATACTTTATGATAATTAAATGACTGAACTGTATGAATACTTTGAAATAGCTTTAAAGACTTCTTGAAATATCTGTTGATAATATAGTAATGTATTTGATGTGCACCACTGAAATATGAATGAGCTTAATCTCCTGATGACGACGATTATCGCAATGGAGAGTTAGGGTTTGTTGATGGCTATTTTTATTCTTTTCACTGTGATGTACGCTCGTGCTCATACAAGCCATGATAAAATAAAACTGAGAATACAAAAAATAATTTGAAATAAATAAAGCAATTAAATAATAAAAAAGAAATAATTAAGTAATAAAAATTGAAGTAATTAAATAATTAAAGAAAAAAAGAGTATTTGATAATAAAAAGTTTTTTTTTCTTGACCAGTGCTTTAGTTTCTCTCTCTTAGCTCTCCTGAATACGGTTCAAACCGAGAACTAGAGACTGTAAGTGTGTTTTTTTAATTTCTGTATGTTGTTTTTTGTACATTGAGCTATATTTGTGCGTTTCGGATTGTATATACCTCATCGTGAGGACCGTTGATTATCTAGTCAAGTGCACGCAAACAGGCTATTAGTTTTCGATTGCAGTTAGTTGATGGGGCAGCTATTGACCATGTCTCTGAACCATACTTAAGGATAACAGTTGATTTATAGCATACGTGTGAATTCCGAATTGTTATTTCAGTTTCAATATTTACCATGAGTAATTTATTTAATATTTAATAAGATTTCGTTTACTTGTAATTAAATGGTTAGTGTTTTTGCAAGATTATTTCCACTTTTCAATCGTGGCTTTCAGGGGGATAAATTTAATATTGAACCGTTGACTTAGTCAGTGGACGTCTCACTACTGCTCTGTGGTCGAGCTCCGTACTTTCAATATTTTTATAATAAAATGTTTCTTTATTACTTAACCATTGGAGAACGTTATTATTTTATCATTCCTGAGCCAGATCAAAACAAATCGTTTATTTCGAGCCAAAGAATTTGTTCACTTTCTCCGAAACTCTTTAAAGCGGAATGTTTAAGTTTCTTGAAATCACTGTATGCAATTCCATCTTCATTGTTTTTTCCTTCCCTTAAAATTCGTCTTACTGTTTGTAAGTCCAGGATTAGTGATCGGTGGACTCCTGTCTTAAATCGTGCTAGACAAGTCGTATTTCTATGTGTAAATCATATGTGGCTCTATGGAGGCACAGTTTATTCTAGTCTTTTTTATGGACTTGTGTGTGATCATATGTGTTTTCATTGCGGGTTACCAGCTGATAGTATATGTTTAGTCGTTTCGCGACTCTAAGGAAAGGTGAAATCCTTCTCCTGGTTAACCTGTTTGACAATTGCTGTCAGAAATAACTATATTGAATTATTAAATGTCATATCTTTTGTCGTTGTTAGTCATCATAAACAATAGGGCTCATGAAAAAGATAAAAGTTATCTTAAAATTTCAATTGACTAAGAACTTACATAATAGTCTGAAAAATAACACCATCGCTCCCAGTCCTGAAGATCAACCCCCTCTAAAGTTTGAATTCCTTCAAGTATATTATTCATGTTGTTTTATTGTACAGTAATGGGAGGCAAGCTGGCTATCTGGCAGAATTATTGGCATGCGTGCTATTCTTTTGGCGGAGACGAAAAGCCGTAATTATGTTTGCTTGAGGGATGGATTGGGTTGCATGTGAAGGCGCGCTCTGATCCACAGACCTGATACTGTGGTAAGAAAGGTGACGTACTCCTCTCTCAGCATACACATCCTTGATGCCATCTCGCAACAAACCATCCTCTACGTAATCTTTAACATTTCCAGAAACCACCATCTTATAAGCCGCCTAAAAAAATCACTCATTCAATTTATGCTTTTTTTAAAAATAATAAATGGCTCATTTTTTGTTTATTGTTGTGTAGTTTGATAGTTGAGCTTATATTTTAAGCGTCTAGCATATATTATTTCAGGATAGATAATACTAACACCTGATTCTGTTGGTTAGCCTCCAAAGGTGATACTTTGACCCGCATCACTAGACCAGTGTTGCCAACATAGCCTTCTCAAGGCTACATTCAGTTTATTTAGGTTACTCCGTAGCTTTAAGTGATACCTAAAAGCTGAAGGTTATAAACACATGTTTCCAACCTGCAACTAGTAAGTGAAGGCTATAAACTCAAAATGTCTAATTTTATATACGAGTATTCTTTTACTACTGTAGGCAAATCGTTATCATGAATAATCAAAAATGGATTTTGAAATATTGACTGATTCACACGTTTTCATTTCACATTTTATATTTTTAGACGACATTTGAGTGAGTAATAATAACATATCAAATATTTTTTAATCCCTTAACAAACCTGTCAATTTTATAGATTTAAAATTTTTTTTAATTGTTTTCTTATGTGAGCTAGTTGTCAATGATGAAAATTCCATGATTTTTTTATTATTGCAAAGGGCATTATAGTTGTAAAAAGACAGTTGCCAAGTTCCACCTTCTTATTTGTTAGGTATCCTTTAGTCAGATTTGATGCTTTGAAACTGTTAAATTTTTCGGGCTCAATGAAATAATTGATTATAAGTAGGCTTCTATTTAAATTTTGATTAAGGATTATTATAAAATTATACTGAATAAATTTATATTTTATGGGAAATTACAAAAATTACCAAAATATCCGTATGATCTAAAATAATATGTGCTATGAAAAAATAAATAAAACAATTATTTATAGTAGATAATTTTTGAATTGTAGCACATGAAACTATGAGTTTTCATGTGTTATTAGTAATGTTAGAGAATACTAAGCTGATCAGCTTCGCTGAGAGGTGAGTGTAGACCACTGGAGTTTAATTTAAGTTGCGGTGATATTAGTGTTTATAGTCAATGAGGAGGCAAGCCGCTTCAAGGACTGTCTGGATGACTAGTAGCTTAGTCAATGATCTCAGAGGCTTCAAGATGCCGTGATGAGTAGACAATCGTGATATCCCAGCCCTCCGCCATTTCTGAGACGGTGTCAGTATGCGATGCCGGTGTGATAACTAAAAAACAAACAAAAATACCATAGGATGAAGGATTCTTGGAATACAAGCTCAGC
Organism: Hermatobates lingyangjiaoensis; assembly: GCA_026182355.1. NCBI lineage: Eukaryota > Metazoa > Arthropoda > Insecta > Hemiptera > Hermatobatidae > Hermatobates > Hermatobates lingyangjiaoensis. The sequence continues at coordinate 1,970,479 of JAPFBL010000066.1, read as the reverse complement.
TAACCCTGTGTTTACGAGTCCATTCCTTCCGGAGTAGATTAATAAAGGGAACATTCTTTAGGCTGGGTTTCATCGTCCACATAAGTTAATCAATTTAACTTTGATTAGTTCCATCCAATATAGTTACTTCTTCAACTGTCTAATTAAAACAAAATAAAAACAAAGCAATAATAAGCATGGCTTTTTAATAAATTACCCTCGACATAATGAGAAAACTGGTTTCAATACAGTCAATTAGGAACAGTGTGCTTGGTTTCCCTCTCTTATCTCTCCTGAAGATGGTTCAACCGAAAATTAGAGACTGCAAGTGTGTGCTTTTAATTTTTCTATGTTTCTTAGAGATCATATTTCCAACGAAAAAGAGTGTATATATATATATATATACTTTTTTTGATGATAATACGATCCGAAATGGACAAATACAGTTCATTGTACATAAAGAAACATAGAAAAATTATAAACACACACTTGCAGTCTCTAATTTTTCGGTTGAACCGTCTTCAGGAGAGAAGAGGGAAACCAAGCGCACTGGTACAGAGACGGTTGGAGACCAACAGTGTTGCCACATACGCTCATTGTTGGAATAAGTAGTGTAATATAAGTAGTCATTGTCAGAATAAGGTAGACAAGAATCAATTTAAAATTAAATTGAAATAGGAATATGAAAAATATTAATAAAAATAAATAAAATAAAAAAATAAAAACTGTGGAATGTACAGAAGAAATGATGTATAAATAAAAATTATGGGCTAAGCTTTAATAGAAAATAGAGAATACAACTTATAATAAATTAAATAAATGAAGAATATATAAGATAAAAAAGTGTATAAAAACGTAAAAACTAGATGCAGAGACAAGAAACTAATACAATGAAGCATTATCTCTTAAGATTAAGGCCAGGTGCACCGGGCGCATTGAGCAACCAAATATGGGCTTCTTCGGAGGCTCGGAGAGTGAGATCTTTGCAGTCAGAGGGGATTTGTCGAGACTATATCATTTCTTCTGTTCATCCCTCAGTTTTTATTGTTTTTATTTTATTTATTTTTATTATTATTTTTCATATTCCTACGGACTGTTTCCGTTTATCATGGTATATATATACATATTGATATGGTTAAAAGTATTGACCATGGAATAGAAACAAAACTAAAGTTTATCGGTACTTGGTCAGTTCTTCAAGTTCAAATTAAACTCTCATTGCCAACGTTTCGGTCTTTATTTAAAAGTTTTTTCATAGGCAGAAGCATACATTTAGAAACAGAAAAACTAAGTATAAGTAAAACTAAACTGTTCAGTTCAGTGTCATGTGTTCATTCAGACTACAGTTTTTATTAAAATCCACATACTATTTTTATTTGTAAAATAATTTGTAATGTAATACTTAGGTTTTTTGTTTCAAAATCTATACATCTGCCTATGAAAAAGGTTTTAAATAAAGACCGAAACGTTGGCCATGAGAGTTTAATTTGAACCTGAAGAACTGACCGAGTCCGATAAACTTTAATATATTCTTTGAAAACTTAAAGAAACCCGAATGAAAAACAGATACTAGGACTCAGGATCAATATTTTAACTTTTTTAACAGTGGTCCTCAGAAAAGGAAGTTGATCGGTAAGAAGAAGAAATTCAAAGATTATTCTATACATTCTTCTACTTCTTCATGTTCAAAGATATTTCATATTCAGAAATCCTGTATTTATAAATTCATGATTGTTGATATGTAAATAGTTTATATATATACTAGTATATATTCAATTTCAAGTTAGTAAATATTGGGATTCTTAAACTGAAATTGTTTAAAACGATGTTTATCGTGTATCATATTATAATCCCCATCAGATGCCTACTTCTGAACTGCCATATTATGAGGGGGTTCAGATGTCCAAAAGTACTTGCACCTCACTATGAAGACGGTGTTTTCTTTTTAAGTGGACTTATAAGATAATGCTCTCATCCATGCTATCCTAAACAAGTAATAAATGAATTCGACTAACTGAGGCCGCCGAACCCACGATTCTGGTCCAAGGAGAGCCTGTGACGTTAGTGACTGCGCCACACAGTCCGTGTCCCTGGAAGTAGAATATTATATCCAATCAATGAACCTTACATATTCTGAGTAATAGAGTAGATACTACAGTTATGTATAGTTCATAACAATCATCTTATATTTTATTTCTCGTTTATTGCATATTAAGAAAAAAAAACTGGCAATAATGGCTCAAACCAGACCATCCGTTTGGTTAACTCTATCCATTAGTCTCCTAAATTATAAATTCCCATAATTTATAAATGCAGATAAATTATCGTTATATGTTTTTCTGTGATTTTTTTTATTTGGTGATAAGGTGATAAAATAATTATGAAATAATATTACTGCAATATTTGCGAGATAGATAAATTGCCAGCTTTTATAGGGTCAAAATTTTTTAAAATTGATTTAATCTGAAACAGTTATAAACAGTTAAACTTTGGAAAGGACTCATCAGAGTTTACAGCATGGCTATAATGACGTTCAAGCAGGATTGAGTTTAGTTCATGACTTCACCTTGATCCATGACTGACTGATAAGATGGTATTGGCATGATATCAATTCACCTTGATCCATGGGTTGGTCAAAGTAAACCCGCTCATGATATCAGTTTACCTTGACCAATTAGTAATAGATAAGGAAGGATTAACAATCTGGATCTCATAAATAATGTCAATTTACTTTGACACATAACTAGAAGGATAGAACAGTATGGATTTTAAGACGTATGTGATCAGAAGGGGGAGAAAACTTAGGTACTAAGTATCATCAGACTTCCTTAACTAAATGATCCATCATTGATAACAAGATTTCACAATAAACGCCTGAAATAACAACCAAAATCCGAACCACAATAAGAAATGAGAAAAAAAGACTAAAATCTGTCAATCGTCACAAGCGGTCTTCGTCGGTGTGCTTTGGGATTTGACTTTAACAAAGACCGCTTGTTACTGTTTAAAGAGTTAATCTTTTTTTTTCTCATTTCTTATGTGGTTTGCACGTTGATCCATCATTAATGATTTTAAAAAAAAAATTAAACCTGTAATCAAAAAGAAAACAGGTTCAAAGAAATATCGTTATGCAGACTTACTGTCTGTGAGGAAAATATAAATGAATTAAAAAAAAAGGTAAACGGTACAATAGTATCAGTTGTCCTTGATACATTCTTAGCAGATGAAACTGGGAGTACAAAGTATATCCCGCATGTAATGTCAATTTATCTTGATCATTAACTTGCAGGAAGAGTAGCATGGTCAGAGCAGATGCTATATATAATAGCATTTCCTGTTTGATATAGGTCCTATAAAACCTAGACCTGTGAGCTTAGACTGAGAGAGATCGTGGGATGGTTGAATACATTTTCACTTATGGTGTACATTAATTATGGGCTAGTCAGTTAATCTTGAATCATAAACTAACTTATGGGGTAGTCAGTTAAGTCTTGATATCCGAAACTACACTTTAATGGATAAGGTATGGTGCAAGTCGATCTCTTTCTAACGATCATACTTATAGGCGTTTGATCTATAGTTAACTAATTAAATGAAATCTTTTTTTCTTTATTTAAGCTTTGACTTACTCTGTGTTGAGCCACATATCTTTGATTTTTCATCGAGAGTCCTTTATTTAGCTTTAGACAGTTTTATTGCAGGAAGAATCTTTAAAGATGGAACTTAACAACTTATTGTCTCTGGACTTTCAACTTGTTTCCCTCCTGAAGGACGGCTTTCGTGAGAATTTCGATCAGTCATTTAAGGTTCTTAGTATGATTTGAATATTGAATCTTCAGGTCTTACAGCTAGCACGAACAATTGTCCGTACTTGACCCCATTAAGAAAACAAAATAATAATAACAAAATAAAAAAATAACATCCTGTCCCACACTGAACCCCACACAAATGTACTTAATGTACTTTATTTATTGTCAGTAACGTCATAAACGTATGAAACTAGTTCTTTATGTGAAATGAAGTAGTGAAATACTGGTTCGGTGCAAACTGTTTCAAGCCCATCGCTGTTTAATTGAACTCATTTAGTCATCATGGGTTTCAAAAAGTAAAATGTAACAGTATGTTTAGGTACGAACCGCTTTATTAGCATAAAACGTAAAAATAAATCCCCTAAGGCATTTCTTACCTTTCTATTAGTGTTGGCTTAATGGAGTGCTTGCCCCGAGGGGGCGTTATCCCTGGGGGTTCCGGCAGAGGCTTCTAATAACTGCCCCTTTCCCGAGAGTCCTGGGGTTTTCCTGTTAATAACATTTTAAATAACCAATGATAAAAGTTTTTTTTTCTAATCTTTTACAACATGCTGTTCAAATTTTGTTTCTCTTAATCCCTATAAATGCCATGTTCCTGCATTAATAGACTCTCTTTCAGCTCTTGTTGGTCAGGGATTAAGCATTTTTAAATCGTGCCTTGTGCAGTGTATTACCTTGCAGTATTTATTTATTTTAAGAAAATGTAAGTCAATATATAAAAAAACAACGCATTTCAAACTGTTAGTTCTGTTAGAATTCGTAGTAATATTAACCGAGTAGTAACTCGACCGGTTTCGGGTTCTTCTGGTTCCCATCAGGAGTAGCTGATTAATGGCCTTGGCTTCTTGTTTATGTAATTTACATAAACTGCTATCTCTTTCATTAATACCTATACTGTCTGTATATTTACTTTATTATTTAACAAATAATTTTTAGTGTAAATTAACTATGCAGAAACCATAGGTTTTAATGATCTTATGATCTTATTTAATGCTTAGAGAAGAAACTAATTCCACGAATCAGTTCTCTCGAAGGTGGGAACCAGAAGAACCCAAAACCGGTCGAGCTCTCTAATCAATGTATGAGGTATAACTGTTAATATTACTGCTAGTACTAGTATTACTAACCTCAGTGGAAATAACCCATTAGCTATACTTTGTATTGTTCATAAGTGTAATTGTTGTTCACAATAGTTGAGTTATAGTTGTTTGTCTTCTTGTCAACCCTTTATTTTTCTGTGGATTTAGTATTTTTCCATTGACCGCCTGTCACACATCTCTTCATCTAGTTCTGAATGAAGTGCTTATAATAGAAATAAAATCTTTCGTCATTAGAAAGAAAGTGCGGCCGGGTGGAGTTATGGAATTTCAGTGGGTGGCACGAGAGTACGATACACTCCAGAAGCCGCCACTTAGCCATCAAACCATTTCCAGTTGTGTCTATTTTCGGCAACGCGTAAAATTTATATTATTCACTTGTGTGACACCACAAGTCACACTTTTTGTCAAGTTTTATTGTCATTTGACAGGATTTAATGGTAAATCTTACAATTTTTTTTTTGTTTTTGGTAATACTGAGACGTGGGAAGTTTGTTTATCGTTTTTTATATCAACCAAAATAATAATGTAATACACTCTTGAAACTGAAAACTGTTTATTAAGTATTGATTCAATATGAATATTTGATGGTAATCATTTTCTGGATCACGGATATTGGGAGAGGAAATACCTGAGCAGGCTTTTTACAGACTGACTGGCAAGGCCTCATATTAACAACAGGATGTATACGGCTGCTTATATTTATGTGCGCCAGTTAAATGTACGGCTAGTGAGAGTTAAAGGCTGGCATTGATAGAAGATGAAACATTGTGGGGCTGAGGACCCAGTCGGAGTAAACCGCCCCTCCTAGGGTCGGTCGGCCACAGCTGTTTCCCTCAGAGGGGAAGACTGGTTTAAAACATCCCTCCCTCTACGGCTTTTCACTGCTGCACAAAACTCTCTTGAGTGACGAATATTTCCCAGATGTAACAACGAAAGAAAAACTTGTTCAACGCCAAGCTTTCTCATTCAATATAAAACATTCCTCACGTATCAACCATTAATATTCAGTCCTTCCAGTTCCGCAAAAAAAGTAAAACCTTCCTTGCTTTAGGGCCGTTTTAATAAAAATGTTAACTAATTTCATTTGAAGTTTAAATGACCAATTTCAAATCAATACAAGGCCATTTTATACTTCTCACTTGTGTACATCATAATTCACACTTTTTGACAAATCTAAATGTCATTTGACAACATTAGTTGTAAATTCTACAATTGTTTTTGTAATACTGATACGTGGGAAGTTGACTTAACGTTCTTTATAAACGGTATAAGAGAAGGTTTCTGTAAGCAGCATGTTACGTGTGGCTTGTAAAAAGAATGTGATCACGCGTAATTTTCAAAGTAGGTGTTCTTTTAAACACTTTATTTTTTTATTCAGGAACATCTACTTATATGAGAAGATCTGACCGGAACTTGTACCATTAATAATGCGTTGTTTCTAAAGCAATCGCGTCTAATGCGTGCTGTTCTTCCTCAGATTATATTTCTCTATGAAATAAGGAATTATTTCCGCAGTGTTACCTTTTGTACGCCTAATGTTCTTACGATATATTTACAAGGTACATTTACTCTAATAATAAATAATATTCCTTTCAGAGCATATTTAATCTTACGTATAGGTAGTATTCTTCTCAGTGCTTCATGTTTGAAAGCAGGTGTAATCATTTAAACTTCCATGTTCTTCCTCAGCGAAGTTCTGTTCTTATAACATATTTTTTCTATACCTGTTTGTATATTCTTAACGTATAGTAGTCTTTTTTATATTAAATTGTCTTATTAAGAAATATGATAACGCCTTGCTTTTAAAGCAGGTGTTTCTTTTAAAAACCTAATCTTCTTACTCACCATACGTATGACTATGAAGTACTGTGGCAACATGGGACTTCTGCTTTGGAAAATGTTATTTTCAAAAAACTGATGAAGCTTCTTCATTAGGAGGCGCTTGCCTAAACTTGTTCCATACAGCTGAAGAAGACGTAGTTCTTGATTACACTCCTGTTGTGTAGCCAGATCCAGGCGAGAGCCGCATGGTTAACTTTCTGATCAATAGAGTACTAACTTTATTTCTCCTCTTATTTCTACTAAATTCTTTCCCTTGACTTTAACATTTTCTGGACAGCAACAACATTTTCAAAGTAATTTTCTTTTCAACTTTTCCAATTCCTTCGAGCTTTTATTTTAGCAAGAGTTGAAGCAGAAGCGATATAGTTTTATGACTTATTTCTCCCAATGGTATAATTCGTGTGAATGCTTAGTTGTCACTTCTTTCCTTCGTGTTACTTATCATTTTCTTCTGAAGCATGTAGCCGCGCTTTTGAACTCAATCGTAAGCCCGTTCAATCCAGCCATGTTTTTTTACGTTAATTTAAGGTTAATAAGTTGAAATAATGTGACATATGTAGGGTGGTATGAACATCACAGAGTGACTCTATTTTGTTGACAGATGACATGTTAATTATTTGGCAATTGAATTGGTAATATAGCCCAATCAATAAGCAAACGAAATGGCGGCCAATTGTTCACCAATGGCTACAACTTTTAAAAAAATTAGTAAAAGTCGTGATAACAGGTTTGTGTTAGAACATTAGGGGCGAGAGTCTTGTGAGCTACACAGAGTATCTGACTTAAGTACTGCTGCTGCTTATCTCGCTCATTCTCGTCTATTTCTCGCTCATGGTCTGACTGAGAATAGTGATACTCGTCTATATCTCGCTCATGGACTGACCGAGAATAGTGATGCTCGTCTATATCTCGCTCATGGTCTGACTGAGAATAATGATACTCGTCTATATCTCGCTCATGGACTGACCGAGAATAGTGATGCTCGTCTATATCTCGCTCATGGACTGACCGAGAATAGTGATGCTCGTCTATATCTCGCTCATGGTCTGACTGAGAATAGTGATACTCGTCTATATCTCGCTCATGGACTGACCGAGAATAGTGATGCTCGTCTATATCTCGCTCATGGTCTGACTGAGAATAATGATACTCGTCTATATCTCGCTCATGGACTGACCGAGAATAGTGATGCTCGTCTATATCTCGCTCATGGACTGACCGAGAATAGTGATGCTCGTCTATATCTCGCTCATGGTCTGACTGAGAATAATGATACTCGTCTATATCTCGCTCATGGACTGACCGAGAATAGTGATGCTCGTCTATATCTCGCTCATGGTCTGAATAAGAATTACTCATTCCCGCTGTAGTGTCATTATTCTGGGAGACGTTTATTCCGAAATTTCTTACACTTATATTCATGCACTTTGTTTTTTAAGGGCTTTGTTTTCTTCTGTCTAAAACAGACATAAAGTTTCAACAGTTCATAAGGATAATATGTAATCAAAAAACTTAGTAGTTTACAATACTTTTAGTGTATGGTCGTAATGGCTTTGTGGTCTATTTTTTATAGGTTTATTTTTGTGGGTTTTCCGTCAGTAGAGAGGTTTCCAGAATTAAATGCTGCTCATTGCTAAATATTTCATATGAAGGATGAAATAAGCAATTGTATATAAATTAATATAACCTTTTAATCGCTTACTGTAGTTTATCCAAAGAATAGACTACAAAGCCATACGAACATACACTAAAAGTATTGAAAACTACTAAGTTTGATTTCATATTACCCCTATGAACTAGAAAAGTGTTGAAACTATATGTCTGTTTTAGCCAGAAGAAATATATTTTATATGAGCTGAAATTAGAGTGAAATCAAAGAAAATTATGGTTCTAAACCGTTGCTGGAATCAGTTTTTCTGACCTATTCCGAAAGGTTGAGTGAAGGATGTGTAGAAATCAGAATTTTATTTTCCAACATGAACATTCTTTTGTTGAAGTAAATGAAGAAAGGATACCAGAATCTTGAATTATGTCCTCTTTATGTACTGTTTTTAAATATATTTTAAAAGCCACAACATAAAAAATAGGCGTGGAATAATATATTGTTGTATATTTCTTGTCAGTATTTTGAGGACACATTATTGCTTTAGTTCAGATGGATGTCAGAACATACTTTGTCATCTGATGAGTGCAATAACTTCGGCTCGTATGGCAAACGTGGAGAATTTACTTTTTATTTTCTTGTAAATTTATAGTGTCTTCAAACTTAGAATGTTTAGTAACTTTCAAATGAGTGAATCTGAGACATTGGAATAAGGGATTGTGAAATTATAACAGATTAAGAAATGCAATAGTAAATGAAATGAATAGATGAAAAATCTTATTTTAATTGCGATTCTTTCGTGACCGTCATCTAAAGAAGTGGTAGGGAGTGGTAATCGAGAAAACCTAGTCACGTGCGAAAGTCTGCATATTGCTTAAGGAAAATGTATGTCACACTTTGAACACTTGTAGTGATGTCATAAATATCTTAAATAATTAAAGGTAAACAAATGAAATCTATGGGAGACGTATGAATTGTACTGAATAAGCGGGCGTTTTTGATTTTGGAAGCCGTCTGTTTGGGCCAGGTCGGCATTTGATTTCACAATTGCACCGGTCGAGCGATGTGTCCCGGTTAGGCCACTTTATGCAACTTGGCCGGGGTAAGGTGGCTAGGTGTCTATGGTGGGTAGGGTTAGTTACATAAGAGGGAGTGAGAGAGGGGATGGGTGCCAAGTGACGAAAGAGAAGAAAGTTTGAAATCTGCGCTTGCGCTGTCGCATTCCCTTGGACAATTCATCTCCCACCGGCCGAAATATCATCCACCTCAAAGGTCAACCCAACTACTTATTTCGCTTTCACATTTTTTAATCTTACCAGTGTAACTAAAATTTTACCCTTTTTCTTTTTTGTAACTTCCCTAAAGAAGTCGAATTTTTAAAGGTTATATAAATTATACATATAGGTAAGGTATTTGCGATAAATTGTAGAATTACTCCCTCATGGTTACAAGTTTAAATATATTTTTTTAAAATATTTCCCATAATATATCTAATGAATTCAGTTCTGAAATGCCCTTCTCCTTAAAGTACTTATTCTTCTTTCTTTTAGTCAATTTAATAGACTTAAAGAATCATTTCAACGAAATAAATTGCGCTACACACCCTGAACCTTTAATCAAAGCACCATTTATTGGAAGTCTTTAAAGCATGTGCCAGCCTCCTGCCTGTCTCCCACTTAGATTTATTTACTAAATATCACATATTTTATTGAGTTATTAAAATTAAATTTATATCTGAAATAAGGTTAAAAAATAAAAAAAAACAAATATGTTGTTTCGAGCTGTTTATTAATGTTTTCTAGGCTTAGGACTGCTGTGTCACACAGTACGGCTGAGAAAGGAGAAGAGGGAGAGAGGGTCCCAATTCCTTTTTATGCCTTGTTCCTGTAAGAATAAATCTGTAGATTTAAGATGTTTCCTCTTCAGGCTGTACATCCTTCTATTTTTTTACTTCTTTTTTTGCTTGAATGAGTAGTTTTAGAATTCATACTGTACAGTAGTTTCTGTCAATCCAATAAAAATTGATTTCTGGTACTTTACTACTAACGTAAATTGTTGTAATAGGGTCTCTTGTTTTCACTCCTGTGTTTTTTTATTACCATGTTGTAATGAAGTTTTTGCGTTATTAGATTCTAACATTGATAGGGTTCGTCAAAATTTCAAAAAATCTAGCTAAGTGAAATCACTTTAACCAGTGTAGATGACCCTGATCGGCACATGTGAAATGGAGGCAGTTTTTGATACACCTTAATTTTATATTATAACACCAAAGTAGTTATATTACAGTAGGACTTCTCGCTGGATCCTTTTCGTTATGAACCCACTTTATACTGGTGTCTTAGCTGACCTAAGCGAAGTCTTATGCTTATGTGCGTCGACATCCATATAAATATCCATATTATATTTTTTATTAAATTTAATTGAATCTCTTTATATTCAATAGAATTATTTAATTGTTATTTATTATTATTATTTAATTCTTGAAGTCACAGGCAATTCAATATTAAAGCATAAACAAAGAACAAGGGGCCTCTGTCAATATAGGCGTCTACAACTTTCATGTGCGAATAAAAGCTATTAGAGAATAAATGAATGACCTATTTAACAAATATAACAAATAACAAAATATAAATAATTCTCAAATTAGAGTAATTAGTCAAGTAATTAGATGACTATTTTAGAATACATAAGTCTATTATGATACGAGAGTTCAAAATCGAAGAAGATTAACACATAGAGTAAATGAAAACCTTAGTAACTCAAATTTTTGAAATATCAGTCTTCAAGAGAAAATAGAGAGGGTGACCAAACGGCTGTAGATACAACGGAGGGGTTTATTATAATATCTATCCCAAGTTCTGGGAACAGGTATTGAAGAAACGTAGACACAAGGAGCTGATAAGAACTACAAATATATTACATAGAATAGAAATTCATAGATAGCAAAATACAAAATTAATTTGGAAAGTTTGAGTGTTTAAAATATAATAAAAGCATCGAAAAGTAGTCTTTCAGGGGTATTGTGGCATATTAGACCGGTTCACACTCAAGGGCAACTGGGAGTCCCCATTCCAGTAAGACAGGTAATGTAAATGCAGGAGGAAAGGTGAATTTCAATATTAATGAACAAACAAAAACTGCCTTATTTTAAAATAATTGCCGAGCTCCATTATTTAAAACATGTATTAGTGTTTTAAATTAATGAGCAGTTCATTGTAAATTATACAGAGAAAATTGAATGAAAAGTTACAAGTGATATATTTATTATGAGAAACCCCAAATGAGGTTTTGGAGGATGGTACTTGGACTCTATACGAGTAGAAATATCCATCGTTCAATACGTCTGCCGTCAAAACTAGAAGCAGACTGTTCAGAAAATGAGTCAATAGCTGAGAATATAATTCATGGAATTGAAGGAGAAATAAAGAATTATTAAATTTGGTATAAATTGCATAGGTCAGTTGGATTCTCTTTTCCTAATATATTCAAATCTAGAAGAAATGCTACAGTTTTACTACATTTAACGATAACATTCTTCATATATTTGATTTGAAAAACCAGTTTCCTATACATAAAACGACCTCCTTCTGAAAGGAAACGACTAAATTTAGTCGTTAAGAACTTATGCTTAATAAACAGCTGTTAATAAAGCGAAATAATAGTTTGAAATTACAAGTGATTGATAAATTTGTCACAATAAGTAATTTGAAATTGAAATATTTTGCTAAAGTGGCCCAAGTCAGCTAAAGAGGTTGTATTACAAGTTGAAGAAACAAAAGAACTGATGACTGGAGGTCTCACGCTTTTCACTGACACTTAATAACATTTAACCCTACAGCCACACAGGCTGTCTTCAAACATCTCTGCTAATTACAGTTAAAATAATACAGCAGTTTTCACTACAGAGGTAATGATTTCTGTTTCAGTTCAAAGCACAGACGGTTTCCTGGAAATTACGTCTCTACCGTCCGACTACGTAGATTTCAATATAGTTGTGAATGTATTGTTATTAAAACGGATAATATTGTTTGAAATCTGTTCGGCTATTGTATTGAGCCTACTTGAGCAGCATATATTTCAGGCCCACCAAGCTCTCGCGCTCTAGGGTACAATCGAATCACTTTTCAATTTGGAAGTGATCCACATATTTCAAATGACTTGACAACACAAGTCATGAAATATGTTACCTCATCTACTTATAATATGTCACTTGAGTAGTTGTCTCACATATCTGAAATAAGTTTTGCTACTTTGAAGTTCAATCGACTATATTAATTGGTGATTATCGTTCCAACTTCTTTTCATATTTTCATATCAGAGGTTAAGATTGTTTGCACTAATTTAAATTGAGAGTCATGGATATTAATTTAATTAATCATATTAGGATCCTAAGGTAGTGCAATTAGTTATTATGTGGTATTTACTAATTTTAGGGTAAAAAAGCTAATGAAATAGTCTCCTCATATAGAAACAACGCGTTTCGAACACGTAGTGTTCTTCTTCATGCATTGAGTTCCATGTAAATGTTATCCACTTTCACACTTTAATATGCGTTCTTCTAATGCCTGAAGAAGAACACTACGTGTTCGAAACGCTTTGTATATGTGGAGACTTATTTCATTAGCTTTTTACCCTACAATATTAGGATCCTTTTACTTGAAATTACAGAAGGAGTTTTCATGTAACGAAATATATAACAATATTTAGTTTATGTGAACAATGTATCTATGATATTCAAGTATGAGGGAGTACATAATAACTGATTGCACAACTATATAATCTACGTTCTCTACCTAATTTGGTCACTGCCTTATAACATCTTATCATAAACTTAGAGTAAGAATTGGATAAGATGTATTTTAAAGTAATTAATTATTTTAAATTAATTAGTTGTTTAATTATTTAATTAATTAAACTATTTTTTAATTAATTAATTACTGGTTTATTGGTATATATTAGGTCTTAAGTTGGTGTAATGTTGCACTCGGGTCTTTTGAGTCGTAACTCATGCAAAATACACTCTAGTAACCCTTGTTCGTATTCTAAAAATAGATACAAACTATCTACTATCACATCTTTGTGTGATCTGTGATGGTGTGGTATTTACTGATATTGGGGGATTTCAAGAATTACGTATTCATACGAAAAAAGTTTAATATGCGTTTTTAGTTTCATATTTAACTTTTTTTTGTGTCGTGACGTAATTCTTGAATTCCCCAATATCTACTATCTCTTCCTCTTTTGGCAAGTACTATGGTATACTTACTCCTCCTTAGAGGTTGCCATAACTTAGAGATATGAAATATAACCAGAAATGACTATTTCTGGTAACTTCGTTAAATCGCACTATTTAAGCTGGGGAACTTCTTAAAGTATTAAGTTATGCCTTATCGACACTATTCGACCATCAATGTGCTCATCCTCAGTTCTTATGCTATATGAATAAAAGTCTCTTTATTTTGTCTTTTTTTGCTTACATTTTAATCATCATTGACATTTTAATGTTTATCAGCCAGCTTTTGAAGTGCAGTTAACTCTCCAACGCCCCGGAATGTTTTTATGATCTTTGCTTTTAGATGATAAGAAAATTAAGGAAGCTTTCAGATCTCTGGATTGGGACGAACCTTTGTTACCCCTTTGAGGGAAATGAGAAAAGGCCCAGAGTTGCGTATCTCCCTATCAGGAAAGAAAGATAGAGAAGACTGGTCGATTAGAAGTAGTGGGTGTTCGTTTGGTTAATGTGTCTGAGAGGAGGGGATGGGTGTGTTTGAGCACGATTTCCAAACAGAATGTTTTCATAAAACCTGTTTTGTATTGAAGCGTTCTTTGTTATATTTCTTTATGGTTAAATGCTACATTTAAAACAAAGTAAAAATTACATATGTATCACCATTCTTTATTACTTAGTAATAAATAAGAATGTACTTAGCTGACATATAGATTATGTGAATATCAAATAGCAAAAAGAAAAAAGGTTATATTGAAAAATATTGATGAAAGCCCAGTATTTTATCAGTTTGAGTGAAATGGAGAAAACAGAGACTAAATTGAAGGCGGAATGGAGGAAAATACAAACAAGTGAGCCTCTTGTACGGGGAGCAGGCAAAACAAACAAGCCATCTACATGTTTGACTATTCCCGATATAACTGTATCGGTCGGTGGACCTCTTCCGTCTCTACTGGTGTACCTAATATGAGTGACCGACTTCAGTCAATGCTTTAAGCTCTTAAATATTCACAAAAACATATGTCGTATATACCAAATAAAATACTAATATTATCCAAGAATTCGTAATTTTTTTGTGTATTTTTTTTTAATTCGTTTGCTATTTTTAATATGCCGTGAAGCATTAAACAGAGCATATTTCTGAGAATATTGTATTTTTTTATTGTATTAAATATTATTTTACTTTTTAGCGGTTTGCTAATATTCATTCCAAGTATGTAATAAGCAGCATTCATTTGTAGTTTTGTTTCTTCATGGTGTGGTGGTGAGACGAACAGGATGTATCTTGTTCATGCAAATTAAACGTAATTAGTACTTGTATGTTTAACAAATCAATATGATTGAGCTATTTTAGTTTATTTGCAGCTTTGTTTCTTTGTTGTTTTGCTAACTGTATGATTGCGAGGGTGTTAGCATTATTGAATCGACATCACAAATAGAGTAAAATATAATGAAATAATAGTCCGCATTCTTTTTCCAAGTTTTAGAGACATGAATATTCTGATATATATTGAAGTGCATGGTCACTAATCTAATCATTACCGACTGGTCATGGGCGTAATATACACATATCCTGAATCCATATTCTAGACACCTTATGCTCACTAATAAACATTTAAAGTTGGAAAGCTTACATATAGATGCGCTACTCCTGAGTGCCTTTCCTAACAACAACCCATTTATGAGTTTTGAGTGGTTATATTAAACCAAGTGAACCACAAATCAACTAACACTCCAATTGACAGTGGGGTAGTATCTATTTCGTGGAGTGGATCACTGAGTATTATACTGATCACGATACGAAGGGTATTTTACTTAATTTTGAATTAAAATAAAAACATCTGTATTTCGAATACGGATCAGTCATTAGAGGAGGTTTTTTATAAAAACTTTTCTAATATGGTAAACTGGTATTTGAAAGTGACTTATAATTCGATTTCCTTTTTAATACATGCTATAGGGTTTTACATTTTCCTTACTGCTCTAGTAGGAAGTGCATAGCATTAGTTCATAGACCTCGTCTTAGTTGTTTGAAAGACATATTACCTGGCGGGTTCAATATTGAGAGCCTTTACCATCGCTAAGTGTATTAGCCAAGGATCAGTCCCGGGACCAAAGGCTTTACACTCTCTCATGGGAGGTTAGTAGGTACTGCTTCGCTAAACACCTTGATCCTTTGTAATCGTGTTGACTTCGACTGCCCTTAGTGTTTCGATTCTTATTTAAAGTAACTCTTTGTGCACAAAAAATACTCCTGCATTAATTTTAAATGAACTCTAAATGAAATAAAACAACATAGAGCTCTCAGCTTGCCTTCAACGAGCAATGTCATTCTTAACACTAGTTGTGGTATGCATGCTTAATATCTTAAATATACTTTTGCCAACTTTTCAAATTTTCAATTTAAAATTTGGTTTCTTTTTCCAAACAAACATTTTAAAATATCACACTCGAAATAGGTAAATATATTTAGTCCCTTCTTTGAATTTCCTTTTGTGGTAGAAATTATGGTCTTTATTCCATGTGTTAACTATGAAATCATGTCATAAATGTGTATATAACACCACACTTTATATATATATATATATATATATATATATATATATATTAAAAGGACAATATTTATATGTTCGCTTAGGGAAACAATATTTTCTACATATAGCGATACACGCATTCACTGTCTCTAATTTTCGGTTTAACTCTCAGGAGGTAAATGAAAATACAAAACGCACTTGCTATCCAAAGCTAGGAGAACCTGGAGTTGAAGACCTTTGCTTGCGAGTGTGTTTGATGTCTCACTCTCTTTTCTCCTGATGACGTTTAAACCGAAAATTAAAGATGCGAATGTATGGATCTATTTATTGTTTATCGATAGTTTACGTTTTAATGTTTCTTGTCTTTTTTGCATCGTTTTCATATATATATATATATTTCCTTTCTTGCGCATTTCTTGGACAGCTTTTCCAGCGCTCCTATTGCTTTCTTCCATTTATTGGGTGTAAAATGAATAAGTTCACCAAAAGAACTACTAGTAAAAATCATGTATTGTAAGAGTTATAAACCAACGTTTTGGTCATCGTAGACTATCTTCGGGGTGTAAATATGTAAGAAATAGGTAAGAAATTTAATTGTGTATGCCTTAATGAAGGTCTCCTCCCTAAATATATATATATATATATATATATATATATATATATATATATATATATTGATTGTTATTTCACGTGTTTATGTGAAATCTTTATATATATATATATATATATATATATACCGAAACGTTGGCATTGAGAGTTTAATTTGAACCTGAAGAACTGACCAAGTCCTGATAAACTTTAATTATTGATATATATATAAATCAATGATCAACCAACATAAGAAATGGGAAAACAAGACTAAGATCTTTCAACCGTAACAAGCGGTCTTCGTCAGAGTCAAAAACCCAACTGTTGGGTAAAAAAAATATATTATAGTTTGATACTATAAATACATTTCATATACCAAAATAAAAACCACAGTTAAATCATGCCATGTTATCTGTTAACCAGAAGTCTTTTCAAAATAATGCTGTTAGCAACATAGACAGGAACTGCTACTGTCGAAACAAATAATTTGTTAAATAATTAACAAATTATTATTACTTTGATTTTTATTTTACGAACTTAGTGTAAAATTGTTTAAAGTTTACGTATTATGTCAATAATGATGATAACTGTTTATTTAGGCAATGCTAATATGGAATAATATGAACACTATTTTTCTATAATCGTAATATAAATACATAATAATTATCAATATGTATATGAATATATTTAGATTAGTACCCTGGGACTAATGTAATATAATGCACTGTATATATAAGAATCAATGATCAAACCACAATAAGAAATGGGAAAACAAGACTAAGATCTTTCAACCGTAACAAGCGGTCTTCGTCAGAGTCAATTTTTGACTCTGACGAAGACCGCTTGTTAGGGTTGAAAGATCTTAGTCTTGTTTTCCCATTTCTTTTTGAGGTTTGATCATTGATTGTTATTTCACGTGTTTATGTGAAATCTTTTTTCGATATATATATACATTTGCAGAAAGAACACACATAGAAGAGATCAGAAAAAGCAATAAAAGAGTGGTACATTTATTTCGGTTATGGTTTTAATGACAACTCTGGTTCTTGATTGAATGAGGAATGGTCTCAAAAGGACTCCAGTCAAGTCCCAGTTACATCTTTGGTATTCATGTTTTGTATATATTATTAATCTTATTACACCGTTAAGAGGTGTGTTTCACTCTTATGTGTTCTTTGTAATATATCACTGTTAACTATTATACTAACTTTAGATAAAGATAAAAGTATCGATGATTGAGATTTGTTGCATAATAATTTGGATTTCAAAAAGAGAAGATAAAAATATTATCTTGATAATTATTACTATCTGACATCATTATTGTATATATATTATTCCTCTTGTAAGTTTCAAATCTTATAGCATAATGAAATGGAATATTTTTGTCATAAAAAATCCATTATACCTTATCTGTATTTATTTAACTTATATAGATATAATAAACTTTGTGAAGTATTCTTGTAGGAAGGACAAGTTGTGAAAAGCCTATGTTGAAGTTAGGGTTCATAAGAAATTCAGTGTTATCTTGTATGATTTACAGCACTTGCATAAATCTTGGTTATCTCCCACTGACAGCTCTGTGCTCCTGCCATATTTAGACTTCTTTCTACTTATTAAAGCAGTGATACTGAAGTTTACTCGTTACCGCTGGCTTGCATGTTGCAATGTAAAATCCCTTAAGGAGGACGTCTATTCAAAGTAAGCGTCTCAATACAGGTCTTAGTTTGCTGATTTGGAGGCAGTGGCGTCGCAACTATTTTTGATGCACGCCCTCCCGACGACGATTGTCATTGATAATATGTTAACAATCAAAACTCCAGAACGTCCTAAAAGTATTTATTTTCATGTAATTTCAGTCAAGGATGTAAAATGGTTCCTGACTTATACTTTTAGTACTCATATACATATAAAGTCGTCATAAAAAAACAAAGATTTTTAAAAAAAAAATACATATAATTCGAATCATAAAAAAAACTGTTAAATTAAATTAACTGGTTATGTATTCAAATAAATATAATAAGTTTTCAACCCCGTTAAAAAACTAGTTTTGAAAAATTTAAAATAATTTTTTTTTTAATTTGCAAATAGTACAGTTAAAAATTCATTTAAAAACAGTTTTACATAAATAAAACATAAAAGCAATTACGATAAAAACTCATTTTAATATAAAATTTTCGATTTTTTTGTTAGGTTTTTATTTTCTATTTTTACATCCTCAAAATGCGCCCCCCCCCCCCTCTTCCGGTCCCTTCCCTTGCGACGCGACTATCAGGGATGTCTTCTCACTAGGAGTAAAGGCGTGGATTGGTTGTCTAAGTGCTCTGCATGCACGTCTTTGTAGACAAGTAGATCTTCTCAACTCTCTAATAATCAAAGTAATTGAATATATTTTTTCTGGGGCAACTGTATTAATTACACTTACACCTTTCCATACTGTACTGTAACTAACTTTAAGAGCTGTGCTTTCAAACAACCTTCAATAGTACTCTACCAGTTCCATCCCTGGGCTTTCTTCTGTTAGTTTTCCCGTTTCGCTTTAAATACAAAGGTCCATCAAATAACACTTGAAAGTAATTACAACTCAACTTTACAGAGATTTTATTGATGATTTTTCTAATTACGTAATCTTTCGATTAGTAGCTAAAAGCGTTTGTGATACATTAATTGTTACGATGATTTTTCAAAGTTTGCAACTTGAAGAGTATAGACCAGAGGTGGGGAACCTTTCTTGGAGTTAAGGCCATTTTAGCACCGTCCATTTCCTCAAGAGGTAATAGAACGGTAATACAACGAATGGATAAGCAAATTCTTATATAATAGTTATATTCTAAAATCATTGAATATAACTCACTGCCTTTGTTTATTACTTCTGTTAACTCTGAAAATGATTTCCTTTCAATCAAGTAATGATTGATAAATAGCCTTCTTCCTATATGTGCCAGAATGGTTTGTCTTTATTACCAGAATTGTAATTCTTTATATTCTCAAACACTTCAAAAGGCTGCAGGTTCCCCACGCCTAGTTTAGACAAACATTGTATGCAGAGACAGTCACGTAAGTAGGTGTAGACATTGTTATATCTTGGGAGAGAATACATCAACTCCCGTCAACGTTTTGAATCATTTATTCATAATTATTAATATTTACTTATATTTATGTTAAAAGTTCAATAATTTAGAATAGTATATAATAAGTAAACTAGAAATGCCGTTGAAGAGTTGCTTTAATATAAATCCACTGTGCAAGCTCTTGACACTTCCTTCTCTCCTCTCACAGGCAGACAATTACTATCTGGCATGCGGGTGTTATCTAAACGTGATAACTGATAATAGCTTATAGAATGGCCCATCAGATAACTCTAGTGTCCCTTGAAAATCATCCAATCTAAATTTCCTATCTATGATTCTTGGCTGGAAAGACTGAAAAAAATGGCATCAGATTGATTCATTCACTTTTACAGGTGTTTCAGACTCGACAGGCTACCTACATGTTTTAGTTTGCATTAAACTTTTCAGTTTTTTTTAAAAAATAAAATAAAAATAAATCTGGAGTGGCCTACTCAACTTTAACATAAAAAATGTTTGTCTGTTTTCCAACGCCCACGCTTATAACGATTTCACGTTTTAGTGCTATTCGAGGGGTGGAAATTGTGGCTCATTTATTATTTGGTACCCATTTTAGTAATGAGAGAACAACATTACCTGTTGATTCTACATTGTTAGCCCTAAAGTTTACCTAACTCAAGTGTATTAAGTGTAGGGATGTTTAACGAGTATCTGACATCGTACAGGCTCGGGACCGACATCTTAACGTCCTCTCCGAGGGACGGCGTGCTCAAATTTATTCACCTCCCACGTGAATAAATGGAGGTCCAGGTGGGTGTCGAACCCAGGACCTACTAGTTTAGAGGCCAGTACTTCAACGACTGATCTAACCTGACCTCTTCTATAAGTAAATGTTATAAACTCCTTAACAAATAGCTGAGTCGGTTTTTATTTTAATGGTGATTTAGTGGAGATGTAATATTAAACACAGTGCTAGATATTATGAAACTGGAAATAATTGATTTCATCTACTTATTAAAATATCGTTAGTTAATGGGGTACCCAGTAGGTGCTCCTACTGCATAGGCTTTAGTAGTCACAGTTCCAGCTGTGTTAAGTCTAAAATATACTTTAATTTTTCTTGCATTTGACCTTTGTAATCCATTATATAGTTCCTAGATTAATTAATAGCATCTGTGCATTAGTCCTAATTTAATAAATTCAACAATATATTACAAAAAGCTCTTCATATCCAGGTAACAGTCAAGAATGACTGATTTAATAATTAAAGAGTGTTCTATTTGATTAGCAGAAATTTTTAGCACTGATTCCGTTGATTGACTCTATTGATATGGCTGTTTTCTCTTTCGAAGATGCTTGTTTACCAAAACTTCTCGTACCTTTAGACATATATGTTAATAGTCGTCATTATTGGTGTAATATTACTCCTCTATTATTGAAGCTCATGAGTATTCATAGTAAGTCGATACCTAATGAAAAATGTCATGTCCATTCAATCACCGAAAACGTTGATTGAAATAAAAAAGCTTGATTGGTCAGGTAATGGAATAACTGCGCACTTTAATGATACTCAGACCCTCAGTTTGATCCGAATAGTAAGAACTTATTGTTCTGATCAACGATTTAAAAGTTGTTACAACTAGCAATTTGTTTATAGCTACAACAGAACTAATGAAATCATTAAATTCAGTCTATTATTTGATAATGCTTTATTGGATTGTATTTTATAATTTAGTAACATAGTTGAATTAAAATAAAACAAGACTCAATTGTCTGTCAATGAGATTAATATTATGTTTCCTCACAGTAAAGTTTAGTGTTGATCCTCTAGTTTTATAATTGTAAGAAAAGCCAATAAAACGTGTCTGTTTTCGCATCATGAACAGTGGAGTATCTCTAGCATTTTTATTTATAATGTAATACATTTTATTTTCCGTACATATGATGTTAACTGTTTGAAATATGTTCAAATATTATTCATAGCAGAACTACCCGGCGTTGCCCGGGACAAAATAAGAAAATAATGAAATTATGGCTAAGTATTGAATGAAGCAAAGAATCTAAACTTCTAATTATATATTTCTATCAGAAATTCTATAACAGTACAACATATTTTCTAACAAAACAAAACTTCATAACATGTTAACAAATTAAGTTTCTTATAAACAGAGACACATTCCATTATTGAGGTTTAATCCCAACTAAAATTCTGATACAAAAAACATTTAATTTTTGTCAGGTTTAGGTTTGAGCTTTAAGAAGGAAGAATTTAAGTTAATATTTATTCTATCAAATCATAATAAACATATCAGAGTACTTCATGATAAACAACATTTTTTGTCTTATCTTCTGGTGCAAGGATGTATAAATTTTTGGAACTGCCAACTCTTGAACATCCTACATATAACTGTCCATGAGAGAAACATGGTTCAAGCAGATGCAAGCCAGCAACTGAAAGAGTTTGTCCTTGCGATTTGTTAATGGACATTGCGAAACTTAGTTTGACGGGAAATTGTAGACGCTTGAAATTGAACGGAACATCTGTTGGAATGACTGGAATTCTTGGGATAAAGACATCCTGCCCTTTACCATATCCTGTTAGAATTGTAGCTTCAATCACATGGGGTAACATCTTCTTCACAACTAATCTAGTACCATTGCAGAGTCTTGGAGGATCCAAATTTCTCAAGAGCATAATTGGAGCTCCCACTTTCTGGTCTAGTTTGTGTTGTGGAGTACCAGAGGGATCTAAAGAATTTAAGAATTCAATAGGATATTGAACGGCCTCAGATTCATCTGTAACTGCATCTATGGATTTATAGGTGTGCAGAGTTCCAGGAATCCTTTTCAACAATTCAAAATTGATTGAATTGACTGTAACATTTTTAGGCGCTAGAATTGCTCTCTCACAGAGCCAGTTTTGATAATGGTTTAGATCTTCATAACTGGATTGATTTGAATTTAGATAGTGTTGAGCAAGATTTGGATAGACTTTGTTCATCAGGTCAAGCTCTGATTTCACAGGTGTGCAGATAGGAGATATTGTAATTTCTCCATTTTGGTTAATAGGCACTTTCCCTTCTCCAAGGGTCAATAAATTGTTTGCAAACTGACTTGAAGATGCATCTCCAAATAGTTCGGCTCTCATATTTGTAGACAGTCTCAATGTTTGAGTACGATACCAGATGTTTGATGATTTCAAGCAAGCTCTTATTCCATCAGCTCGGGAACTTTTTGGAATAACTGGAAGTGTCTGTCTAAAGTCTCCTGATAGGACCATTACTATTCCACCCATTAATTGAAATGTCCTTTATATACCTTTCCAAATTTAGTCTAAACATTGTTCTTATTTTATTTTTATTTTTCAAAGAATTGCACCATTTTCATCTGGTATTTCACCATAATTAGAAGTTATTGCACCATAACTTGGGGGATTGCCTCTGGTACCCCCTTAGTTTTGTTCATTTACCCCCAAAGACCTCCCATGCCAAGTTTCAGCCCAATTGGTCCAGTAGTTTTGATTTCTATAGAGAACAAACAGATATATAAACAAGACACTACGAAAATATATATATAGATTAAACCCAAAGAGTGAATTACTATTGACTAGATTTTGTTGAAAAATTGTAAGACAATGTAAACGAATCAGACAGGTACAGCAAGTATTCATTCCATTATTCCAAGTTGATTTTTCAGATTTTATAGCATAATTGCTCTTTGAGGTTATTCAAAGTTTTAAACAATTTCTTTTAAATAAATCATCTTTAGTTGACTTTTTGGACACAGTTTCGTTTTTCTATAGTTAGTCAATAAACATTAGGAAACATTTTATGAAATCATAAAATGTGTGGTAATGCACATTTATCCTCTGCTCAAAGGAACTATTTTTACTTTACTATAAGTAAAGTATAGTGATCGTGAAAAAACTCGATCTCGAGATTTTGACGGAATTACATGTTTTGAGGTCCCAGAAGTCGTTTTATGACGTTTTTACGATGATGTCTGTGTGTGTGTGGGTGGGTGGGTGGGTGGGTGGGTGCGTGTGTTAGCATTGCTTGTTACCACGCTACGGTCCAGAATCTTTGATGGATCAAGTTGATATTTTACACAAAAATGGGCCCCATTTAGACGAAGATCGCTATTGTTTGGGAAGAATTATGCATGATGGGAAAGTCACTTTTTTTGCCAAAAACCGTTTTTTTTAAAACATTTATTTCTCCTAAACTGATAACCCTAGAGTTTTGAAATTTTGACATTATCTTTGAGGTTTCAAATGCAACAAACGAAAAATATATTCAGAATTTTAAAACAACAGAAAATATTTTTTTTTCAATAAAATGTAAAAATTTTGACTTATAATTCAATCTCAAACCTTGTGAGAGCGATGCAAGTCACACTGTTTGACGGACAAAAATGAAACTATGCCTACAAATAGAACATTATATGGAGAATGAGTTGAGATATTTTTTTTTGAAATTACTTTCGCTAAAGGGGCGTTAGAGTACGATTTGTGTTTTCAGAAAATGATTTTTTGACGCTAAACGGCTCATTAAAAAATAATGAAAATTTGACCAAAAATGGAACAAACAATTAGCAATGCATAAAAAAAAATCATGAAGTTTCAATTACGGGAAAGAGCAATAACGATATAAAAACTGTTTGTTTATTCTAGACTAAGAGATCACCTGCTATACTTGTCGATTTTTTTGTATTTTTTTACATTGTTTACATTGACTTAGAAATTTTTTGAGTGAATCCACTGAGATAAAATTGATGTTTCTAATGGAAAAGTGAAAATATATTATTGACTTATAAGAGATGTAAGAGGAATAATATTGTGCAGGTAAATGATAACACTCATTAAAAAAAAATTCGTATATATATTATTTGACAAAGGGGAAGGAAAATGATCTTATTAAATACTAAAAAGCCATAAAAATCCCAGTATAATAATTCTGTTAAAAACCAAAAATGTAAAAGATAATTCAAAATTGAAATCTTTCGTTTAGAGATTAATAACTGTAATTATCGTACATCTTTAATTAACAAATCACCTTAAAACAACATTTTCTTCGCTGTTTAAGATGTTTTTCAGAGAAAAAAAGTGTATTTTACTGTTTCAAATTTGAAAATTTTACATTAATATTCAATGTAGAAGGATGTCAAATAAACGATGTAAGAAATCTACTGGCTATTTGAACAATAGCCATGTTCTCTTGTAGGATACTATTTCGTTTCAAGAAATGTTCACTTTGGTTTTTCAAAAATGTTATTACTGCTGTAGTTATACTAATGAAATTATTTGCAAATAATAAATTATTTGTGATGTACAAAAATAAGTTTATAAATTGATATGTCCTTCAATCACTACCTGTACTACCTCAGGAATGACAGGCTAATAATTATATCCCATTTAGATGTTTACGTTATGCTTAAATGAGACGTTATGTTTTATATACTCAAGAAATTTGACATTAAGTTACTTATAGTAAAGTAGAGTGTAGGCCACTCCAGATTTTTTTTTTCATAATTTTGTTACTATCCGTCGAATGGTTTGACTTCTGTGGCCCCACAAATTGTCAGAATTAATCATACGGCGAAAAATTTGTAATTAACCGAGACACTGACAATTCAGTTATTGAAGAATTCTGGTATTTTTTCTGTTATTGCTTATGTCATTTCCATAGAATTCCAATGTTTCAACATTGTAAGATGTTTAGGGGAATACAAGTTGTCTAGATACGAATTTTGGCTGAAAAGATACTTTCAGGTTATTCAATATTGCTTCAAAACAGCAAAGTACATCCTACACAATAAGGCCCAACTTTGTTGTAATATGAACTTGGTCCGTTTTTACTCCTGTGAAGAGTTCACACCCACCCACCTACGTAAACACTGACATCATCGAAAAAACATCAGAAAAGGACTTTAGGATTCTAATACATGTAAAACCGTTAAAATATTGAGATGAATTTTTTGATGGTTACTATACTTTGCTTATGGTAAAGTAGTCTCATAGTCAAATAATAAAACAATGAGTTTAATTGACTAGATATTTCTTTTTATATTAGGTTATCATAAAGTAAGTGAAGAGTAGACCAGACCAAATCACACAGCATTCATAATTTGACTATTTATTAGTGGTGCTTATGTGATATTATTAACTAAATTGTTCATTTTATAATTGTGATAAGAGTAAAAACTGTTTTCAGTTGAATACTGCTACCATTATTTGATTTTTCCCAAAAGCCACTGTCTTATCATAACCATAGCTATGTGTTGCCAGATTTTACCATTTTATGTTTGACTTGACTCGTAGCGTGTCTACAAACCTTTTAAATACATTTCCGCCAGTATACACTCAGACATAAAAAAAAAAATGGTAAAATGCAATCAGGGGACTGCAGAAGGTATAAATAGGGACTTGAAGGAATACGTCGAAATCTTCAAATCAAATTCATCTTGACTATCATATTTTACTTATGGTAAAGTTAATATATTGTATTCTAATCCAATTAAGAATAAATGAAATAAATTAAATCTTTTCAGAAGTAATATGAAACAAGTTTTTATATTTTTAAATTAATTTATAATTATTATTTTTATTTGTTATGGTTGTAAAAATGTGAAATTTATTTTAAGTTAATTGTGCTATCAATTTATGTAAATTTAGAATATAAAGAAGTAAATACCTGCACTAAATTTATTACTTTACTTACATTATTTTTTTACTTTAGTGCACTGAACTTGCAACAATGCAAGAAAGAAAAACTCATAAATGTCACTTGCTTTTTTGAATAAAACAGCAGAAGATTGTTTTACGCAATTTCTGCTTGAAATACTATGAGACATATTAGTAGCTTTCATAATAAATTAAGACGCAATTGTTAAGGTATAGTGAGACTAACAAGTCTTAACAGTTAGTCTTCATTGTACTTTGCCAGACGGACATCAAAATTACGTCTCAGCCTGCTAAATATACCCATACATATTTGTTCATACACCATGTGCTATGATATTAATTTTCGGAATTTTCTTTATATACACATTTTCATACATTATATACAATTTTTTACGCACAAACCTCTATTAAAAGTTAAATGGCAGTTACTTTACTTCTTTTTTAGACGTCAATATGAAACAACAAAGTGTTAGACCATGTAAATTTTTTAGTTTAAAAGTTAGAATTTGTAAGGCGAATCTAAAATAACTTCTTTGCAATGCTTAAATACAATTGATTATAATGGAATTAACAATACATAATACAATTTGTTATTCCAGTTGTTTTATACAATTTTACTGAGCAATTGCATGAGCCGGCTTATCTCCTCTCGCATTTTATGCTACTCTTCAATACTCACTAAGATTCATTTCTAATAATTAAGATCTGAAACATTCTGCAAAAGGCGTCTGAAATTTGCTTACTTAAAGTATTGATCTTTAAATTGGGAAGTCTTCAACTCGTTACTGTATGATACTCAACAATTCTTGAAATGGATATAAAAAATTGTAAAATAATTATCTGGATATTAAAATAAATCCTAGATAATTACAAAAATGACATGTTTTTGAAAAATGATGTTTTTAATTTTCTAGTTGAATGTTAGATGTAATAACTCTAAGCTTGCCTCCATCTTTCATTCCATTTCCTGTGCTCTCTTTCTTCTCCTTCTCACTC
Organism: Hermatobates lingyangjiaoensis; assembly: GCA_026182355.1. Lineage (NCBI taxonomy): Eukaryota > Metazoa > Arthropoda > Insecta > Hemiptera > Hermatobatidae > Hermatobates > Hermatobates lingyangjiaoensis. The sequence continues at coordinate 1,943,054 of JAPFBL010000066.1, read as the reverse complement.
TCACACACTATATCTCGCTGTCCTCTCACACTTCACCCCTAACTTTTGTGACAATGTGTCAATTGTAATAGCCTTTTGTTTTATTTTCCTGATTTCAGTAACCTAGTTTTAAGCTAATAATTTTGATTTTCACTTTACTAATCATGTGTATTTAAATACATCATAATATAAGAAATCTACGTAAGATATGATTTATAACGTATGATATTTTGTATTAAAATACTTTCGAGAGAATTCCATAATAAAAAATTTAGATTGATCTACACTGAAATTTATCTATGTAAACGTATTATCCAAAACATTCACCACAAATTACTGAATTATTTTATTTTAAACTGGCTATCTCAATTTTTTTATTCTTAAATAAACTGTAGTAATTATCGTAATCCAGTAATCAAAATTTGTAACATTTCATAATAAGACAATAGTTCGTTAGTACGAAGTTTAAAGTTTGTCGAATCATTGGAATAAGGGGTTAACATTAGTACGGGTACAATACTACTAATAACCATTTGGATTCTTTATCATTACAAGAAATGTATTTGTGTAACCCGGTGAGACATGATTCATTATCATACTGATGATAAGACACTCATCAGCAGCTGGCACACATCATCAGAATGGGTTCAGTGGACCTCGAGTGTACAATCCATAAAAACATATTAAGTGCTAAATGTATTATCAAAAAATAAAAAACAAGTTGATAATTTGATCTGTCAAGTGATGTCTGTGACCTTCAGCCTACTCGCAATGTATTCAGTCCTCTCTCCTCCCCACATATACCTTTTGTTTCTTTCATCTGAAAAAGTCAGATTTTGTTGTTACGTCAAAAACCCCAAACTGATTTCTTAACGATTCTTTATATTTTCCATATGCTATATTCAAGTCCCTGTTTTTATTTGTTTAATGTATACTTTATTACTGTGATGTTGTTTTTGTGTTTAGTAATTATTTGCCTAGTTTCCTTTATATAAACGCCTGTACCAGTTGAATGATTTGAAATACGAATGGTTGACTGCCAGAACTGGAGGGGTCCCCAGTCTCCATGGAAACGAGTCCTTTTCAACCCTCATGTCGAATGAAATGTCCAACTCAGCTAACAAGTTTGATTCAGTTAAGGTGGTAGAATAGGATATTACAAAAGTACTACTCCCCTGGAGTACCTTAACTTTGTAAATTAAATTCTACTAACTGGTAGGATAATGTCTAAACATTTGTATTTTGTTGGACTTCTCCTGCATTTATTATAATGTTGGTAGGTCATTCTCTGACACAAACCAGTTTAGTAATAAATATGTTACCTATCTGATATACACATTTCCAAAGTCACTTATTTTTTATAAAATTTTGTTTTTTAATCACATATCTAACGGTCGATAGAATAAACTGGCAATATTATTCAATAAAAAATTGTACACATTTTGAAAAATGTTCTTTAAATCTTGACAAATTATTGCTTCTTAATCTATCAAAATAATTAAAATGATATATGTGCAGCCTAAATACTTTACGGTACTGAAAGGGTTAACGCATTTTTTCGGGGCTCTTAAAGTGAGGTACTTAAATTCTATAGATTGTCTCTTTGAGGGCTGTTCTGGGGTGGAAAGTGTGCTACTTGTTTTTATCACCTACTTCAGTAATGGCCGAGGCGTATTTCCAAGTTGATTTTACTCCTTGAGTCCTAAATGTTTCTGTTTTAATGTTTACCGCATCTTGGACGAGTACTTGAATTCATGCAGGTACTCACCCAAAAACACAGCATCCAAACGACAGTTTTTATAGAATTTTCAATTTCCAAGATTATTATGACAAAATATTCGAACCTCCAATCTCCAACCTACCAGACGACATCTAACCCCTCCCTAAGTCTCTAACGACTCTTGACTCCAAAAATGATCCTTAACTGGGAATGATTAATGTATCGTTACTCTTGTTTTACTATGGTGGGTAAATTTTACTTCTTCCTGACAAGTTAGTGCCAGCTTACGTCCTCTTTCAAGTATTCGCTAACAAGATTTCCAATCTTTCGTACTACAATATCAATAATCCTAGCCCCAGGTTCATACCATGTCTCGGATATGTTACATATGAAATAGAAACAGAATGAATACTCCGTTTAGAAGAGACAATATGTGTGCATAACACATATTATATGTTCAGAAGCAATCGGTAAGACTCAGAAACCGTGTTAAGGAACACATCTATCTATTCTGATATGTACAGTTACTGATCCTCTTGGTTTCCTCATTAATAAGGCAAAATAAGTTGTTTTATGTACAACTGTTAAACCATATCACGAGACTGAGTCCCCAGAATAAAAAAGTAAATAAATAAAAAACATTGTACCTGAGAGTCTGACGACGTCCTAAAGACCTTTTGTACTAGAAACTCTACAGTGAAATAAAAACTGAAAGGAAGAACAGAGAACATAAAAATGAAATGACATATGAAGATAGATATTATTAGTTTCTACTATGGGGAAAAATGTTGCAGGCAGGTTATGTTCGCCCTCCATAACGAGGTGAATCACGTAGGGGAGACATATATTATTTGTCTAGAAAGGGAGGAAAGTCATTCAAAATGTATAATGAAGTTAATATGTCAAGTCAGACTTCTTTTTCATGACATGCAACATACAATGTCGAAAAGGGTGACAAACTCATCTTTGATATTTCATTTTAAAAAAAAAAACAATAATATTTAACTAAAATAATAGCACATGGTGAGAAACGTTGTTGGAAATATGTTTCATTTTTGCGGAAATAACCAGAGTTGCACCTGTTTACCCTACCTTTGGCACCTTCCCCTTGCAGTAAGATTCCAGTATATCACAAAGAGCCAATGCTCGGCCTACGTGTGTACTCTCGTCACTGCAACCTAACTATAACCTTAACCTTACTCTCCAGTATTCATTTACCTCTAAATGTTCATAAAAGAAATTTGAAACTTGTAATGAAATAAAAGGTATGTATGAAAATTTAATAATATTCATATATGTATGTATATATATATATATATATGTAATATTAATATATGTATGTAGCTGCACATATATGTATATATTATCGTATGTATGTAATAATTAATCTGCATGGGTGCCCTTTTCACAAATCTCAATGTTAGATATATAGTTATTGGTGTTATAGAACTCCATTGTGTTTAAGTAATATTTATGCATGAGAAGGTACTTTTTTCTTTTTCATGACAAAAGGGCTACTAATTTTAAGCCAACTTCTCCGCTAATTCAATAATCTTCACAAATATATTAGGAGTTGTTTTACCACGAACATGTAATGAGTTGTCAATATTTCAAGGGTAATGTAACACTAAATATGACAACTAGCTTCTTCTGTGGAAGTATAAAAACTTTTTTTGTAAATAAGCGTCTTATTGCAAATAAACCATATTGCAGAACCACTTGTATTGCTTCAATATAAAGTTCACTTTAAATTGAATTAAAGTGGTTTGCCACTTGATAAAGTTCAATAAAAAATGTTACTTTCTTACATGAGTTCGAATTCTGTATTAAAATTTTAAACAGCTTCTATTTTTTTTTTACTAAAGCCCATCAGATATCTGCATATGGAGAATGTTTTTCCAGTGTAGCTGTCCTTGTTAAAGAATCAGCCACTGGATCATATATTTGACATCTGATTACTTTAACAATCGATATGAAGGTAATTGAATGTAACAATGGACTGGAAAATCAAGACCGATATTGGAAACGTTCGTTGACCTGAGGGACCTTGAAGTCTCAACTAAAACTCCATTAGATAATGGCATTGATGGAGATTGTGAGAGCGGACCAACTAACGTGGACCCCAGCTGATAGCTCTAGCGTACATCTTTTTTTTTCTTTATTATCAGCTGACCTCATTCTTTGTACAAATTAAAAAAAAAATTAAATTACTTTTTCTTCTTTTTCCTTATCAGCTGTGACGTTTATTGATTTCGCAACATTTGGACGAACTAGGCCATCTGAATTCTTTACTTGATTTTAAAACCGTATTACCGGCTCTGTTTTGTTTAATTCTTCATATTATGATATGAATAAGTCAATGAATAGTTCCCATGCTTAATTTTATTCTTGGGCGCTTATCTGTGATAATGATATTTTTTTATGTATTCTTATCTTTTATTTCTCAGTATGAATGAGTTTTATTCTTTTTTTCTTAATTATGATGGCTGTTTTCTCAGTAGTGATGCTAGCGTACCATTCAGAGTATATTATATATACTAAAAAAATTATCTATTTTTTTTAAAAGTTTTAACTATTTTACTGACTTCGTCTAACATGTCATTTGGTCAACTCCATTTTCAGTTGAGCCAAGCTAGAAGGAAGTTAGTTCGTAGTATCGAATCTTTCAAGATGAGATCGTCATGTTGATACTGCGGTTCACTTTAATGATATATATATATATATATATAACAAATTCAAATTCATGATGATTGTTTTCTTTGGGAGACCGGTTGGTTAAAGCCGCAGTTGCCTCACAGACTGGATTTCGGCTTTTCTTGACGATTGCATACAGCTTATAGTTGAAGGTAATTTTCATGTTACCATTATTCCTTTCACGGCTTGGAACTACTAAACAATCGCTTAATACCTAAAGCTTTCGAATGCTCCCTTGATATGTTCTCTATGGATATCAACTCTTAGTATACTGTCATTGACCATGACAAGCAGTAGTCATTTATGTGGAGTTTTGAACAGTAGAACCTTCTTTACCAATTTGTTGGCCGTCTTGCCGATGTGCAGAAACATAACTAATTTCAGTTTGACGTTGGATTCTATCTTCAGATCAGGCGTACAGCAATGAGAACAAGAATGGCTCCCTCGTTTGCAAACTGTTCACAGCTGAACATAAACATAGTTTCTTAGCCACTTATTGACTTCTTCCTCTCTTTGTCCGTTCCATTGACTTTTTTTTTTTCATTTGGCACCATGTTGTCATCTACGTTCACACTCCGGTATTAACCTGAACCGTTAATTTATATTGTCTCAAATTGTAAACCTTTATTTTTTTAAATAATCTAACTAATTTTCTTACTTATTTTTTTTTCTTTCATTAAATTTTATTTTATATATACGATTAAATTTCTGTCACTTTATTTTATATTTGTCAATTAATTTCCTCTTCTTCAGCTGCTCCTAGAATTTTTGAGCTTTCAAAAATAAACAGTATTTACAAAATAAGAGTATTTGTTAACAGCTACTAAGAGATATTTTAGTTATTTCTTCTTGAACTCTTATGTTCACCTTTTGTTTCCTTTTATTACCTTTAATACCCTTAAATACCACTCTTAACTTCCTCCAGTCTAAATAATATATTTATATATATATGTATGCTAAACTGGGCAATCTCTCTCCATTCACCTATGTTTCTATTACATTATTTGTTTTGTTATACTGTATTTTGTTTATTTTATTTTCTATATTTCATCCAGAATATATTAGGTAGTTTAATTTTTTAGTATTAGTGCTTGTTGTTGACCATCTATTGTAAACTCACACTGATCAGAATGCCTCTGACGTATGTGTATTTAATTCATTTGATGTTCCTAGTGAATGTGTTTTGTGCACTTCTTCGCGTGTTGCGGCGGAACGGAGTACTTCAAAAGCGATACGTCAAATACCAGTAAATTATATTTCAAAATATGAAACGGTCTGTTAGGATAACATATGAAACGATTGCAAGAAAAGAACACGTAGAAACAATTCACAACTCACTTCAATACTTCAACCTCGTCATCAGGAGAAAGAGGAGGAGAACTCATCTTTTCTTTTTTTCCTTCTCCTGATGACGACGAGGTCGAAATATTGAAGTCAGTTGTGGATTATTTCCACGAGTTTTTTTCTAGGAGTGCCATATTAAGTAGATGTACTTTGCTGATGTTTTTTTTCTTTTATCATCGGATGATTTCTTTTTACAAAGACACGACTACTGTTACTTACTATGTTACTATGTTTTTTTTCTTCTTCGAAAGTTTATCACCAGCTTTGATGTGCCTACTTATCGATGTTAACCTGTACCAGGATACTTTTAAATGTGGCCTTCACATGGGAGTAGTTTTTTTTGGATACCTGAGAAAGGAGGTCCTCTGGAGGTGGGGTGCGGCACGAAGCATCAGTGTGGAGTAGGTTCAGGGTCAGGGGATCAACCTTGACCCCCCTCCCCCCATTCATGCCCCCTCCGCGCTCCGGATCAGACCTTGGGGCGCAGGCTCTCCATCGATCTCTCCTTTCCCCCTCCCATGTTTACAATGCCACGTGGCCATCATTCCACGTGCATTTCTAACCATTGATTCATCAAATTTCATCTGCCCAATTACCATAACAAATTGGATAAGTAAAACTGTCAGAAGTCAAACGAAAGAAGCAATGTCGATGGATCCCAGGCCCTTAAGTCGTTTTAATTTTTTCATACTAGCCTAAAACTGAATGACAAGCAGCTTCTCCCTGATTTCTTATGTTTCTCGTAGAAGGATTCAAGAAGTATTGAACAGCTGATAGTAAATATCTGTTCAGTTTAGCCCCAGACCCAAGTGATTATCAGCCTGTTCTCGTTCATTTGTGTCCAGGTCTAAGTAGCCGTACGAATTCAGAAGGAAAAGAAGGTTTTTCAAGGGAAACTTTGAAAAAATAGCAAATAAATTAGTAAGTAATAACTTGATGATATCAATGAAGAGGGAGTTTTAGAAACTGCAAAAAGGAGAGTTGTCCAACTGGAAGATAAATAAACAAAGAAACGACTAAAGTCATGAGTTAATTATTCCTCAAAAAAATACAATGCGCATTCGTTTCAGTTAAAAACTTTTAAAAGATTCAATGTGAGCCATATGATTTATAGCTCGGACTCGGCCGATTGTAAGCCGAAGATTGACAAGCAGATAGTTAGCCGGATCAAACAATGCTGCTGCGGAACGAACAGGGAAACGGAAACAGCCAAGAAGGGAAGAAATAAAGGTAAAACTAAATGAAGACAAATAAATTAAGAAAAAGAATAATAATACATAAATGAATTATAAAATGAAGGGAAATATTATGAAAATAAATATTAATTAATAAATAAATCATAAGAAATAATTAGTAAATAGATGGCTTAAAAAGGACTAGAAAAGCATCGGTAATTATTAAGTCCGGGAGTTGATCTAGCGCCAATGAAGCAAAATGTGCCTCTTCTGAAGCTGTTAAGGTAATACAGGAGTTAGAGCCGGGGATATGATTGAGTAGTTGAGGACGAAAGCTGTCATTAAAAGTAAGACCGTGGGAATTCGCATGGATAGTAATAGGAAGGTTGCTGCATTGACTGACGAAGGCCCTGTGATAATTCAAACGTAGGCTCAGACTTTTTGTAGCCATGCCGACATAGAAAGCATCACACTGAGTGCTTTCCTATTGAGAGATGTAAATGACGAAAGTTCAGGAGGTATATAGATCTCATAAAACTAAAATTATACAAGGACATATAAATATTTGAAACTCACTTCAAACTACTTACTCAGCGCTGACTGGCCTTCTAAGCCTGAGTGCTTTCATCTGAAATTTGGTTTGCTGTCTTTACACACTTCTGACCTCCCAATAACACCAAATAAACAAAACTAAATAGGATTTCAGTTTGTTCCTTTTATTATATCAGAACTAATATATTCGACCTTAATTAAATCCTTTTTCCTAAACCAACAAAAATGGCTATTAAAGTCATACGACATCAGATGTGATTTGTAGTTATTATTCTTATTACTAGGGGACCAATCGGAATTACTACGAATCCTTTCTGTCAAGATAACAGACTGGTGAATATATTTTCTTCTATTTTTATAAATACAGTACTGAAGCGCTTGGCTAGTAATCCATTTTAACTATATATATAATAAAAGTTATCATATATATATTATATATATATATATATATATATATATATGTGTGTGTGTGTGTGTGTGTGTGTGTATGTATGTATACTTTGTATTTTAACTCTGTTCTCATTATTGTACTATTTATCTCCTTTTACTCTATACTTTCTCGTTCCGATGGAGGTTTTTGCTCGAACAATTAGTCTACATTTTCGTGCGCATTTATTATGGTTGCTACCTCATCTCTCTTTTCTATGTATTATTATATATCTATGCATATTAAGTTAAAAGAAAAGTTGTTAACAGCAATCTGCAGGGCTGCTATGACGATTAGAGACTCATTTTCATTTTTATGTAATACGTAATTTTTAATAATGCGGATATTATTCTTTTTTATTCTGCTATCTTCCCAACTGAATTATGCTTCATGAAAATAATTTCTTCACTATAAAATATCGTCTACTGATCTGAATATAAAGAAAATTTGTTGGGCTGGGTGGTGTCTATGACATCATTTCAAGTACACTGTGTCTTGAGGAGTGTTGTCTATTTGTTTACGAGGCCTTTCCCAACACAAAGGGGGAGTGACTGGTAAATGTCAGTTGAATGTCACGAAATGACGCTACGAAAGGTTAGTACCTATTACACGGGCGCATTCCTAAATATTCAAAACAAATACAGAGGTTAACTCTTATATAATTATAAGTAGTACATGTCATTAATTGGGAAGTTAGACTGGGTTAATCAGAATGGGTTGTCAGCTCCTTTCAAGTCCCTAAATCCCCAGATTCTACTGTACAACATTTCTTAGTGGATGAGGTACTATTGTCTGATATATAGTCACAACACATTTTAGAAGCTCGCTGTCTGATTATTCATGCTAGGCCCTTTCTCTGTTATATCGATGGCTTCCGTTATAATCAGCCTGTTGTGATTTTTCTTGATTCTGCACTTCTGTGTAGTTTGTAAACATTACTCTGTTTACAAATATATATATATATATATATATATAGGTATATAAGTGTGGGTTCCTGCCGTTGTGTTTCCGGCGTGCTTGGTCGCCCATTCTCTTTTCTCCTGAAGACGGATCATCCGAAAATTTTTGGTTTGTAAGTGTGTCTCTTCCTCTTTGCTTTTCTTCGTTTTTGAGCTGATTTGCGTCCAGTTTGGATCGTTCTTTTGAATTTTGAAAATATATATATAAGTCACAACTAAATGTACTAAAAGGAAAGTGAAAAGTGCTTAGAACGTTTTTTCTTTTCTTTCACTATATAAGTGGTGATTTCCTTGATTAAAGAGTCACTTGTGTTTTATTGAACTGTGAGTTTGTTAGTGTTCTTCTATGTATTTTCTATGTGTTGTATTCTGTAATATATAAAACTTCATAAACTATATAACTCGTATATAATATATATACTCGTAGTTAAATAGTGTGTACACAATCAGGGAAAGACTACAATTACGGTCACGACTTTCCAGCTTCAACCATCATTACGATATTGATAGGCAACGTTATTATATCCTATAAACTTTAAATTATCAAGTTTCAAGTTTTTATGTGTATTGATAGAGAATGTGACTTCTCTACAGAGCTTGACAGTCACTCGGTTTCTTAGAATGAGTTTTAGTTACCAGTGTTTCAACATATATTGTCAGCATGACGGTAAAAACCAAAAATTTGAGACTAGAAATTTATCTAATGCAGGAGACGTTTAGTTATTTGCCATCCTGGAGGTAGAAGAGATCGACATTGTTTCTGTTATTCCTAGTTATAAAAATATTTGTTTTTATAGTTTATTAATGTATCCGTTACATGGTTTTTGCTGTTTTAGTTAATAGTTTCATCTAAAGAGATTTTAAGAGTATTTCAATATATTGATATATTTCTGTATATCTTAATATTTTTAATGAAAGCGTTTTTGCCACCTTCTTTCTTTCTCCTTGAGAAACCGTTTTAAGTGGATTTATGTCTAGTTATTCCTGCTCTATCCATCTTTCAGCATTTGGGATATCAGCTGCATAATCTCAAAGATAATCCTCTCATGTATCCTTCTTCTTATAAAAACAAGTCATCTGCATACAGTTGCGTATCATATTATAATTTAAGTGTAATTTCATTGTCATCAAACCAGTCATGGTACGATTTCAAAACATCACTCCGCAGTAAGAAATGGTTACCGAAAAGTTAATGATAGTATTAATTAAAAGAAAAGTATGCACAGACATTTAACCCAAATTTTTAGGTTTAGCTTGACTCTACATAGGAGTGGAAGGAATTTTATAGCCTGGTTAAACTGCGGCTGCAGGTGTCAGAGGAGTCCACAGTGTTTGTTCACGTTACACATCACTTTCTTATCATATCAGTTTAGACAGATACGTTGACCAACTTGTATATTGCTTCAAGTTTCCCGGTAACCATTTTATACTATGTAGTGATGTTTTTGAAATCATACCAAGACTGGTTTGATGAAAATTATTTTATATTTAAAGACGTAGCATAGACAATATCTTTATACTTTGACTCAAATGTGCCGTAATAACACTTTTTCTGTACCTTTACTGTCTTCTCTTTTTTTTTCGATTTTCAGTTTTAAATTATTTATACAGTTAGACTTTCAGGCTCTTCTGTTTTACTGACAGCCTTACGTTAGTTGGGCATTAAGTTCTAAATTAATTATTCAAACAACATAAATAACGATTATTTATAAAACAATCTTTAATTTTATAAGTTACACTAAACACGAGCTATATTTTACGCGATTCATTGACTGGTTACAAATATGAATCTATCATTTGAAATTGTTTTAAAATTCTTAGACCTGCTCAAACCGATCGAATGGGGTACAGGCATCACACATCCTTCTGGTTCGTTGGGCTGTTGATCAGTCAGCTCCTTGTTCAGATTAATTTATATGCATTGCTGAAACTACTACAGCTGGGAATAATGTTCATTTCGTTTGCTGTCTTTTAGAAGAGAGTCTCAAGGATTTCGAGTCTATTAATGTCAGCTCAAAGAATAGATGTTCTTTATTCCAGCATTGCTTGTCGTAGCTGCTACCATGAAGTGAAAGGTCAGATGCCTTGACAGCACACTGGAGGTCACACTTGTCGTCAACACATGGCTTCCACACTTACCTTGCTTGATATATACTAATACATCCGGTGGCTTCTCTACTATATTCAAGCAATCACTCCGGATGTGTTTTCTTAGAATAAGGTTTTAAGTAAAACCTCTCATTTGTGAAGAAACAATTCTCAGATTCAACCTATTCTTTTCATATATTTTAGTTATTATATATTTGCAGTCCAGGGGTTACCAAACATTTTAGAAAAAATAATGCTATTTCTAGTTGAATACTTCTTTCTATGAAATAAAGTCGACATAACCCATTTACTATTATGCAAATTCGTTTGCAGTTTATGCAGAATTTTTTTTTTTGAGTTATTTTCAGTAGCATATGCATGGCTGGTTGTCTATGATGTTATCATATATGTATGTTTTTGAAATAAAAACTTGTATTTTTAAAAAAAGAAAGTCTATATTTAATAGCATACGTGATATATCTCTTTGGTTTTCAAACATTGGAAAAAAAAATTCTTTACAAATTAAAACGTTCTGAACTACAGGAATCTGCATTCTTATGAGTGGGGTATTAGCAACATTTATATTTCAACAATGTATTATTCACAATAGACTTTGCTTGGTTCTGACTGCTGACATCAAATGTACCTTATTCCTCATGTTAATTTTTGGTCAGTTAAATGCACCAATCAAAATGTTTTTCACAAATCTAAGTAATTCCGAATAACAAAACCATTTATAATACGTGTTTAATATTTTGTGATATTCGTCTCCCACTAACAGTCTTTTGTAGGACTCATCCAGACTATTGTCATAACGAAATCTCTTTATGTCACTGAAATATTGTAAGTTAATTAATTTTGGTTGTATAAAAGCGGCCTAGTTTCGGGATTGAAAATTAGAAAACAGCTAATCAAATATCTGGAGTATGTCTGGCATCTTTTCACGGAAACGCTCTATTCAATCGTCTAATAATTTTGGAATAGTAAAATTTTCCTTTTCTGAACAAAAAAATAGGCTTAACTTCATCAACCTAATCAGAAAAAGTCTTACATATTGTAAAATGAAAGAGGTTTGCTCAAGTTGAATTATTAATAATGCTATTCCTCTCTCTGTCGCATACAAATGTTCATGCGAAACAGAAGACAATTTTCTTCCCTTGAAGTTTTGAATGTAATTTATTATGGAAACTTGGAACGCCAACCAGTAAATCACACTAACATATTACTTGTTAATTTCTCTTAATTCTGAAATGTTGTTTTTCTTTAATTAAAATAATTTGGACCCCTTTTTATTGTAAGTTAAATCAGTAAGCACCACTGCTCTAAAGCATCAAATTCAAAATATTTGAATTATTCAGCATGTCAAATTCAGAAATATTGAAATTTTGAAGATATTTAGCTTCAAGATTCTTTTATTACAATTGGAATTTTTCTTGAAATTTTATATTTTTTGTATCAAAATAAGTTGACTATTTTAGTTTCATAGTTAAATTGGAAAATTATATCTAACTAAACTTAGTGGATAACATGTGTAACTTAAAATGTGTGTCTCCGAGACTAAGTGCACAACTTTGTTCACAGAGGGCAAAATTTTTAAGGCATCTCGCACTGAAATGAGAAGGGCTCACGTTGTTGTTCCTTTGATGATTTCTTCTATTTCAACGATGAATTTAAAATCACCTTCACCCGCTGTTAAGGTGGAGCACAGTAAATAAGAATTTTCGTTTCAAAGATTATCCTCCTCAAAGTAGTGTCTAATTTAAAAGTTAAATGAATTCAACGATTTCATTTAAATGAACATACGGTTCATTTAAAAAAATAACCGATGAATGATTGTATAATAACATAATTTAACGAAGTAATTCTTTGTAATTGTTTAAAGAACCCCTGCTGTAGGGGTTTTATAAAAAATAAAAAGATTTTTTGATAAAAAGATTTTATAAAAAATCTTTTATCGTTTGTTCATCTTTAGGCATTTAGTGTTCTTGCTTCCTCGATAGTAAAAGCTAATTTGCTGTCCTGAGCTGACAGTAGTTTCTTCAGTGTCAGCATACTATTTCTTCATAAGTAAACTTCAAAAACTATATATTTCGTAGTACGAAATGAGAAAATATATTTATCTTGAAATTTATAGAAGTTAATCTCCCTGTTTAAGGTAATGACTTTCTTCAGTTTCATTTTCCTTTGCTGCATACTCATTCTGAAGATTTATCTAAAAATTAAATGATGAACGTGAAATTTCGTTGATTCCTTCTTCATTTCAAAATGCTATATCATTTTTACAGCAGCAATGAGTGAATTATTTTTCAAGATCGGCTTTTTGCTGCTCAAATATTTTAATTAAATTTTTAACTTTGAGAAATGTTTCATTCCTTCATTTTGTTCTTCTTTTTCATCTTTAAACTTAGCTTTTTTTATTTGTGTGGTTTTTTTAAAGGAACCATCTTTGTCAGTAGGTGAAATTTTTTTTCAATTTTCCTTTAGAACGTGAGAAGACGTTCGTAAATCAGGCTCTCGTTAACACTTGTTATGTCTGTGCAGTTTGATTGTCTTATAAGAACAATAAACAAAGTTTTTCTTCTACCATTAGATACTCATTAATTGACTCGTTATTATTTTTGATTTTGACCTTGATTGTAATGTTTCTTCTTCAGAGAGTCTATATATAGTGATGACTGACTAGTTTTATGAAGCTAACCCATGTTTATAGTCCTCCTCCATTGCCCATAGCCAACGACCGTTCATCTAGACTAAACATTTTTTCTCTCTGTCCACTTTAAAACACCAGCCGACTGCTCATTCCCAAGGCTAATTATATATATATACCTTATAAGACAAGGATTGCTTCAACTTACAAATCCTAAAACAAATTCCTCCTGAAAATAATCTTCAAGGGATCCGATTTTTGGCTGGTCAGGACCTGCATGTAGTTTAAATCTAACATGACAAATCCAAACTAATAACTAACTATTCGGTAACAACTTCTTTTTTTGCCCTATTATTTATTACCCTGTTTTAATTATTATTTTTGTGGAGTTTCAGTTATTTTATATATCGTGAGTTTGCAATACCACAAATCACATGGTCAGGCGAGCATAGCTCTTCATCTCCTAAAGCGATGTCAGTAAAATATTGAAGTAAGTTTTGTTGTTGTTTCTCTGTGTTCTTTTTCCTTAATCTTTTGATTAGTTATCCTAATGAACTGTTATTTGTTATACATACATATTAAAATAAGAAAGACGACTCAAAGTGGATGCACAAGTTCAAATACATAAGTGTAACATACAGAGTAAAGACACCACTTACTAACTCAAATATTTGGATAATCCGTCCCCAGCGTGCTTAGTCTCGATCTCTCTTTCTCCTGAATATGGGTTGTCCAAAACTTTGAGCCTGGTAAGTGTGTTTCATTACTCTTTATGTTACTCCCCTTCGTATTTGAACGAAAATGAGTAACTTTTTTCGTTTTTTTGTATGTCCAGTTAGGATTGTCTTTCCGATTTTAAATTGTATTTCTGAATGTAATTATTACAAAAAAAAAAAACTAAGAAAGACTGACCGAAAGCACTTCATTATTTCGACCACCTTTTCGTCATCAGAGGAAAACAAAAAGATTTCGGCTCGTGTGGAAAAAAGCAACTCAGTATCTTTTATCGTTTGATAAGTTGTTCAACGGACTGTTTTATACGTATTGGATACTTTACAGGTTACTGTATTATACATTTTTATATCATCATATCTGTAGGGTTTGGTTTTTAAGTTGGAACCGTTAACATGGAATATTTCATTATCATTAATTAATTCATGCTCAGTAGACTAACGTTTCTTCTTGGTTTTACCTCTTGAGATGCATAACTGACCAGCATCGCTACTAAATTCATGTCGTAATTCTTTTCTTCTTCTCTTTCTTGTCTTGTCAGCTAAAAAAGGTCTGACTGGTTTCACTTGTGAAAGCCATAATGAATAGCTCAACTTTTTTTTTTTGTAAAAACCCATTAACTATTAGTTGATTATAGCGTAGTTTATGATGCTCTTTTCGGCAAACGATTAAAAAGATTGGTGTTATTTTTAAAATCCCATCAGTAAGAAGGTTGATGCTTGTTTCTTTGCATCTCTACAGCCGTTCACTTAGTTGATCAGATACAATCTTAAGTGCAGTCGTCAGATAGCTCCAGTCACTTGACTTCAACTTAATATCGAATAACCTTTAAACCCCCTTAGCTTAATAGGTTTGCAATGCTCCTCTATATAGTACATTTATGACTCGTTTATAATAAATCTATTGACAGCAGTAATTTATTATGCGTCAAAGATACATTCTTATTAAATTTAACTTTGTTTTAGATGTATAATAAACGTAGTAATAAGGCCTTGTACATACATCTCATTAGCACTGCAGAAGTTAGTATAGTTATATAATAAGAGATGGATATTCCCTCTTATCCTACAGACTGGTGTTAAATGTTAAGTTACTCTTGAAGATGGACAATGTCAGAAATGTACAACAACGCTAAATACTAAAGTACACTAAATGTGCAACATTCCTAAATCATAAGTCGCCCTAAAGCAATAATAATCAGTTTAAAAGAATAATTTTCCGTTCTTTCTTCTTAATTCTTTGGGAAGTCAACACTGCTCACTTTGATAATTATTAGCATAATTTACAAAAACTCAAAAAATTGATATTAAGAATAATCTAAATAAAAAAAGAAGTCTGGAGTGACCTAGACTCAACTTCACTATAAGTAAACTTAATATCAAACTTCTTGGGTATATATATATATATATATATATATATATATATATATATTTATATATAATGCCGCATTTAGGCATAATGTAAATGTCTAAATGGGATAGGTTTATTAGTCTTTAATTCCTGGAGTTAGGAATCAATCACAGATAGTGATTGATTCACTTATCAATGTATGCTTATTTTCGTATATCAGATCACCAGTGCGTATAATATCATTAGTATAACTACAACAGTAATAACATTTTTGAAAAGCGAAAGTGTAGATTTTGTGTACGAAATAATCTCTTACAGGAGAACATGATATCAATTGTTTAAATGTGTCAATAATCATTTATTAGTTATGAGAATCTTGAAATCATTGATCCATTTTGAAATATTTTTATTAAATTGAGGCCCTGAATATCATCAGACTTGTGGCCATATCTGTTGTATTGCGTATTCTTTTGTTTCATTTAAATTCATTTTCTGATTTTTGATTCTTTAGTGGACTTCGTAATAGTCTTTTGAGAATTATCACTCACTGCTTTTGGTTTTAGGCATGATTTACCAAAAATCATTATCCTCTTCAATGCAATTGCCTCTCATTCAGATAGAATGTCTCCAGCTTTTCTAAACAGAGTCTGTCATATTCGTATGCTGTTATTGGATTTTGCTAAAGTATTGGTAAGGAAGATAAATTGATGTTAGGTATTTTACAAATATTTTCAAATTTTTCCTTTGAAGAGTATATTGTTATAAACGCAAGTTCAGTTGGAATGAGTTTTTTTTTATTGTAAATTGGACTCGGTTGTTGAAGACACATTTTATCTACTTTCTCCTCCATCCATTTTTCAATTATACCCCTGAGGGTGCTGCGGTGTGATGTGTAAAAAGACTCGAGACCGCAGGAGGTTTGTTTGGCTCCAACCTTTTCCAAACGACCCTCTGTTTCCTTCGCTAGTATTCCCTTGTTTCCCGTTACCAACATGAGAGTCAATTTATTTACCCAGGTTTCATTATTAATTTTGCACTCATCAGTGCCTCACATTGGAGCGCATTTCATGAAATTGGAAAGCTGCCAATTCTGTGATCATTTGTAATCACTTCAGTGCCCCCTGTAAAATAGTCTATGAACGCCATTGTATCTGGTCGAACATGCAGGTAAACTAGTCATGTTGTATTCTATTAAATGTTTCAACGTTTTAAAATAATCATAGAAGTGTATATATATTTTGTATCAGTCTCAATAGTCTAAAAATTAATCAGTTTTCATGAAAATATCTAACTGGGGGATCTGAGAGTTTATTTCTCGTAATTTTTCTATCCTCGGGGTAGGACGGATGGTCATTACTGTCATCACTAGATACACTTGTTTTTATACCTCACAGCCGATATATACAGATTAGTTTTATCACATCTGTAATAATAATTTTGTAGAGCTAAAGTGAAGATTTGATATTACGACCCTTTGTTTTACTAAATAATCTCTTTCAGTAAAACATTTTTTTATGTTTATTGCAAATGTGTCTGTTACATGGAGTTTTTAGTATAGTTTTCATGTAAGGAGATTTCATGAGTATATTTGTATGTTCGATAATTTTAGATAAATATTTTTAATGAAAGTGTTTCTTATGTCTATTTTTTTCTTTTTCAGAAAGGTATAAAATTTGTTTTAGCTCGGTTTATAACGAGATCTTTCTCCATTACCCATCTTCAAAATGCATGCTGCATAATCTCAAAGGCGTACTGTACTGGTCTAGCATCCTCTTCTTCTGTTAATAAGTTCATTTGCATAACATTGCATATCAAACCTTCATTATTTAGAGTACGCTGCAGGTTATCCACAACACCTCCCTCAGGACAGTCTTCAGTGTTCACAATTTCAGTTGTGGTACATTCACTTGCAATAATTATTCTTTTATTAGATTATTGTAATCCATTATTTCCTTCCTGCATAATTCAATCTTATATTAAATGCTGATTAATTTATTCAAAGGTGTCTATCATTAACTTCACTTATATCCAAGAAGTAAGCCAGAGTGTTTTCTTTATTACTTCAAGATCTTTCTAGTTTGTGAACCGAAATTTTTGGAACAGATTCAATCAGTTTGCCCTTGCGGTCGGTGTGTTGTTGTTTATGAAGATTGTTATCAACACAAAATCCTCATATTATTATTAGTTAGAGCAGTTGTCATTTTTAATGTAATATTACTCTTTTGATATTCTAAGCTTATGAAATATACATAACCTAACGATAATACTTTGTACGATGTTTTATGTTCTTTACCAATAGAGATGTAACTTAAGAATAGTAGCCTTTCTTAATAACTATTTTCCCTGCACAAATATGATCTAAGTCAATGTAATTCTTAATCATACCAATATATATATATATATATATATATATATATATATATTTTGTG
This sequence comes from Hermatobates lingyangjiaoensis, assembly GCA_026182355.1. NCBI lineage: Eukaryota > Metazoa > Arthropoda > Insecta > Hemiptera > Hermatobatidae > Hermatobates > Hermatobates lingyangjiaoensis. Next base: position 1,924,958 of record JAPFBL010000066.1, on the reverse strand, counting down.
TGTGTGTGTGTGTGTGTGTGATGATTCTATTTGTTAAAGGGGGTGACACGTAGTTTCAAATATTTTCAAATATCTTTTATTAAATCTTAAACAATGAATTATCATTAACTAGATTTTGTTGACAATTTTCTATGTCAAAGTAAACAAATATGACTGACAACTACGGCAGGTAATCCATTTTTACAAGTTGAGATTGCAGTTTTTATTGCTTTACTGCCATGAATTGTATATTGTTATATACTGCTATATTGTGGTATATACTATCATGACATTTTTTCTAGATTAATAATTTTAAATATAAATGATGAGGTTATATTGTTATCATTTGGCAAAATTCCGCTTTTTTTTTCCAAATATTTTTAATATTGATTTTCTGTGACTGACTATCTGACTAACATGTATTCTTCGAAAGACCTTTTTGATATGAATAAATGTTTAAAAGTCCTGTTAACATTCTTTTAGTCTTTTAGAGATTCCTTCGGTAACATTTTCAAAAAATTACATTTTTTTAAAAATGACAATGAATAAATTAGTTCAAAACAACACAATATACCAGTCCATGTTATAAAAATAGTTTTATAAAACTATTTTTTTAAGAAATATAAAAAAAATATGAATTTTAACAGTTTGTTTAATTGCTATTGATTTTTTTAATTATTTTATTAGTCTTAACTAATTAAAATGAATTGATTTTATTGTTCGTAAACTATATGTTGATGTTTGTCCCTTTAATTTCTCTGAGCTACGCTAGTAGGTTGTCGAGAACTGATGAGTGTATTTGTGGTGTTGATTGGGTTGTATGTTTGAGTGGTATCGACATTCTCTTGTTCTCAGACATTTTTTTCTCCTGTCAAGGTCAATTCTGAAATACTTTCTGAGAACAGTGTAATTCTTTTCCTTTCGGTAAGCTAATTTTTTCTTACATTATCAGTTGTTCTTCTAATTTGTGATGTGGGTAATACATCATAAGCTTTTAAGCTTACAATATGAGTGAGGCAAAATTCAGGCAACACAAGCTACTCACGCCACTAAGTCCAGGCAATATGCCTTAGTATCCAAGTTTATGTGTCATCTACCTGATTCAATACTTGTTATTACACATAACTTAAGAATAAAACAATGGGCCTGTTTATTTGACTGTGTTTGTTTGGTATTTGATTGAAAGGCACAGGGGCATAGTTTGTGAGTGTGGGCGACAAAGCGGGATTTTGTTGGAAAGCGGCTGAAGTGCAGGGTGGAGACAGCTGGGAGAGCAGTGAGATAACCTCTGCTCTGAGGCCAGACGCTCGAGGTCTATATCCGTTCTCTTTCGCAACGCTGGCCTATCTCCAATCCACTCTCGCTTTTATGTTTTCTCTTCATGCACCCCTTTATTATTTACTTTTCTCATCCCTTCTCAATCATTTACCAGTCGCTTCTTTTTCCGCATGCTTTTCTTATTAATATGCTTACTTTTGATACTAGCTAGGGTCGCTTTGAACACCATTCAATCTAAAAACTTTTCATTTGTTGATAATCTTGAAATCAATTCCCCAAGGCAATATTTTCCTACAGTACTCAGCATATTATCAAATAAACACCTTGTTATGAACAACTACCGATTAACTTATGTTTCTAACCGGACATGATAAATTGAAAAGTTACTTCAATAATTTTAAAATTGATGACTCAGCTTTATGCAACTGTGATAATCTCAGTGTCCAAACCTCGAATCACCTTCTCTTCCATTGAGCTCTCCTCAATAGCAACAGACACTTTGTTCTGTTTTCCGATTATCTTCGGAAAACTACAATGTTACAAGGGTTATACTGGCCACCAAGCAAAATTGAACTGTTAACAAGTTTATTTCATAGTTTTTACAAATTATTAAATAGCATAGATTTCATATAACATAGTGTAACAATATTAGACACTTATAATATAAAAAATGGAGTATGTGAAAATATTGCAATAAACTCCCTCCAAGTAGGGGTACCGCTTTGCAGAAAAAAAAATCTTGAAATCTTATTTCTCCTTACTATTCAAACTTTAAAGTACTTTCCTGGAAGTTACTATTGTGTGTAAATCAAGTCTACGCTAAATGATGCCAATCCGAAATTAACGTTCTTTCTTGCCTAACTAAGAGATCTCTCTTTTAAGAAGCTTCAATTGGAAATTGACGTTCAAGGGATGCTCTGGCCGAAAAATAAGTTCATTGCCTTATAGATCTAGTATATAGGAAGCATTATATGGTATACCTAAAGAGAAAACTGTAAGAGAATGTCCCCTGCTTACCCCTAGGTCTTTCCTTTTAGCACTTAAGTATCTGGAGCTTCATAACAAACGAGTTCTTTTATTCTTCTAATGGGTGATGTAGGTAATACACTATAACGTGGTTTCGGTTTGATTTTCATAGTCCTGACATGGGAGTCAGTTGAGTTGCTACTGGATGGAACAAAGGAGACCTCTGTTTATACCTACAACCAGTTTAATGCAGTTTTGAAAAAAAAAGTTTATTTTGTTAATCCCAAGGTTAACATTAATTAATTTAAAAAAGAAAAATCAATTGGAATGATTTCTTACTACAAAATAAATGTAATGCAATATAGAAGTGTACAAATAATATTGTGTTAGTCAATAAGATGTTCACATATTTACCTTTTGTTCGACAATACAGGATAGCCAGAAGGAGTTTGATTGAAAGAGCTTGAGGTATATTGCTTTGTGTGTAAACATAAAATCATTTATTGTTTTTCTCGTCCAGAGAGTTGAAGTTCACATTCCTTGACCCTAAGTTGTTTGTGTGTTGGGATTATATATGATTGAATTGAGGTGGCGCTAATGTACATATATATATGCTTTAAAAAAAAAAAACTAAAATCAGTGAAGGCAGACAGGCTCTAGCGCGCTTACTCGCTTGATATAATTTAAAAGTTGCAAATCTATTTGAATGGACTGCAGTTCTCGCTCAAGGTCACGTTGATCCTGTGATTAAACTGAAGCTCGACTGCGACTGTTTCAATGGAAAAGTGTCGTTCATTAAACAATCTGAAACGCTTCAATACATGTCAGTTACGAATTACTGATATGATTGTATGTAAATGTTTAATTATTTAATTTTGTTTTAAAATCTGAGATATATTTTTTTCTATTTTATGATACAAGTACTTGATTAAGTGATAATCAATTCTTTGATTCACATTATTTTTACAGTGTGCTCTACAAACGCAGATGCCTAATGTATTTTTGTTTTGTTTAGGTGGTGTTTTGGGCCCGCAGTGCTCTGGAAGGTCGTTTGAATGAAGCCAAGAAAAGCCCTACAACATCCGCTTCTTGCTTAAGTCTCCCGTGCGTTTTTTGTTTCTTGTTTCGTGTTCCTCACAAACTTTAAGTGGATTTGAACAGAGCTGAAGAACCACACGCCATCTACACCATCTGTCTTAGTCATCAATCTGGATTTGCAAGGTAATTTATTTAATGTTTAACTAGTCAGATATGACATTAGCTAATCGAGAAACCTCTAGAACTATAACTAAATATAGTTCTAAATATAGAACTATAAAAGCACCCTTTATGATCCATAAAGAATTTACCTTTCATGGATCAATAACAAGTCAGACGTGACTAATTTTTCTTATAGTTGTTATAACAGCATTATTGGAGAAAAATGAGACATGGTTAAGAAAGAATAAAAATGAAAGTTTTTAGAAGAGGAAAAAATAAAACCATGAAAACAGATATGTTTCTTTATTTTGTTTGTATTTTGGATATTTATGAGATTTCGTCGTAAGCTTTATAGGTATACAGCAATGGATTGCGTCTGACTGATTATAATAACTCGATTACTGTATGTACTAAATACATAATAGTAGCAAAACATGTTTTAAATAGGTCCAGCTCTGCTCTCCAGAAATGGGAATGGGGATGTACTTGTGTTTCTGTGGATACTCGTGAGCTGCTAAGGCACGTAATGAAGCCACTCGTGTAGACATATTTTTCAGAAACTGTCCTTTAAAGTACACAGTGTTACTTACGTGAGGAAGATAATCGTATATATCTTAATAAAAGATATTAATAACATTTGGCTTCATCGAAATGCCATTTGAAATTAGAACTTAGTCAATAGAAAGTTCAATGTTTAAATAAATATAAGTGAAATATTTTTTCTATTTGAAATAATTAAGGTAATTTCGTTAGTTTTATAGTAATAAATTTAAAAGCTCTTAAGTGGAAGAGACATCTGCTTTGGCATACTTAAAAGATTGTCTGTTTCAAAGCCAAGAAAATCGTTTCTTAAAAAAAAAAAATAGTATTTGAGCCAAACGAGTGTCTCGTTTGAAGGGAGATTTGCATTTATCACTAAGGGAAAGGTTTGGCAGTAAATAGTGTGGATTGAGCGCCTTCAAGCACACGAGCTGTTATTAATAAGATCACTTGACCCATATTGACTCGCCTCAGCAAAACCATATGTATTAACCAGGTGTCCTCTTCAATTTCATATTTCCTAGAATTTACTTTTTTTCTGATGCTAATAGAATATATATTAATCAGTTGAAGGTTTGGCTGGCTTGAATAAGGTTCCCTTTTTACTAAAGCCTTCTGGATTTGTTTAAATGTGTCGGTATACCATGTGAACGATCAGTGTTACCAAATAGTTTGTATATTGTCATTTTTTATTCTTTTCATTTTTTTTCAAGATGTCATGTTTTTTAAATGTTTTTACGTTTGTTGGTTCTGAAGTGACCTTAATTAGATTTGGTCTGATTGTCAAAGAGAACAACTTGACATAAATTGGAAACTATAAACAAATAAAATGTGAAAATGAATTGGTAACACTGACTGTCAAATTAACAAGCAGGTATTTCTGAGAATGTTCAACAGACTCTTGTCAGTGAATGGTCGTGTAGGGAAGAAAATTTACGATGAATCAGGAGTTTCAATTATAATGATTTATCTAGTATTCTCTAACGTGACGTTGTTCTAAGAGACTTATAATGTTTAATTATAATATTTTTTTGTTTTTTATTAATTCAGTATCAATATTCATGTTTATTTTAGTTTTAATACGTTTTTAGTTTTAAAATACCTTAGTAATGATTTTCTTTATAACTTCGGCCTACAGAATATTATCTCGAATTCGCAAATTGATTTCCTGAGCAATTTCCTTGGTTTTTCTTGTTTTCTTAGTTTTCATTTGGGAAGAGCCAGTGTTATAATTACTTCCTGCGTTTGCTTAATTTAACCGTAAAGGCGTCCTATTTTATTTTTTCTTTAAAAAATAATTTTCTGAAATACTTTGTTTTAGCGTTATTGCTGCTCAGATGTTTCATGTGCCGTAGTTACTCCAGAAAATAGAAACATCGTCTTTTTAAAGCCAATCTGTCCGACGTTTTATTGTTCTTACTCAAGCTGTCGTCAGAGTTCAGGTGTTTAGTCCAATTTATGATAAAAGAAATAGGGATAATATCTGAAGCCTCAATCCCTAAAGATGAAGAGCTGGAAATATTAAATGAGTTTACGGTACAAGAACCATTTCGTTGTTTATCTAAAGCGTGGTATGCACAACTTTTGTTATTTAATAATCTATTTGGAAACATCAAATAACATCCATTTCACAACCTTAGTTAAAATGATTCATTTCATGTAATAATGATCTGCCTCATGTAAAGGTTACCTATTTCATAACCTCAAGTTAAGATTACCTTAATATCAGAACCTCAGGCAATGATGATCTATTTCAGAACTTCAAAGCCCGAAGAAAAATAGATCTATTTTAGAATCTCAAGTAAAGATTATAACCTCAAATATAGGTGATCTATTTTGCAATTTTAACTAAGATTCAGAACCTCAAATACCGGTTGTCTATTTCAGAACTTCAATTATAGGTTAACCTCAAGTAAAGATAATCCATTTCAAAAGCTCAAGTAGGATTGAATACGAAAGACTTTCGACTCGTCTAGGGTCTTCATCAGGTTTGAAGTATAGTAAAGTGAGAAATCGAGTAAGGTGAACAGCTTGTTACAATATGTTCAGGTGGTCACAACTAAACGAAAAAATTAGGAGAAATATTTGAAGAGGAAGAAAGTGAGAAAACAGATAATAAAAAAATTACATTTAACATAAAAGAATTAATAAACTAAAAATCAATTGATTTAATATTAATTAAAATGATAATGGAGTTCATAATTGAATAGAAACAAATATGTAAAAAATAATTTCAAAATCCCTGTACAATCTAACGGTTTAGGTTGATGCCTGGACATACATGAGCTCCTATGAGACATATATGGGCTTCTTCAGAAGCTTTGAATATATAAAGGTAGTTGAATAAACCATTCTGCGAGCTAAATAAACTATATTTACAGAAAAAAAACATATACAAGGAGACACAAAAACTCCCCACTATATTTCGACTGCGTTGTCATCAGGTAAAAAGATGTGAGTCGAAATATATTGGAAGTAGTGAATTTGTGTACTCTCTTGTAAGTTTTTCCTGGAATTTAGTTTGCATAAATTATATATAAACTAGAACAGTAATGGAATTTAATTATCGTAGCTTGCTATTTATGGAATAATGACATAGGGTGGCGTGTTCTTCTTAATACTGGTTCATTTTACACATATAGTGAGCAACATTAATGGATGGCTTTATGAATTATGTTGTTATTTATACCTTTTTATGTTTAATGATACGTTTAAACTTTTCTGAGTCGACTATTTTGAGTAGAAACACTAAATAACCCGGCGTAGGCTTGCTAAGTATTGTTGGTATAGTCGTTTTCTGCAGATGTTAATTTATAGCCAAGCGCCTATCTGTGGCCTTATCAGTTTGAGATAATAGATAGAGCAATGCGATAGTTATCAGTTAACGCCACTTTTCAATGGTCAGGGTAATATAGCCTTTGGACTTTGTAACAGATATGGATTGAGCAACTGTTGGTGTGTATGTGGGGGAGGGGAGGGGGTTGGTTTATTATTAAAGGGGTGAAAAAGTCAGGGCAGGGAGTGTCGTGCGCAGCACCCACGTGGAGACTAGGGCTACCTCAACATGGACCCCTAGGGTCAACTAGGGCCCTATCAACACTAAAAGGTTTAAGCCTATAAGTATGTGCATTGGAAAACAGTCAATTTTACTGTATCCCGTAATGTGGCAAAGGTCATTTCTAAAATTTGTGTCAAATAATAAATAAGCCAAACTTTCTGACCCCTAGAGCAACACTGAAAGGTGTTTAGCCTTTACATTGATTCCTTTCATTCAGTCATTTCAGCTGACTTATGTTGAATGACTAGGGCTCTTTGTACTAGGGCCTGTGGTGAAAAATCCAGAATTTTTCCTCTCAACAAGAGATAAAACACAAATCTTACCGATTTGATTTAATTTATGGAATTTATAATTTTAAAGTGATCATTATTATTATCTCAATTAATATTTCCAGTGATGATATATATAAGATTATATTAATATTTTTAAGGAATTTATTTAAACAATTATATATAAAATAATATAGTTGCAGCATCTGTTATCAAATTGTTTCTAATGTTCACTCACAAGTTATGCACAGCTCTCGAGGATTTTGCCTGGAGACTTGGTTTTCTTTCCCTCATTCTAATCTTTCTAGTGTTTTTGAAGTAGACCTCCCCCCTGTAACTCAATACATTCTGAAACTAAACGAAGAAGGTTGTTTGCGATGTCTGTTATTTATGCGTTTTATAAGTGCGATGTGTCGTGACGTCATGCACATGATGTTTATTTTGATTCGCATTTTGGTGGTCTATCGATCAGTTTAACAGGCCATACTGCCAGTGATGTACCAAATTAATATCATTAATTACGACTTTAAGAGCTTTATATTAATGATTTTTTAATAGTATATCTATATTGAGAACATTGATGGTCAAAAATAATAAAATATTTACAAAATCGGTAGCAAAATATTACTATTAAAAAATACATAGACAATTATCTTTTTTCATCCTCAAACTTTTATTTGTAACTTTTTTCTGTGACGCCAACCGGGAGCCCAAAAACTCAAAAATTTCGTGAGTATCAAATTGATGGTTTACCATTTGTTTACATTTTGTCAATAAAGTGGGCGTTCCTATGTTAATTTTTCTTATTTTATGATCTTTATACTACATCATCTCTTTATACTACATACTTTATACTCATTAGTGTAATTAAAACACTAAGTTCATTAATGCTGGTTGTTGAAAACTGTTCTTTTCTTAATGCACGCGTAAAAACATGAATTCATGCAAAACCTTTTATCTATAATTATGAATTATGTTCGTTTTTATTTGATAGGTTAGTTCTGATTTTGATTCATTTAAATTTTAGGATATATTCTGTACAGTTTATTCATTTTCGATACAAATGTAATTTTTTTATCAATCATAAATTAATAATGTTTTATTTTTTTAGAAAATTACTTTCATTTAGATACCGTGCCGGTAAGTTACTTGTTCTAGAAATATAATTATAAAATAGAATAAAAAAGAGCAAGATAACATTGAAAATAATATTATTTCCTGTTTGATTGGTATATGGAAGGCTAGTGATTTGTTTATCAAATTCAGTTTTCTTGTCAGCACAATTGCTATAGGTGGTGCATAAGGTGAGATGGGCAATAATTGATACTCGTGAACTATGAGGGAGTATAGACGGGTCAGAAGTAGAATTATAAATAAACAATGGAGTAGACCAGGCGTGAGTCAGACTTGTCGGCTTGCATTGTCTCCCCTTATTGACGATGGTTTGATGGAAGCAAACAAGTTGGTTTGTGTAGCTAAGTCTCCATGTTTTCAATGAAAGACTTAGGTGCATGGTAATGACGCTAAACAGGTATAGCTCAGCCAAACATGTTTACAATAAGCACTTGATTCAATTTAGTTTTTCGAAAATATAATTAATATTAGTCATCACGCTGTGTGCCTTGTATGATATGGTCAAATGATTTCGGGCCTTCAGCTTCAAGTTGATTGGCTGTTGCTCTTGTAGGTTAAAGACTCCGCATCAGCACAGTCGAGGAGATAACTTGCAAAGTAAGGCTGTTGGGATTAACTTTCACTGTAAGCTGTGCGGTGCCACCAGGCTTCATTTCCTTAAAGGTTGTTTCCTTGTGCGATGGTGTGGCCAGCCTTCGCGTTAGCAGGCTTGACCACAGCGCGTATAGGACGTTTCACTTTGATTATATTTACGATACGCAATCAGCTCTCCATGATGTAGCTAAAGATAAGAAATTATTTGCATCAGCTGTGTGATGTACAAAAATAAGCTTATATATTGATATGTCCTTCAATCACTACCTGTACTACCTCAGGAATGAAAGACTAATAATCATATCCCATTTAGATGTTTACCTTATGCTTAAATGAGACGTTATATATTATATACTCAAGAAATTTGATATTAAGTTACTTATAGTAAAGTTGAGTGTAGGCCACTCCAGATATTTTTAGTAGTGTCATCAAAACTTCATTTAAATATATGGACAGGATTGATGGTTTGTAAATCTCCAGCAGTCTGTTTTGTTCCATATTTTCATTTAATAGTTCAGACAATTTTTAAAAGAAATAGGTTTAGAAATTACTTTTATTAATTTATATTGCGACTAATTAATTTAATTTATATTGATTATATATATTTTTCGTTTTTGAAGAAATAGTTTAATACGTTTCTTTGATGTTTAATTATTATTTATAAAGGAAACAGTGATAGAAGGGGACTATTTTAAAATGAGATAATTTAGATTGCATGTGATTGGTGCACCGGTAGAGCAAGTCATTCTAAAAAGGCGCGAATACTCTCCCTTGATTAGTCCTCCGCGTCCTTCTTGGAACCTTTCAAACGGTTTTAACCTCTGTATTGCTTATTTCGTTCTCTAGTCAATAGTACTTCAAATAGTAAGTACAAATTCCTTTTTAACTTATTTTTGTACACTTAATGATTTTTTAATTAGTTTAATGTTAACTATTATTATTTTCATAATTAGCAATTAAAACGATTTCACAAAACTAGATAAACTAAACCAACAGAAACAATATACATAAAAGATTTCACAAAAACTTTCTATTATATTTCGACTGTCTTGTATAAAGATGTAATTTTCTACGAAGAAAAGCGACTTTTATGTGTGTTGTTTCTCTGGAATTATTTTCATAAAAGTATATCAAAATAATTAATTAGTTCCGAAATAATTACTACTAAACATTTAATACCTACATATAATAAAGTATTGAATAGATTTATTTTTAGTTAATTCATGTTATTTTAAACCTTATTGACTAAATTAGTTATAGTGAAAACGATTAAAAATACTTAACAGTAGAGTATTTAAATGTATTACCCTATATTTATAAAATTAAGAGTTTGTTCGTCTGTGTTTCCTATTGCTTTTGAGAAATGTTTTACTCCATTTGAAAATTTGAAATGATTTAATGACATAATGTGAGACGTAAGAAGAATAAAATTCTTATATGTAAAAAATGAATGCCAATCAAATATATCATTTCTGATGTTTTCCATTTACACAAGTTTTAAATTATATTTAAAAGCCGACTTTGAATTTGATTGAGTATGTAAAACTGGCTAATTACTGATATCTTTTTTTCTCAATATATATTTACAGCAACGTTATAACCGAATATAGCCCAATGGAAAAAGTTACTTATGTTATGTATAGTGTTAAAAGCTACTTGTTGTTGACTTTTTTGTGTTTATGAACCTGATTATCTTTGAATAATATTGAATTAAGAGGAATGGACTCCTTAGTTTTATATTACCAAACAGATACTAATTTTATAGTGATTCGATGAGAGACGTTTTTCAGAATCAGATCCTCAGCTAAATATGACTACCTAATGACTTCACGTTATACAATACCTCAGGCAATGCAAAGTCGCAAGACCTGATCATACGATCACGAATGTGACTCCTTCCATATTCGTGAAGGACGACCTGACAGACTGACGTCCCAACCCCGTCCTTATGATTACTGACCTTAACAAAACATGCAGGATGAGAATTTAGCAGTAGTGGGCCTCTAGTCCAGGACTGCTAATTACGACGTGCACTGATGTGCATTGAATATTCGTTGGTCGCTGGAGATCCATTGGCTATAGCATCAAAAGTCAGTTTCTTCTGCAAGAGTTATTTTGTAACACGATATCGTCAGTTTGAGTTTATAAAAGTGTTATTACTGCTGTGGCAATATATATGATATTATGAATGATCAAACCACAATAAGTCGGGTTTTTGACTCTGACGAAGACTGCTTGTTACGGTTGAAAGATCTTAGTCTTGTTTTCCCATTTCTTATTGTGGTTTGATCATTGATTGTTATTTCACGTATTTATGTGAAATCTTTTTATTTATATGATATTATATGCATCAATAATGTGATATAGAAATAAGGGCATATATTGATAACTCACTATCACTATCTATACTACCTCCAGGAATCAAAGAGTAATAAACATCTTCCATTAATACATTTATATTGTGTCTACATGTTACATTATCTACCCAAGAGGTTTGATACATATTTACTTATAGTAAAGTTGAGTGTAGGCCACTCCAGATTTTTTTTGTTGACGACCTGTGTGGTATTGACAGTAATAATTCTATATTGAATACTTTTCTAGCCAAGTTGGAATTGTTTCTTGAAGGTATGAATAGATTGCAGTTTGAATGGTAAACGTGTGCAGTTTGCTAGGACTTTAAGATTTATGCATTGCAGTTATTACTGCGAATAGCACCAGATTGGCGGTTACACTGCACCGGATGGACTAATGAGCAGATTCTTATCTTCTCAGTTCCTTCCCTGACCATCGCAACTCTATGAGCGTGGGCTCAATATAGTTTCTCTTTGTTTAGATTCGTTTTTAATATGTTGTCAAAGATTTTTTTTGTTTTCAGTCTTTTAATTTATAAAATAACTATTTTTAATGGTAAATATTAGAAATTCAATACATTAAATATAACTATTCGACCATGAAAGTTAAATTGCAAAGTTGTTCGAGTTATTACTTTCCTTAAAGGTGACAGTCATTGATGCTTCGTTTTTACGTATTGTCTATGCTATTAGATAGAATAAGAATAAGTGATCTCGGACTAAGTTAGGTTGGGTTGCAGTGGAGTCCCACAAGGGAACACACATAGGCCAAACATTGGCCTTTTGTGATACAATACAATGTACCTAAATTTTGCCTAGCTCATGTGTATTTAGATAGAGATCTTTCTTACATCACAAATAGACTCCTTCATGTGTAATCAGCAGTACTTTACTCTCAAGTCAAAGAGTGTGCCATGTGTGGTGAAGGATCTTGTCTATAAGGTGGTCATTCTTCAACCTTAACGTATTGAAGTTCGGTCTGATTCAATGATGCGATGAGGATCGTCTCTTAAACCAAATTCTTAAAAAATATATTAATGTGCCCACCAACATCACTTGGCTAAACACCAATGAATACATACCTACCGATGTAGTAATCTATTGCCTACCTACTTTTGGTTGCACACAAAAAATTAACTTTTTTACCGTTTGCAGAAATTTTTTTTTGGAACTTGTCCGTTTGGGTGATGAAAAAGCCTCTTTTATAGGACATTATTGGTGGCAGGCAGGTGTTTTTTGGGATGGTATTTAGTAATTTGTGTTTAGAGATAATAAGCCACATTTTTAATCTTCTTCGAAAAGTAATAAAAAGAGCAAAACCTTGGATAACCCTCTAGTAAATGAAGATTGACTTGTCTGCTGTAGGATGGAGGTAATCTTGCAGCGTGACGCAACCTTTTTCCAATTCGCTCCGAGCCAATCCTCAGTTAAGTAAACCTTTACTTAGCTGATGTCATGCACCTTTTCCAACCTCATGCTGTACACACGACCGTACACGCCATCATATCATTTCAACTAAAATTCCATCCAACTTTTGACGGATTTTTAACTTCATTGTAATGCTTTGGCATGAAAACATATTTATTTTAAAAATGACAATTTTTTTTCTTTAACTATTAACGACCAGGTTGTATTCATGATAGAATAATTTCGTGCGTGTATGAAGAGGAGGGTTTAATTAATAAGATTTCATGGCTACAACTTGCAAACTAAAAAAACGGTAAATGAAGGAAAGATTTCGTATTTTCTTTCGTCTTTCCTAGATTACCCGGGAATCAGTTGCGATATGCTAAAGATGTTTATTTCTTAAAGAAATAAAACACTGAAAATAAAACTAGTAGCTCACATCAATAACAAAAATAATGTTAGTTACAAAAATATTATATAAGGCAAGTTGAACTAACAAACAACACTAATGAAAAGTTTACAATTTATTAAAAAAGTAACGTCTAGTTGTTATTTTATATAATTTTTTTTAATCATTGTAGGGTAAAAAGCTAATGAAATAGACTCCACATGTAGAATTTTATTAGTATAAACAATGCGTTTCGAAGACGTTGTGTTCTTCTTCAGCCATTAACTAAAACAAAATACAATATCATCAGAGAGTTATCTCTAGTATAAAGTAAATTATACAAAATAAAATAAGGAAGAGAGTGCATACCTAAGGGTGGGTGTCTATGGTACAACTGACTGGAAATAGGATGGAATTGGGTGAGGGTATGCAGTGTACATCTGTTTCGTATTGGAAAGCAGGTAGATTTCTTTGTTATTTTTTCCCTAAAGGTTAGGCAGGGCCTTTACATTTGCTCTAAGACTAATTGTAGCAAACATATTGAAAATATAACAGAGAACTATAACCAAATACGAACAACAAATATAAGAATACAGAAATAATTGAATTTTTCTTAGGAGTGTTTTTTTAATTTATCCCTTAATATAACGTCTTTTATTTGAATATTGTTATCTTATTCTTTTGGTACTGAGTAGCAGACGTTCCTGTCTGTGACCGGTATTTTACAAAAATCAGAGATGATACGTGGTATTCCAAAATATTATTAGAAATTATTAAATAGTAGAAAATATCATTGTAGTACAGTCCATAAATGTCATTAGATATGAAGTTTCTATTATGTTTTGCAGTTTTAGATATTGAGCTCAAATATGATTTTATTCTAGGCATACTCCTTATTTAGTACGCAGGTAGGTAGGACTCGCTTTTTTTAAGCGAGCAAATTATGGTAAAAGCAAAAGAAATTAAAATCAACTAAGAATACCTACCGGCTACTCTATCAGCCACGTAAAAATACCTGCATATCTATATAGGTTTTGTTTGTCATTGCTAGGAACTAACTCATTTCAAGTATTTTTACATTTTTATATTAGAGAAAAAAACTATATTTATATTAAAAATCTACAGGTATTTTTAGGTGCCTAACACTGTAGCAGGTAGTTGTTACTTGTTGGCTAGCCAAGCACAGCTCAAAAGTCCATAACTTCTCTTCTATGTTAAATTTCCAATCCATTCATATCTTAGGGTTTAAGTTAGACATACGTAAACCTTCTGTCAAAGTTTTAGCTTGCTATGATTTATGGTGGCTGAGTTTGCTTGTGACAAAATTTTTGGACAAACAAAGAGAAATTTGTCTAAGGGTAGATGATGTTTCTCTAATGTATGAAACGTAAAGATCACTTGAAATGATTCAGTTCTAACAAACCGTCCTTTTATTTATAAGGATTCCTATTAAATTAAATGTAATCTTTGGTGTGTGTTTGTTTGTTCGATCGCGCAGATCGTAATAAAACAGAAGTTATAAGTAATAAAACAATCTTTATGCAAATCCTTATACCAGTGTTATGTTCTGTTATTTTATGATCATATACTGTACCAAGTAGGATACAGTGTTTTCTAGAGTTGTTATGAACTAAACTTAAAATTAAGTTAGCTTTAAGTTACCTGACTTTTTACTTTTTTTTCAGACACTATTAGGCATAATTATTTTAATGAAGTTTGCAGATTAATATTATTACAGAACGAGATTGCACCCAGCGCTCTGTTGTTGGGCAAATGCGGGTCTTGTTTCTTAATTGGTAATCATTATAGTTAAGGACTAGCCTTACACCGGTTCTAAATCAGTGATTGAAGTTTCGCCATGCTTATTCTTGTTCAGAGAACAAGTCGTTAACGAGCACGTGTTATCGTGCAGACTTGGATTGACGCCTTAATCCAGTCTATCACTATACTTACTTTAAATCTTTAGTGCCGCACTACGAGCGAAAAGTGTGGCTCATTTCCTATTTGGCACCTGTTTTATCTGTCAACGAGTTGGGTTATTTCTACATTGGGTGTTTAAAATGTTCCAATCAAATTTATTGGAGTAGGGATCTTTAACAAATACTTGATATTGGAGTAGCTTGGGATTATCAGCTTAACGTGTCTACAAGGCATATTTCATGAGACATCTAAGTCCATGGCCAATATGGGAACTTTAATGTTCAGTACTGATGGCAAGACATTATCTGTTGGACAAACTGGCAAACAGCTAATCAATCGTGATCCCATTTATATTTTCAGGGAGGAAAGTGTGAAGTACATGTTAAACAAATGCAAGATGGTCTCCTTTTCGGGGTCTTGGTGTGATGACTGTATTCTATGCTTTATGGCATACCAAGGCATTTGCAACACCACATGCCTCAGCTATTCTTTAGCTCTACTAATACTTTAGTCGTACTAAGCAATATGTTTGTGTTTATATGCAAGTTAGTATCTTTTATACCACTTTCTGTTCATTACCTTTAACAATTAGTTTAAAACCCTATTTCAGTGATCCTCTAGTGTAAAGCATTAGTAGGATAATAAGATTTCACAAAAACACGTGAAATAACAATCAATGATCAATGCACTTTACACCGTTTTAAAATACTACTCTTCCCTTCCACTCCTCTCAACCCCTCACCTTGATGTTTCTGCATCTAGTGTGTCAGTTGGGTTTTTGACTCTGACGAAGACCACTTGTTACGTTTGAAAAATCTTAGTATTTTTCTCATTTGATATTGTGGTTTGACCATTAATTGTCCAGTTAAGTCTATTAGGATGTATGATGTGGGTTGATTGAAGTAAAGAAGTGTTTTAGACCCAGGAAAGTTTCAACTCTTTATTCAACAACCGGTTTTCATTGAATTTGCATAGTTTTCACTACTTTTGCAATTTTGTACTCTTAATTGAACTAAATAATAAGGTTTGATGCATTATTATGATCTTTAAAGCCAGTAAATATTACTCTTACGTAAGCTACTATTTGGTTAGGAATTTCTAAATCTTTCTGAAATTTTTAAGTACATAAATTAAATTAATTTCCTAAAATAAAATTACATAAATATCTATTTACGTTAAAAAAACACAGAAGTGCCTAGTCCTTATGTGTATACTCACAATACTCTTCTAAGCGGAGGTTTGGTGTGTTTCTTAAATCAAACGCTTTTCTAAAAGTTGTAAATATTGTTTCATCATTCATTTATATTAACGTAAGTGTTTTAAAGCTTACAAATATGTTTTCTCCATATTATAAATGAATATTAAGAGTGTATATTGATTGTACATTTATTTTTAATTCCGCTTATCAATATTTCTTTACATTTTCTCCATTAATTACTGTATGAAATCTAGATACACTAGCAAAGAGTCAATTAATCGACCCACGACTCTAAGCCGAGTAAAGGGATCTTCCTGCTACGTCACTGAAGAGGTTTTGAACGTATTGCATAGGTTGGTTAAGTTGTTTAAGAAAGAGTTCCTTCGATTAATCACGGTTAAAATATTATAATACTATGTTGTCATAATTAACTTAACTTGGCATACTAACGCCTTTTTTTATAAACTAAAGATAATTATTAATATTGTATTATTGTACAGATTTTTTTGTTGTTTTATAAAAAAAGGCAAATCGTTGCAGTGTTGGAAGGAAATTGGAAGAAGATGGAATAGTGAATGACGGAAATGCGTGACTGAACATGAGCTGTTTCCTCGGTAGATTATAAAAATTATCCTAGGCCGTAAGAAGCGGGCAGCAGAAGTCATTCCTGCCGGCTCTACCACTACTGGCACTTTTCAATCAACCCGAGAACATACGCACCCAATGTTCCCTCTAAATTTTCATGCATCTGCGCGCACACACAATCTCTCTGAGAAATGTTCCCTCTAAATTTTCATGCATCTGCGCACAACACAAGCTCTCTGAGGAGACTAGGACCACAGTAAGTGATATATACATATATATATTACTCATAGAAAGATTGTAATTTCTATGATCTTGAAATATGATCAATAAAATTAAAAAAATGTCTTGTCTAAAAAACAAAAGTGACTATAGGAAGTTTTTTAAAAATATTTTATTTACATTTTTTTGTACTTATTTTATTTTGTACCCTATTGAATTTAAAAAAATAATAAAAAGCGCATTTCACGATTGTATGAAGTTGATAACCTAAAAAAATGGTGTATTTTACTTTTCAAAATGCTACTTCATTTTTTTCAAAGGTTATAAAAAAATTTTTTGGGCGACTGTATGTCCACTTTTTTTGTGCGCTGGATTAGTTTTGTTGTGTGCAGAGCATGCGCGCTGCTTACAGGTAATGTGCCGCTCACCTATCCTATTTCTCATCGTCTTTTATACAACTTAGTTTATTATTTTACTATAGGCCCAGCGTAGCAACTATAATAACAATCTATGCTGACATTTTGAAAGATTTACACCTTTTCATGCCCCTCAAAGATAAAAAACATTTTTTATTTTTTTTTCACTGATGACATCAGTCAAAGACCTGCATTTAAAGAATTGAATGAAATATATCACTTTTTAAAATCTCTTAACTCTTCTTCTTACCACCGAACAAGAGTCTATGTGTTTCAATCTATGAGGGCAGATATGTTAATGAAGAGTGCCTTGTAAATTATCACAATTACACTTTTTTAACAAATCAGTCTTTTATGTTGGATTCTGCTGCTAACTTTTTTACCAAGACTTGACCATCATCAGGGTTTTTTTTATATATCTGAAATAAAGAAGATATATATACATAAAAGGAATATAAGAAAACTTACTTGCACAATGATGTCTTTTGAAAAGAAATGTAATATCGTAGTGTAATACGATAAATTTAATTTGTAAATACTCTTATAAAAGAAACAAATTCAAGATATTACTATTAGATTTGAATAAATAAACTATGTTAAAATTATCAATATCTTTTTTAAAATTTACAGTTGAGAAATTAAATGTAATTTATTCAAGTTAAATAATTGTCTGGATTTTATTTTTCTTTTGCAACACTGATTTGTAACCTTCACTACTGTATTAATAAATTTGATTGTAGATAGGAGATTTTTTTTAATTACCTTTTATTTTTTTCATTTTCTCTTTTTATTCTTTCTATTGTTTCCAAAAATGAATACCCTGATGATGACCTTGGTAGCAAATAATTAATCTGTTTTTTTAAATAAAGAACAGATATTTTTGGTAAAAAAGTGTGATTTTTGATAAGCTACAATCCAATACTTTTAAAGTTTTATTGCTTTGTCTTCTGACTTTGTAAGGTAGTGGGACACTGAGTCAAACAGCATTCAGCAGGTACTTGTAAACATGTATGTATTGATTAGCTTCAGATTAAAATGGCCTGAGCGGACTGGAAACACAATAAGATAGTGATAAGAATACAGACGGTAACAAACAAGACGGCCTACGATATTCCGATGTGCGTCGTTCTCAAGTAGATTTCGACTGTTTGTATGTAGTGGAATATCCCAGTGAGTCTTGCTTCAAACTGCCACTGCTCTTATCATTACCATATTCTGCATATATTCATTAATATATATGTTTCTTCCATAGGAGAATCTCCCTTTTACATCAAAACCCTGTATAGTTTTGCTCGTTTGTGTTATTCCTCTCTCTGATTTATGTATAAACAAATGGCACACTCCGTTCATACATCTTTCAATACTGTATTACGATTTCATTTGCCTTTATCTTTATTTATTTATCTTCAATACTTTCACTATGTCGTATTCTTTTTATTTTTGCTATATATTTCAATATAAAATTATTATATAACATAACATTTATAGTAGTTTGGAATTTAAATAAATATATATTATTAGAGTTCAAAGATGGGCTTCTTGAGGATTTTGGTCTAAAGAAATCCCCAGGCACCCATCTTCCAACTTCAAAAATCAGTGGTCGAGATGCTACATCAATATTTATTATTAGAGTATTTTTGGGTTAGTTTTATTAGGTGATTACTTGTTTGGATCTTATATTGTTTTTAATATAGATTGGTATAAATATATTGAGTATATTTCATTTACTAATTAACACTACTGCTTAATTAGTAGTAATTTTATGTGAACGACCATATGATTATGTTTTGTAGTTTAAATGTTAAGTTTGCAGTAGACACTATTGTTCAATGATGCGATATGGCTTTTTTTTTTAAATATTTGATTTCCGTACTCTTGAATGAAATAACCGCCACCAATGTTTCATAACAATTGTATTTGTCTTTATTTAGTCTGGAGGGAGATTCTTAGGTGTTTAAGAAAGGCGTTAAATAGACAAATTGTATAAGTGACCGTTTGAAGATTGTGAAATGTTTATCAGTGGTCTGATAGGGATGGTTTCCGTGGATTATTGGAAGCGGGGCAGTGACGTACAGGTGTTGAGGAAGCTAATGAGCACCAGAGCTTTGCCTGCAGTCATGACTTGAGGAGGAACCATTCGATTTCTGCCCACTCTTTGCCATTTAGCAGCTAAAGACTCTAATCCATCAAAGAAGTCATTAAGTAGCATTAATAGGGGAAGGAAGACGCCCACTGGGTCTGCTAGACCTCGACCGGCCATCAAGCGCTATTTAACTGACCATCTACATTAGACCAGACACTCGATGCTGTTTACTGCTATTATCATTTCAAAACCTTGAATATTCCGTCTCTCCCAACATCGTCATTTACTCAATGCTTTTGTTCCATTCCTTCATCGTATTCATTCTTAAGAGTTTTTACAATAAATAACTGACACTATCGTACGTCGTGCTTTCTATTAAAATGTAAACTTTTAGGCATTTTTTTTATAAAAAGCAGATTTAACCATTAATTATCGTTTAAACCGATTCAATAGTGGGTTAAAAACGTCAGCCCTTTACAGTCGTTTTGTATGATCGGTGATTCTACATTTGGAGTTCTAAATTTTGCATAACTCAAGTGTATTTAGAGTAAGGATCTTTGACAAGTATCTGACATCGCACAGGCTCGGGAAGGACAGCTTAGCTGTCCGCTTAGCTCTCCGAGGGACGACGTAATCATATTTATTTACAACCCGCGTGAATAAATTGAGGGCCAGGTTGGTATCGAACCCTGGGCCTACCAGTTCAGAGGCGAGTACGGTAACAACTGAGCTAACCTGACCCCCGATTTAACCATTAGATTGTGCCTATAATGAATTAGAATATGTCTTTTTGGTGACTAGTTGATTGTGTTTCTGTTTTCATAGAGAAGCTGTGGTAAGGTGTCGTTTATATCTGATGCAGAGGTTTGTACTTGGGCTAATACTCTCCTTGGCAAGGGTCAATCCAAATCGTCCAGTAGCAGCTTCAAGGTTGGCCTACTCCTTCCTTCGTGCTTTCCTTGTGCTGCATCCCAGTCAATATTTCCTTTAGTAACTTTGATATATTTGTTTACTTGGGGGTATAGACAAAAGACACTGTGTCGACAGTCCCAGCAGCCCTAACCAAGGAGAACCGCTTTGTCACTGTACATCAGACCTGTAATGACTGTAAACTATGTCTGACAAGTCTGCGTAGATTTAAAAATCACAATTAGCTACTATGTGTTTACAAAAAATCTTTCATAGATCACACACAGGGTTTGGTTCTCCAACCCGCTCACTTTTCAAACATAGAATATAATTTGAAAACCTGTTTAAATATCCCTCTCTCCAGTACGTTCTGATTAACTCAGTTGAACCACTTCACTCTGGAGGCGTGACTGGAACAGAATGTCTTCTCTTTACTGTGCAATGGTACGTAACAACGTCACAATTTGTTGACATTGGTTTAAGTTCTTTAGAATTGACTTCTCCATTAGTATTAGTTTGTGTGATAGGATGTATAAACAATATACATACACTTACTTACCTTTGTGATAACATGAGATAAACACTGTATTTCGGTTTTTCGTATCAGAAATAGCTTGAAACACAAAATTCTTTATTTTTATGACAGAGAATCATTATTTCAGTTCAATTATAGGATTTTAGTCAGTCTATTAAAAAAGGAAGCAATTATAATAATTATTTCCCGTCGAGGCTTGTAATTTGCTATTCATTGTTAGTATATTGTTTTGACTCGCATAGTTGATCTTTTTTTTTAACAGTCATTGGTTTAAAGTTTTTGTTTATTGATAATTAGTCCTTCAGTGGCGCTCGGGATGACATGCACTTCTCTTTGATTATGCATATAAAGAGAGGCAATATTTCATCAATAAAACATTAAATAAATTGATGTTTGTTTGCTTATATTTGATTTTTTCTTTGTATTTCAAGTAAAAGTTTAAACATATTCAATAATGTCTGAATAGAAGTGCAGGAGGTGAATATTTGACAGTTTTGGCATGCACGGACATTCTGAATGACACTTTGATTGATTCTCTATAAAGTTTCCTTGAATTAGGCCAATTTTGTTGGAAGTTAAATTACTTTCAGATTTTTAAAGATCTCTGCGAGGGGGAAGGTCACGAATGACCAAACTGCTCTGGGCTTTCCAACAGAATCAGTCTTTCATTCAACTTTCGCATAACTTAAACATTTCAACATTGCCCTAGAAAATGTTAGCAAGTTGTATTAGATTTTGATGTTTAAAAATCTTATAAGCGTATGTCAAAATTGGACGCATTCACGTCTACGCTCCTTCATTCCTTCTCCTTTTTCTTTTTCTCTTCTCCTGAAGACGACAAGACAGCCGAAATGATCGAAAATCGTGAGTGTTAGTCCTCTTATTTGTGTTTTTTGTGTTCTCTAGTTGTAACTATAATTATATATATTTCTATCTTTTTTCGACCACAAAAAATAACAGCAAACAGCAGAGGTTATTGAGGGTTGGTCTACCCAAACAAACACTTCACTTACGCCAACGTTTCGCTATATTTTTATGGCATCATCAGGGCTGTACAAATAACAAGATATACGTCCGACAGATAGACACAACGAAAACAGTAGTAAATATTATAATAGTTATTTACTACTGTTTTCGTTGTGTCTATATCTCGGACGTATATCTTGTTATTTGTACAGCCCTGATGATGTTATAAAAAATATAGCGAAACGTTGGCGTAAGTGAAGTGTTTGTTTGTGTGAACCAACCCTCAATAACCTCTGCTGTTTGCTATATATATATATATATATATATATATATATATCATTAAATAACTATGATATATGTTTAAAAGAAGGTCTGCTCCCAAAGTATACCAATATATATACATATATATATATATATATATATATATCATTTAATAACTATGATATATGTTTAAAAGAAGGTCTGCTCCCAAAGTATACCAATATATATTATTAAAATAAGCAGCAGCTTCTGCATTGACCAGTTTCTTGTTGACACTCTCTAGTTTTCGTATCACTTTGCGGTGAGACTCTGGTAGCTTCCAAAGAAGGTTAGCAAAAGACATTAACACACACAATAAACATAGGTCAAACACGAAAAACTAAATTTTAATCACTATATTAATCACTAAATTAACAAACTAAATAAAATCTATTACTATTACTAGAGAGTGTCAACAAGAAACTGGTCAATGCAGAAGCTGCTGCTTATTTTAATAACATATGCTTAAGGGAAGACCTGCTGCCTTTGTACACAAATATATATATATATATATATATATATATATATATATACATATATACATATAGACAATTAAAAGAAACGGTCCAGCGGACTTTTTTAAATAAAATAAATTCAAAACGAAGGAAACACACAGAAAGACACAGACATAACTCACATCGATATTTCGACCATCGTCGTCATCAGGAGGTATGAAGAGCGAAGAGTCCCGCAGGAAGGCAGGGCGGTGACCTGCCACATGGAAACCTCACATGGAGACCTCACATGGAAATATCCATGTGAGTTATGTCTGTGTCTTTCTGTGTGTTTCCTTCGTTTTGAATTTATTATATATATATATATATATAATGATCAAACCACAATAAGAAATGGGAAAACAAGACTAAGATCTTTCAACCGTAACAAGCGGTTCCCATTTCTTATTGTGGTTTGATCATTGATTGTTGTTTCACGTGTTTATGTGAAATCTTTTTATATATATATATATATATATATATATATATATATATATATAATATAAACTATACTTACAAAAAGATCACGCAGAAATGAAACAGAAAGTCACTACTATATTTCGATGGCCTTGTCATCAGAAAGATAGATAGAATCGCTCCGAAGACTGGAAACGACTGATGTATATATATAAAATTAGGACATTTGTTATAAACAACTTATAACAGTTAAGTTTAAGAGAAATGTAAATATTATATTAAGAGAAAAGATCACCGAGAAACTACAACAAAACTTACTTCAATGTTTCGATCATATCGTCATCAGGGGAAGAAGAGTTTGCTTGGCTGACAAACAAGCCTGAGGTTTAGGATAGCATAATTGATGAAAACACCATGCCTTGTACATTGGGCGTTCAAGAAATGTTTGGTCTGGAGTGACGAGATAAGTAAAGAGGCACTTAAACAACAGTAAAAGGCAGAAAATAAGATAGAGTGGACTGGGTAAAGAAAGGACCGGAACAAATGAACAGCATCAGATACCAGATATAAGCCTCTTCTACAGAACCATTTCCAGGGAACATTGTTGAATTTAATTTATAAAAACTAAAGTGACAATATTTAATTTGGTCAACTCAAAATGACGACCATTCCTGATGATGGTGTGGTCGAAGTTTTAAATTGTTGAATAAAGTTTTGTTGTTGTTTCTCTGTCTTCCTTTTTCGTAATGGTTTGATGTATGTGTTTATATTATAACGGAAGCAATCAAAAGACACATACATTTCCCATTTCTGTATGTCAACAATCGTTGTCATCAGAATGTGAAGTGTTCTGTAGAGAGCCAAGGTGGGAACACTTCGCCTCCTGATGAAGAGGATTGTCGAAATATAGAATATGAGTTATGTCTGTGACTACCTTTGTGTTTCTTTCGTTATAATTTTTGTCTAAACCTATTGATCGTTCCATTTGAAATATATATAACTGAAAACTATGCAGAACACAACATAAGAAACACTCTCTTTGATCGGTATTTCTAAAACGTTTTGAATCATAAAAAGATCAGGAAAAAAAACAACCGGGAGAAATATTCAGTCTGACATAATGAACCCAAATAAACACGTTAGTAAAAGTTAAATCAATTATAATTTTTGCGTTAAGGACGGACTTCTTTAGAGTCACATAAGGAATTAAGCAGGAAGCTCAACATGTTGTTTAGTATATGAGTAGGCTAATTAAGTACTTCAAATAGAGAGAGGTTAAATAACCCTCAGTGAACAATTCTTTAGTTATTTCTTTAGTTACTAAGAAGGCTAATTTGAAAACATCCTTTTTCTATTATTTACTGTATTTTGTTTATGAAATTGTGAAGTACGTGTTAAACTGCAATGGTACTCAGTCAGTATGATGTCCCAATAGAATTTCTCATTCTTACATATGAATAAGAAGAAGTACGAAATGAATTGGACCGATTGTAAAAATCTCATTTATAAAAAAATGATATTGATTCAAAATTTATCAGGAGGTCGTTAACTGCTTTAGTTGATCGAATATTCTGAAGATTACTATTAGTTTTTCCAAAGTAAAGTCAACAATGTCCCCTGGAAATGGTTCTGTAGAAGAGGCTTATATCTGGTATCTGATACTGTTCATTTGTTCCGGTCCTTTCTTTATCCAGTCCACTATATCTTATTTTCTGGCTTTTACTGTATTTTAAGCGCCTCTTTGACTCATACCTTCTTGAACGCCCAATGTACAGGGTATGATGTTTTTATCAATTATGCTATCCTAACCTCTGTGCTGCTAGCAGTATCCATTTGTTTCTTATGTCAATGATCAAATGTCTTATACAAATGATCAAACCACAATAAGAAATGGGAAGAAAAGGCTAAGATCTCTTAAACGTAACAAGCGGTCTTCGTAAGAGTCAAAACCAAACAGTTGGGTATTGACTCTGACGAATACCACTTCGTACGGTTGGAAAGTCTTGATCTTTTTTTCCATTTCTTATTGTGGTTTGAACATTGATTGTTATTTCACGTGTTTATTGTGAAATATGGTATATATATATATATATATATATATATATATATATATATATATATATATAAAGCTTTCACATAAACACGTGAAACAACAATCAATGATTAAACCACAATAAGAATGGGAAAACAAGACTAAGATCTTTCAACCGTAACAAGCGGTCTTTGTCAGAGTCAAAAACCCAACTGGGTTTTTGACTCTGACGAAGACCGCTTGTTACGGTTGAAAGATCTTAGTCTTGTTTTCCCATTCTTATTGTGGTTTAATCATTGATATATATATATATATATTTGTGTGTGTATATGTATTCTGTTTAAATTATAGCAGATTCTGCTTTTACAACTTTTTCACTTACCGCTTTTATTTTTCTCACGATCTTCCTTTTTGAAGGTGATAATGACCAAAGCAAGCTAGCACACGACACTTGTGAATGCCCGTAATAATAGGGGGTCGCGGCTGGAACACTAAAAACACTTGACCGTGATTATCTATATCTAGTAAACTATTCAACTAAACTAATACAACGAGCTTTCGGCTCCGTGGGTCATCGTCAGGTTCTTAAATTACTTATATTAACTAAATGTACATATTATGTACTACATTGGCATTTTAATATAACACTGTTTAATATATTATGCCTATGTGTGTGTTTGACTTTCTCCAGTGTCGTTTGTTTCTGACTCGTTAGAGTAGAATGTTTTTGTTGCTATTCCAGACGGATTGCTGTGGGTTACACGAAGACTGACGCTTGTGGGGGTGTTTTGGGCTGGTTATGTCGTGGGTTTTCTATCAGTCTGCTGGGTTGGGGGTTTAATTAAGACATGTGCGAGGCCTTGTGTCAGTCACGTGACCTCTGACGTGACAAGGTCACCGCCGCCTCAGACGTGTCGCCGGCCCCACCGTCGTTCCCCTCTTTCACACAGCCGCCGGCTCCTCGCTCCCCCCCCCCCCCCCCAAACAGTTGCCCATATCCCAGTTAACCTTTTACGGTGTCACCCGGCCAAGCTGATGTCAACGCTCCCACTCCGGCCTTGCCTCCCTCCTTGCTTGATGCCTTGCCAAGGATGTTGTAAATTTAGAAATGGGCACAGGGGACTTCAACCTCCAAATTACCTTGCCATTCCGTGTCACTTTAAATATGACTCTGTCGTTCATTTCAATTAAATAAACACATTTAAATGTAAGTAATGGCTAAGAGTGTGCTTTCTTTTCTATTGAGTTTTCTTGATTACTACTGACGGTATAAGACTTTGTATATAGTTTAGGATATCAAAACTGTGTGGAAAGCTCCACTTTTCAAAAACTCTATTTCTTCATCCAATTGGTTGGTCCAGAAATAAGTAACATTAAATGTCCCCTTAAATTCTAAGAAAAGGAAGATGTTAAATTCACTTTTTTTTTTTACTTTCATGATTTATTCACTACTCTAAAATAATAAAATAAAATTCTCTCGCTTGAGTTTAAAGTTTAAACAACGAAAAAGTTTAAAGAAATCATCGGAGCAAATTAGTACAATACCCATCAATAAAATTATATTCTTGTATGAAGGAGTGTGGACACTGCTGTAACTTATAAAGGAGTTTTCTACCTTTACTAAAACCATTCCGTATGCTCCTATGCAGTTTTAAAGATTATTACGCTTTTGCTTTCGAAATATTTTTCATTAAGGTAAAAAAGTTACTTAACTGCATATATGCGTATAGCATATAGCGCATGGGGGAACACAAGGACTGTGTGTAATTTCCCCCCAGCATTTTTTTAGTTTGTATCAATAAAGTATTAATAAATTATTGTGATTAGTTAAGCCAATAACAATCGTAAATAGATGAAGTTTCGTTTTTAAGTTGTTTCTACTTCATACTTGTTTGTTTTCTTATCAATTGTGCTGCGCATCTGGTGAATCTTCGAATATACGACCTGATTTTAGAAGGTGCGATCCTTGAAGTTTTTAGGTCCTAATGATGTGAATCCTCGACTGTTTGTACCTATGTAGGTGACCTCTAACTTTTCATTATGGCCTTGGTATAATTAAATGAATAATTCATTAGTTTAAAGATCTTAGTTTCAGATAGTCAGTGTTAGTTATGTTAGTGAGTGTTATTTTCCCGTTATATATAATTAACTTTTTTATTATTTCTGTAGTTTTATTAGTTCATCTTAATTTCATAACTTAGACTTGTTTCTTACTTCTGTCCTCAATTATTTGTTAATTAAACTAACTGACTACTGTTTGTAGTGTCATTCAAAAGGGAATGGATCGTAATCTGTTTTTATTATTCTTAAAGCATTATTCAAGAGCTTAAACCATTAATAGATTTTCATAATAATGAGTAACATTGGTTCTCGCCTTATTTGAATTGATGTATTGACTAAATTGACTGTAGTGAACTTTAATATGAAGATTCCTTAGGCCAGAGTTGACAAAAAACTGAAGATATTTCTATATGAATGCAATGGATCAGATCTAACAATAGGAAATATTGATTTTGAGCGAGCTATCGCTTTATTGTTACTAAAGTATGTTGTTGTTTAACATTATTTGCACTTCCTTGTGTGGGCAGACTGGCGTTTCCAGGCCCATTGTTGAATCATGTGTTTAAACTCGAAGGGCGTAGAACAGGAAGCAAGTAAAGTACCAAGTCTGCATACTAATGGGGTGTTTCAGAGGGTAAGCCTGGCAGTCAGGCCTCGCTCTCTCAAACTCTTTGTCTCCCAACTACTCGCTAAATCCAACCAAATGAAATTTCATAAAACTCCTTCCCGCGTTCCATTTTCATTTCAACTTAATCCTTTTTGTTTTTCGTAGATTATATTTAAAAAGGAGACAATTTTTTTATGTTATTGAAGAAAAAAGTTTCTGATTTTAATTACATAAAAGAATTTTTGAATTAACCAATTCGTTACATTTTATGTAACAAAGGAAACTAGTGTATGTTTGATGAGTTTTGTCAGATTGTTTGCGGATTTCAGTTCTGAGGGCAATATTATTAGAGAACACTTACAAAATCCAGTTGAGTATCAAGCAGTTATAGGTGTGCTGTCGTAGCAGTCTATTCTACCTCGGGAGTCGATGGGGAGGCTAAAGCCCTGGTAACAGAACACCAGCAAAGCAAACGTGCTTGGCTTAAAGGAATTGAACCCATGTTTCTGTACTTGAGGGAAGTGACCTAAGCAAGTTGCCCCTGTTAGGAGTCCTAAATATTATCTGGCTTGATTACAGTACAGATCTCTAACATCGTAAAAGCTAGAAGAGTACAAGCACAAAGTTTACCATCCTCTACATGCGAAATTTTAACTTAAATACAATAAATAGAGTGGGGCTATAGACCAGGAGTGCTCAGAGGTTTTCTACATGTCAGCTCCTTATGAAATAAACAAGTGAAAATGATCTACCCACTGTATTTAATTAGAAATATATTCAGGATTCTTACAATATATCATGATATACGAGTATGTATGTAATACTCGTATGTATGTACTCGTATGTAATATTCATCGTAAAAAAACTTCCATTCGCATATTATATGAAAGTGATACATCTTTTTCTTCCTATGCGATCCAGTTTCTCCACTCATTTTTATACTTTTTCTCATTTTAAATGAAAAAAAAAGTAAAGAGTAAAAGACAACTTAATAACCAGCATATTAGCTTTACTGCACTTAGAGTCACTTTGCCGTTGCACAGTAACCTAAGTATCAAAGAAATCATAATTCGTTTGACTAGCCAATGTGTATATTAATCAGTGACAGGTTGAATTATAGGCGATGTTAAGTTTTTTAATGTCATACGATCTACCAATAATACCTGGCGATCGACTGGTAGATGACGACCGACGTATTAAGCACCTCTGCTGTAAACAAACCACTAGACAACCCATCCGGTTTCATAGCATCATGGTCGTGATTTCTTTACAATTGAATTATTATATTATCAATACCTTGTTCTGTAATGGTGTGCTAGTAAGGAAACCGCAGTTGTTGACAGAGGTATAACGGCATGTTTTCTGTTTTAGAATAATACTGAAATGTTTCCAGGAAAGGCTAATATTTTTGATATATAAGATAAGTCGATGGCTTACTGGACATTAGAACAGGTAGGAGCGTGAGCCTTATTTATGCGATAATGTCTCCCAACAACACACAGGTGTCAAGTATCCACTGCGGAGTTATTCTTCTTTTTATGCTAATCCTACAGAGCTGGGAACACTGTTATATACAATGCTCTCAGCATCGCATCCGTTTTTATACTTTAATGCTAATTTCTTCTTTCTTCGTACCGTTTACATTCCATTTATATGCTTATACTAAAGATTTTTTCAAGTGATTTCAGTAGTTGTCTAGCTCTATTGTCATTCATTTGAAGCCTCAAGTGCACTAGTTTGTCTTCAGTTATTACCAAGAGAACTGTGTTGCAAAACCTCTTCATTAATATTAATTCTACAGCTGATGTGTTCATACCCTCAATGCTTGCGAAATGTAATATATTTCATTGGTTATAAATAATCGCTTAGTATGTGAATTTTTTATATATATATATATATATATATATTTACGATGTATATATATAAAATATAAATATAAGTGTATAAATTTATTAATAAATTTATAAATAAATGTATAAAAGTATAAATGTATATATATAAAGTACATATTCAGTTCGGATACTAATACAATCGAAAACGGACAAATATAATTCAATATACATAAAGAAGCATAGAGAAATTAAAAGTACACACTTACCGTCTCTAATTTTCAGTTTGAACCATCTTAAGCAGAGATACGATGGAAACAAAGCGCTCTCTTATCTCTGCTGAAGACGGTTCAAATCGAAAGTTAGAGACTGCTTTTAATTTCTCTATGTTCCTTTATGTACTATATATAAACTATATATATATATAACAGTACATGAACAGCATGTGTCCATGCTTCGATTCTCTCTTTTGATGATATCTAGGTTAGTCATTGGGAAGTTGTGTATCCAAATTTAACTTATCCTGTGCATAGCAATGGATATGATATTCAAACAGACTTTATTTCTAATAAAGAATGGTGTATTTTTGTGGCAGTATCGAAGTTCGAATATATACTTTGAGCATTTTATGTAAATAAACATCATTTATTTTTAATTCCTTGTAATTAAGTAGTTGACATTTCGCGCATGATAATAGCAATAAACAGTAGTATGTCCAATAGAATTATTGGTATGTTTTTTCCTTTTAGAAACCTGTAGTAAAATGGTAGAATCTAACAGTTAATGTCGAAAGTTCTCCATTTAACCCTACTTGTAAAACTTGTTTTCATTATACTATTAAAATAACAATTAGAAATGCTTATAGAAATGTATTTGAAGGATATACAAAGATAAAAGATAAACATTAGACAGAAGCTGTAAAAATGAAAAACTCTATAAAGGCGATGTAATGGGTGTGTGACTTCAGTCTCAAAATTTTGAATCCATGTCAACCGAGCTGTCGACGACCCTCTAATACCATTCTTCTCACTGTGGCTTTATTTAGTAATAAGCTTAGCTATGCGAAGCGAAAACAGGACTACAGTTTGACTGGTCTACAGTTAGAAACAGGAAGTTATAGTGTAGGTCCTTAGTTAGCTTTAGTGAGAAGCTCAGCATCATGAAAGCCAAACAGGACTACTATTCGGTGTATTCTTAAAGACGAAAGTCTCATGTGGACGAAGTCAATATATAGAAAGCACTGAAGCACCTAGCTAACATTCATTCTACTCAATATGCAGTGATGCCACAGTCCATTGTTACTATCAAAAAATTAATACGAATTCCAGTCATTAGCCCCTGATTTTGTCTATTGAAAAAGATAATGAAAATGTCATTGAACTCGACTTCATTTACTATAGACTGGCTGGAGTTCTCTGAAATCAAGCTTCTTGTTTTACCCATTTTCAATTAAAAGATTAAAAAAGTCTCGAATTGACTTTTATAAAAAGAAAATGAAGAAAGAAAACCCTCAGTCAAATTACTTTGCCCATTTTGGTCAAAGTCCCTAAGTGTGTTTTAATTAAAAATTCTCTCTTCTCACTTTATGTTATGTTTTAGTTTTTTTTTTACGTTGACTACTGCTTTCGGTTCTTTGCTAGAATATGTTTCTTTTAGAATTTGAATTCATTAACCCTGTTTTCATTGTTATTTAATATTGCAGATGATAAAAAGAACTAGTTAATAACATTTTGTTGTTTCGAATATAGAAAAAAATCTCTAAACGAGAAGATAAATTAACTTTACTTTAAAAAGATGTATTTTCATTAGTTTTGCTTGCTTCACTCTTTAATAAAACTGTTTTTTTACGCTTGTTGCTTGTTGCACAAGTTTTATGTTTTATCTAAATGAAAACATAAATTTTCATAAAAATATTACTTAGCAAAGTAAAAGCAAGTATAAAGCATACTTTAAACTTAAAGTGCATTCAAGTTAGTTGAAAGTATGCAGGACTGTTGATCAGATTTTTTCGATATTTCGGTAATGTTTACTATGTTGATATTAGTGAATGTAATTAATTCAATAAATCCAGTCCTGTTAAATTTATAAAATGATTAGATAATATATTATACTTGGCAAGGTCAAATGGTTGAAAGATCTGATCTCTCTACATATAGGAGTTTTCACGTGTTGTTTATGCATTCCTTTCTTATACGAGTATTCATATCACATCTATCTAAGTACACTTAGTAAGAAACACATTGAAGTAAATGACAAGAACGTTCTATATTTCAACACCCATTTACCTCAGAAGAAGGAATAGTTAGGTATGCAGAGATCAAGCAAACAGCTAGTCATTTGAACTAATAAGGATTACCACCATGCCAGGAGCATGAATATGAAAAAAAGGAGAGATAGTGTTAAGGGAGACTGCACTCTAGAGTCATTGCAGAAAATTAGCAACTAATCGAGCTAACTTACTTGGCTAAGCCGGAGCCCCCAAGTCCACATGATGTCGTATTAATGATAGCCAACTGTATGCGAAATACGACTGGTTAGGTTTGTCTGTGCAGTTAGTTATCACTAACTAAATAAACTTTATAGTCAGTTATAGGCCTCAAGAACAATTTTCAAAAAACAGTTGAAAATGCAGCCAGAGAATAAAGTAAATTGGCTCCGAGGTCATGACGGAGTATTTTCTAGAAACCTGCTTTATCATAGAAGTTTTTTTATTTAGATTCTGCACTGACAACTATTGTTAGACACAAATGAGACATGTGTATATTAAGAGAGATTATGTCTTGAACAGTGTTGTGACAGTTTAGATTGACATTAAAAAATGAAATGAGTTTGTAGGAGGTTGTTCCCAATAGGAAGCCAGTAATGGTGGTTATTCCGTGATGAGTCTCTTTACATAACCTGTCCGTATCGACTTCCCACGACCCCGAATTAACTGGACATAGACTCCACTCTCTGACACGACAAGGACGCGAATAATAAGCCTTCGTCACTGCACCCCCCACTTTGAAACCAATGTCCAACTCTTAGTATTTATAGATGTAAATTATTAACGACTGGAAACGTTTTACCTTCACCAATTACCCTTTTGGGAAATTTCATTATTACATGGTTGTTACAACTCGAAATGTAAAGTGTTGTTCTGAAAGATCACTGCAGCTGCTCTTTGATTCATTCATTATGCCTTTCTCATTCTGGGACACCTTAAAGCGGCTTCCCTTATATCCATAGTCATTAAAAATGGAATTCCTAAATGAAATGGTCAAATCTTAGTATCGGCTAGACGACAACCAATCAGGATTCCAGTCTTTGATGAAACATTTAGCTTTTCAGTTTCATTATTAGGTGTCCCTTCAAATCACCCCTCTGGAGACCATCCAATTACCGCTTTTTTTTTCTTAATAGTTTCTTAACGGCCTAGTTAGTGGCTTTGCAGGTGATGTCGTTTACCTCGGTTACAGGAGGGTGGGTTTGAATCCCTAAACCCGTTTGTCCTTTGTGTCGTTTACATTTTGAATGTTTTTTCAAGTTAAAATGACTTCAATAACTTTAGATGTTGAAATTCCTATTAAAATGGTAACTAAGGTAAACAATAATTCTTTTCCATAGCCTTGTTCAATTTCAGGAATTGCACATTAAATTACATGTTAAAAAACTCGTAGGGCCTTAGTTCAACAAACTTAAACGAACTCTTTTACCACAATAAAGCTATTTAAAAGGCTTTTTACCTTCTACAATTGAAAGTCAATTTATTCGGCTTACAAAATGTTTTTGTTTAATACATTATCGCTTAAATTGACTTTTATGCATTACTCATTAGGTAAAGAAGATGCCATATAACCATTTTAAGACCTTTTCATTCCACATTTTCAAATTGCTGAAGAAGAAAAGAAAAAGTTAGTAAAATAAGTAGGATAAAGGGTAAAATAGGGACTGTTAGCGTGTTTACAATCATCAATCAATGAATAATAATCAAAAACTACCTTTTGTCCCACTGTATCGATCAGAAATTCACCTAATTTAAATAACCTGGGCTAATAATACTTACTTACTACCAAATTTATGATTAATTATTTGCAGACTTTGTAACATTTTGATTGAAATAAACTATTCATGAACAATTTCTGTTGTTTACACCTAGTTTATAATTCATAAAATGCGGGTGTATTTATTAGAAACTGAACACCAGGAATATTATAAACTAATATTTTTAGTGTTGCATTGAAGAAAATTGCACTCAAATTTATTAATACTATGGCAATGTACATAATATTTCCTATTATTATCTTAATGGAGGCCTAACCACTTCTTGGCGCGTGTTAAACTTACAAAAATCCAATTATATTATTTCCAAACCGCAATTTGAAGGTTCGACCAAGTGTTTTTTGAAATAGTTTCTTATTATTGTCAATTAAGCGAATTTCATAATTATTGGTAGAATCGTCGGAATTCTCTGAACTGGTTCTTTAAATTATTTTTTTTTAATAGAAGTAGATTTTCTAATAAATGAACCCATTTGGTGAAAATTAGAAGTATAAAATAGTAATAACCCGTCAATAATGACAAAAGTTTTTATTTTTTGACATGTGATATCTATCATTCTCTCTTCTTCACCCTCTCATTCTGACTAACCACTCACTCTCCCCCACTCACTCTCTCTCTCTCTCTCTCACACACACACACACACACACACACACATATACACACACAATGCTTGCCTGTCTCTTTCTCTCCCTCACGTTTGTCTGTGCTTTCCCTTCTCGCTCTTTCTCTCTCTCACACTATTTGTCTGTCTATGTCTCTCCCTCTGTCTGTCTCTTTCCCTTTCTGCTTCTCTCTCTCTCTCTCTCTCTCTCTCTCTCTCTCTCTCTCTCTCTCTCTCTCTCTCTCTCTCTCTCTCTCTCTCTCTCTCTTCTGTGTTTTTATAACTAAAATGACGAGTGAATGCTCAGATGGTCTACTTTAACATCTACCTGTATATTTTTTTTATCTTTTTTATTATTTTGGAAAGTTTAAAGTACTCTTAGCACTTGTTAGAAAGAGATATTACTTTCATTCCATGAATTATATCTGGAACTCACTTCTATATATTTTTTTGTGTTTCAATTAACAAAAATAGTGGTTTTTGATGTTTCAAAATTACTATTTCTTTGTATTTGGTTTAATCTGTAGACATAGAAGCAGGGTTGGTGTATACTGTAAGCTGTAACCTGTTGTAAGCAAGGTTGAATGTGATGTGCGAGTGTTCATGCAAGTGTGTACGATCACGCTCGTGAGTGTACACGTGTCTTCGAAAGATTGAGTGCTATTTCAGCTGTCTTAAATATTGCTGTTCTCTTAATAACATTGTAGGAATAATAATTTACAACATTATGATTAATAATAAATATAAACATGCAATTTTCTTACTAAAAAACTTACATTTGATTCAGTTTGCTGATAGTACATGATTTTGTGCACTACGAGCTTTTGGGTAAGACTTTCGAAAGATCCGCTTCTGTTGAGAACCATTGCAGAGTTTTAAAGTCTATCCAGGCGTCCTTCGGAGAGTGTGTTTTCGTTTATGTTTGTATAGTTTAGCTTGGTTGTTCATTACTCTTTGTGCTAATAGTTCTGTGTTGGATATTAACAAATGATATGCATTTTTTTTTTATATTTGAAATATAGTTTTTACTCGCTTGTGTCTGTGTTTAGACAGAAACCTGTCCTGAACTGTACTAGAAGCATGTCATATATTGCCGTAACAGTTGAACAGCTATCTAAAAAAAATGTAACTTATGAAAAAGTATCTTATAAAATTCTCAAGTTATGAGTAGTTATTTCAGTAATATACAATTTAATTTGAAAATCAAGTCACGACCTGTATCGCTTTATTAATTAAATTCTCATACTGGAAATTCAGAAGATGGTTTATAGCTGCAGTTCTAATAGATTTGAGAAATACATAGTTTAGGGCTCATGAAGTAGACGCAACCTGTTTGTATTCAGTGCATACCGTGCAGTAATCCCGTGTGAAATTAGAGTTAAATACTGAAGTAAGCCTCTAATTAGCAAAACAGAAAAAAAACATCATCCTCCCCTTGGAATATATTACATTTAACTTAATCACTGGTAAGCTACAACCAAGAATAATAAAAGTCGTTGTTTTTCAAAAATTATTTAAAAGAAATGTTAAGTTGTTGTTTGTATAGAGATTTTTCATCTCATCTTTTGACGTGTTTAAATTTCAGATAAGCTGTCGGCTAAAGAAAAAAAATTAGGTATACTAAGTGAATTGAGAAGGGGCGCGGGCATGTATTAGCCGGCAGGGGACCTCATGCAAGATTCAGGCGGCGACTCTCGTAGCCTGGCCGCCTTCGGTGTCGGCTGTTTTGTCTTTCAGCCTTCTCCAACCCAATCATTCTTTCAACCTTCTCAGCCATAAATCGTCAAATCCCAATATTGACGTGTTTACTTTATATTTCGCTTATTACTATATCATCCTACCATTCCTGGCATATTTTTTCTTTCACTCGACCTGTTTTTCTACCTCCCAAATATCAGAGCTTGCTTGATATGTTTATAAAAATAATTTATATTAGGAATAGGTAAAACCGTCAAACCTCGTAAGATGATGCTGGAGTTGGAGCGCTTTCGGACGTTGTCCGAATGGTATATATTTAGTATGTATTATAAGTATTTAGTATGTATTATAATTATTTAGTATGTATTATAAATATGCCATTCCGCTATTTATCACTCAATCCTTGTACCAATTAGTTTTTAATTGTGTTTCTTCTTTTCAATTTATCTCAAATTAACTATTTTACCTATCTCAACAATTATTTATTTTTTGAATGTTTGATTATTTAGTTGACGTATTTATTTATTATTGTTTCGACTACAGTTTTATTCTAAGTATATTTAATGTTTCGGTTATAGTTTTCTTTTGCCCTTTCTTTGTTTAGAATTTGTTATTTTTATTAGAAGTACAGCAAAGTAACAAAAAATAAAATATATTTCTTATCTTTGATGATTTTTTCTGTTTTGTGGTTTCAAGTTGGTTATTGATTGATTGGTTGAGAGTGTGTGTTTTCAACTCTCAATGTCGATGTTTAGATTTTATTCAAAATCTTTTTCAAAGGCAAAAGTAAGAATATTTAAAAATAAACAAACTATTGCATATTATATTTCTTAAAAAAAAATGTTAGTAATTTGGAAGGTTAAAATAAACATA
Organism: Hermatobates lingyangjiaoensis; assembly: GCA_026182355.1. Taxonomy (NCBI): domain Eukaryota; kingdom Metazoa; phylum Arthropoda; class Insecta; order Hemiptera; family Hermatobatidae; genus Hermatobates; species Hermatobates lingyangjiaoensis. Next base: position 1,888,007 of record JAPFBL010000066.1, on the reverse strand, counting down.
GCTACACAAAATAAGCTAAATATATTAGTTTAACTTTCAGAATTATTTTAGTAATGTAATATACAATAATTTGTTCATTTTCTAATATTCCTACTTTTGCCTTTGAAAAAGATTTTGAATAGAATCGAAACGTCGACAGTGAGAGTTTGATTGGAAGTGGAATAAACTGACCGCATACCGATTAATCTTTTTTAGTTATATATCTATCAAACCATGGAGAATTTATTACTGTTTATACTTAAATAAATACTTGTATACAATGCAATTTTATTGTTACTTTTATATATGCATACATATAATTAATTTAAGAGATTAATAACATTAGGTCAATTGCCCTTTCATTAAAATACCCCTCTTCTTATATCGATTTAGCTTAGAAGGGTGCTAAAAAAACTTTCTCTAATACTTCAACAGAGCCCCTTTTATTATCAAATTCTATAGTTTTGCCATACCACGAATCATTGGACCCCTTTCCAAGATTAGCCAAACAACTTGATTTTAATATAGTGTTTTCTAATCGTAATAACGTGGGTAATATGTTAATAAAAAACTCTCCCAGCGAATTGGAGTCCGCTGGTATTTATAAAATTCCGTGCAAAAATTGCCATAAAATTTATATTGGTCAAACTGGTATATCATTAAAGACACGTGTAAAACAACACCAATATAACGTAAGTAGACAGGAAAAAAGTAGTGCCTTATTCTTGCATATAAAAAATGAAAATCATCATATTGATTGGACAGGAGCTAAATTTATTACCTATGAAAAATCAATGTTGTTAAGAAATATTATTGAATCGTCTCTAATTAAATTTAATAGATCTAATATTATAAACATTAGTAACGGTCTCTTCAAACTTGATATTTTCGTCACGAGGGCAATAGCCTCTTCAAAGAGAGTTAACAGCTAGCGGATAGTTTTTTACTTTTTCTTACTGTACTCCTTTGTTTCCCCAAACATCCCTTTCTGGACATTAGTCCTTTCCTGTGCTTTCACCCCTTTTAAAATACCACTCTTCCCTCCCACTCTTCTCAACTCCTCACCAGATGTTTTCTGCATCTAGTGTTCAGTTGGGTTTTTGACTCTGACGAAGACCGCTTGTTACGGTTGAAAGATCTTAGTCTTGTTTTCCCATTTCTTATTGTGGTTTGATCATGCATACATATGCATTACCATCCTTGTCTATGAGCCTACGCACTCCACGCTATTATATACCCATAAATACAGCGTGTATCATCCCCATAATGTGAAATCAATTCAGTTGTTAACCTAACTGGTTTGATTTGAAAAACAACTATTCGACCCCTTACTTGAAGGAACTTTGAATCCTCATGGCCACTGCTTTGTCTACATCATGCTCGGCTGAATCCCTTCATACCTAGCTTTGCTTAATTCTCCTTACTTTTCTGCCTTTTATACAATTACCAATTACAAATGTCCCATCTTGGGTGTCTCAATTGTAAAGATACAATTGTAAAGATGTCCCATCATGTCTATTGTAAAGATGATAGCTCTTTTAAGGATGCAAACCCATTCAAATGTTTTGTTAACAAATAAATATCTAAAATTATTTATTACTATTTTACTATATTTTTAAAATTTTCAAAAATTGTTCAATAATTCCGATCATTTTGCAATTATTAACATGCTAATGGCTGGTATTTTAATTGTAGAATTTTCCTGTAAAGGCTTCTAAAAACCTATTATAAAACATTACGTTTTCAAACAAAGGCTTACTATTACGAGATAATAACTAAAATGATAGGATTTAAAAGGGCGACCTCTAAAAGCTCGGGTTTTACTTGTAACGTTAGGAGGGCGAGATTGTTTTCGCTTCACCAGGCACCATTAAAGGCTAAATATAAACTTCCTTTTTAAGCATTGAGAACCTTATACCTTTTCTCAAGGGTATCCTGGAAAAATATTCACTTTCTTCTCAATAAATGTATAGATATGAAAAGACTCTTCAATAAAGTTCTGAGAAAGAATTTGATGTAAAGCCACAGATATAGTTGAAAATATGATATTTGTAAATGTTATAAGCGGTCTTTTGTGCAGGCATTAGATGAAAAACGTTCTCATCACAGATTTAGTTACCTTAAATAAAAATTAAAATCAACGAGAAGATTAGAAAAACAAAGATTTAAAACCCATTGAGTGTTGAAAGACAATTATTTTATCAGATTTTAAGTTAATTAAGGGTGATATTGCATTAGGCCTGTCAACACCAACATATACGGACAGAAACATTCGCACACACAGACATACAGAAACTCGTGGGCGCAGGTATATATATATATATATATATATATATATATGCTTATATTGATATAGCTTCTCGACCTCTGATAGTTCAAAATAATAATCCTGACTAACGAAATTAGTATTATAGCAGTTCAAAGTTAGTAATGAAATACAAATGAGTAACAGACACTTACACATACTTTCCATTTCAATAAACGATCGAACAACAGAAATTCAAATAAGGAAACATGTTATGTACATAGTGAACAAACGCACTTTCTACCTCTACCTGTAACCGGTTAATTACCAGTAAATCAGTCTTCAGGTTAGAAAAAAGAGGGAAGCAAAGCACGCTAAAGAAGCGACGGAAGGTAACCTGGCGTCACCGAAACAATGGTTACCTTCCTTTGCTTCTCCAGCATGTTTGGTCTAGCTCTCTTTTCTCTCCTGAAAACGGTTTTACAGAGAATTAGAGGTACTAAGCGCATTTGTTTACTATTGTTTGAAGTAAATTTTAATCGGGTTTAGATCACTATTCTAGGTTCAAAACAAACTCTCAAATTCCAGCGTTTCGGTTTTTAATTAAAACCTTTTTCATATGTAGAAGTAAGGAACGTGAACTTCACTTAAACATAATAATATTTAAACTGAAACCCGATTAATATTTACTTTAATTCTATAAGACGGTTCTTACATTATTTATATTTATATACCATATATACATTGAGCACAGAACAGGACAAATCACTTACAAAGTTCGATATTGCGAACAACAGTTCGTTGTGAAATTAAAGAGGTGTTCACGACCACTTTTACTGTGCGTTCATTTTGAGTTTGTTACCTTTCCTTATTGTTTAGATAGATTTTTCATTCATTTAAAAATTTCTCTGATTTATTGATAATAAGACATAAAAATGTTTAGGTATTTATATAAACTCTATACAGAAGCTTGTATCGATATAGTTAGTTTACTATGCTTTTTCTAGTAATTGGAAATCCTTTCTTTTAGATATATCAGCTGCTAATTGTCTGTAGGCTGCGTAAAGACCGACACTGTGGTTCTGCAGCCCAATTCCACCTACTCTCTCTCCATTCTTATCTGATCCTCCAGTCAGATTCCCACACATGTTAAGTTTGGCCTGTATTTCTCTCTCAATGTGTCTCAAATAGTCATATCTCTCTATCGCATTCTATGCCATTCCCTCTCTTAACTGTTTTGATAGCAATTCATTGTCTTTAATACTAGCCATTTTCACTGTTTTCTACAGTAACATTTCACATCATGTTCGTGTTTTAGTATTTCTCTTAGTATATTGGTCAAGAGATCAGTTTTTACCATTATCTTTCCAACTTATAACATTCACTTGTGTAAACAAGCTATAAATATACATTTGTTTGTGTATTATATTAGAATTCTCTTCCTAATAGAAAATCTAACTGTTAGATTACTTTACTCTCCAACTATGTACTTAAGTTTCCAAATATTTAAGCCAAGTGAAGAACTAATTTTAATCAATAAATGTAGACCTCTTCAGAGATCTTAATATCAACTTTTTGTTATCATCAACCACAAGTCTGAGACTTTTTATCTTAAAGCAGTTCTATTGTTAAATATAGAATATCCGGGTGAAACGCAACCTTTGTGTTAAGTAATCAAAGTAACCCATGTCAATGTGCTGGACCTTACAGCCAAACCACTGATGCCTTCTCCCAAGTGTTACCATTGACTTCAAATCGACATAGGGAGCCTTGAGTGACTGAAAAATTAGAAAAGGTTCTTCAATAGAGAAGTTATTTAAAGCGGTTCCTTATTTTGAATTCGGTGTTTAGAGACGATTAGCAAGGCTGATTTCATTTTTGTTGCTCGCTCATAGACTGCATGCTCTTTTGAGTATAGGTCTATTGTCTGTTATTAAGACCTCGTTTCTTCGCTCCGCATGCTTATTTGAAAAGTATGTTTTTTTTTAAGGCAAAGCCCCATTTATTCCGCTCAATGGTCACCAGAGCGATAGACTCAGGGCTGACGGGTTGCCTTGGAAACCATTACGCCATGCACTCATTACAAGCACCGTTAGCATTGTTACACAGGGAACTTCTCCATCCACTCCAAGGTCAAACTAATAATTCCTCTTCTCAACCAATTGATTTTCAACCAAAACCTTTTTTAATGTATTCATATTAATAAATATATAAATATTATTAACCATTTTGTTTTAATATTCTTAAGGAGAAAATTATTTGGAACCCTTACAAAGAAATTCTATTGCAACTACGAGTTTTATGACTTTCACTTTACCACTGTGTAAGTTTATAAACAGTGTAAGTCTAACTCTAAATTTCTGAAGTCATAAGCTATTTAAATTCATTTAATCTTTTTTTGAGTAAATCAAATATATAAATATAATATTTCAATTATAGGTTTGAACAATTTGATTACTCCATATTGTTTTTGTTGTGATATAAATAAGTTTTGAATATTTTGATTACTTTAAACTCTTTTTTTTTTAGTGATATGAGATCAATATGAGTGACCGTTATTAGTATAGAGAGATAAAATAATATATTCCAGTTGTATTTGGAGAAAACATTTTTCTCTTATATTATTTTTATGGGTAACCCCGTACCATAGGTTTATTTAAATCTAAGATTTATACAAAATAGATATCATGAACATATGAGCTGAATTGTCTAAGTAAGCAATCCCATTGACTTGTAACACATGAAGAAATTTAAAACTCTCTTGACTTTTAGCTTTTGGCCCTTGACTCTTAGCCTTTGCCCTTGACTCAGCCTGACAGATTTCTGAGGCTGTTGAGAAGTTTTGACACGCTTCTCTTAGAGGAGGGTTGATAAGCAAGCGGTCTTGACTCTTGGCCCTTGACTCTTAGCCTGCATGATTTCTGAGGCTGTTGAGAAGTTTTGACACCCTTCTCTCAGAGGAGGGTGATATGGAGTCGGTCATGAGCCTCTTCATAGCAGGTACATGTTGAACGTCATGTTCAGAGAGAGAATACTCTGGTCATCTTGAATAGGGCAAAATTTTCAATTTCAATAATGCCATTTAATTAACATTTTAAATTATTGTAGTGTAATTCATGTTATAATAATGTCCTTAAATTTGTTGAAACTAATGGGTAATGATAAAGTAATTTCAATATTTAAAAATGATACTTAGAAAGTAATGTAGGATAATAATTGTTCATAGTTATAGGGTATTTAAGATAATTGGAGTAATGTTGATTTGATGAGAGCATGGGGACTGATTACCTATAATTACTGTATCGACTCAGATTTTGCAGAGCTATGTTGTCATTAATGTGCACTTTTTCAATTATTTCCGACACAGTGGATCTTTAGTTATGAGTGAGCAGATGCCATAACGGCTCAAAGTAGACTCTTTAGCACCTAACCTGCCTTACTCAAGGGGAACAGAAGGCAAGCGAGCACTGTGGATGGAAAGATGGGAAAAGGTTGATAGTGGCAGATATCGGTATGTTCGCCAACTTTATTGCAAACTAATTTTCATTGTGGTGTGGGAATAATCCTTCATTTGAGCAATATTATTGGCCAATACCTCAGAGGTCTCTCACTACTTTATAAGGCACTGTTTGATTGCGTAGTGCCTATGTATCCAAGCAGTCTTCGGGTCCACGTGTACTCCGACCGAAGGCAATGACTACAAAATAGTCCCTGTTACAATTAGTAGTAAAGGTTCCATCTGTTATACAGTATGGCTTGTTACCATTGAGACAAGTAAGACTCCACAAACGCAAAGTTGGGATTACGGACTTTGAGTTCGTCCAGGAGTTTTTCGTTGCTCTGTGAGAAACAGGGCCACATCTCACAGTTGCTCTAATGCGCAACAGGTGTAAAGCTATGTTACTGATTCGTCTACCAGTAAGCAGAGTTCAGTTTGTGATAACAAACCAGGGTCTTGGAAAGTTTCCATTCCCTTGCTTGTAATTCAAACTAGGCCAAAAAAAAAAAAAAAATGTGTACTCTAAACAATATTCAGTTGGTCTTTATTACAACAACCTACACATGAACTAGGAACCTAAAACTATAAAATCCATGCCACCAAAACATAGCAGTTTCCTCTGGATACCGAACTATTTAATTAACTCTTAAGATCAGAGCTCTAATCTTTGTTCAATATTAGTTTATTATCCCCCCCCCCCTCAGTGATCTCTTTCTGAGTTTTTATGAAATATATTTTCATTTTATGTGATTACTGTCAAACATGTGTTAAAATATAGAATTTTTTTTTTTTAAAAAAATCTTGCTACATTCATTGATCAAGTGAAACATTAATGCCTTATTAGGTGCATAAGTAGACTCCAGGAATAAGTTTCACTTTACAGGTGCAAATATTTAGTTATAAATAGCAAAATAATCAGTTTAACAGTTACTTATCTGGATGAATACATGCATATTGTTAATACCACTGAGGTTAATATGATTTTTATTAGAAATAGGTTAAACCGTCATACCTCGTAAGATGATCCTGGAGTTGGAGCGCTTTTGGACGTTGTCCATCTTCGATTGCAACAAACCTACAGAGCTGTTATATAGGGGGTTGGTTATCTGTTAAGTCCAATGTTTTAATATTACTATTTTGATTTTATTTAGTTATTTTGATATTTTTAGTTTTTAGCTATTATAAAATAAAAACCCAAACTAGATAATATCAGGATAACAGTGGACTTAACAGATAACCAACCCCCTATATAACAGCTCAGTAGGTTTGTTGCAATCGAAGATGGACAACGTCCGAAAGCGCTCCAACTCCAGGATCATCTTACGAGGTATGACGGTTTAACCTATTTCTAATAAAAATTATCTGGATGAGCTTACACGAATAAGGTCTACGTTCGTAAAAAAAGAAATACTGTTTGATAGAATTTATATAGGTATGTGTCATTTTTATGTAATCAGTGTTTAATTTACACTGCTATCTATTACGCTACAGCTAAAATAGTATAAGAGTGGTATGTGCTCAGAATGTTATGGGATAAAACTGACATTCTTGCTCTGTCACGCAGTCCATTCAATGACTTTAGCTTTCACCTAATCACATGTCTATAATGTCCAATTGTGTTATTTGATGTTACTAAATCTTACTTTAATCCAATTTAAGGGCAGAAAAAGTCTTCTTCTGAGACATCCTTCCTTAAATCGCTGAACTGAGTTCTAAACGCGTTGCTAAAGAAAGTAGCAACCCATTTCTTCAAAGCGCCTGATTTAGCGACAACCTGTAACTGATTTTGTTGAATTTCAGCCAAAATTGAGGATACAGTGGGTTGCCTATTTTTTCTTACTCGGACAGTGAGTCCTTTTTCGGAACCAGCATAGTTTGTACGGTCATGATTTGTTGAAGGTAGGATAGATTCTACACTCTAACAATCAAAAAGCCATTAATCCACAAATTAGCTTTGCAATCTAATTTCTACTTTAGGTAAATCAGATAATCTATGCACATAAATTCGTCTTACCATCGTGCTCAACCGGTTATAAACGTTGTCCATTTTCATTTGGGTCGTGTGAGTGCTCACACACACTGTACCATCTAATCATAATACTAGCCTGTGGGGCCTATATCATTAGCTTGAACGTTCATTATCTTCTTTAGCCGGCTTGATCTAATTTCTGAAAAGATTTTCCTCTATTAAACCAGCTTACAAATAAATTACAATGCTATTAAACAAGCAATGATTTTAAACAAATTAAAATCCGTGGATGAAGAAACTAAATGGTACATGTGACGACACTATGCAGTGATACGGTTGTCACGCCAAAAATGATAAATATCAATATAAATTTATTTATTTATTAAGTTAACTATTTTTAATAAAATTACATGACATTATTTTAGCAGGCATCTATTTTCATTTGACATGGTGGTTTATTTTATTAACATTAGGAGACATGGTGACCACAACAGACTGCCCATTCCGAAGACAGTTTTTATAGTAGTTGACATTTCATGTATAGGGCGCAATGGCACAGTCATTGCCATTGAAGGTCAAAAGTTCAAAAAACTATTCCGTAATGGTAATAAAGAAACTTTTAATGAATTTTTGTTTGTTTGTTAGCGATATTGAACAGATAGTAGTAAATTTTGCATCTTATTATTAACTTAGACAAAAATGAATTAAACCGAGGGAGAGTGAGATGAGAGAATGATATTTGTTTTGACAATCATAAGCATCAACTGACGCTGCCCAAGCAAATCTGCTACCGTTTATAATCAGATAAATGGAAGTCGTGCGCCAACTCCACCAGATTTTCTACTTTCCATTCTACATAGTATTCAGTATCGGCCAGCATAATTGCAGTTATATGCAATTGCATGTGCCACACCGTGCTCTGTTACATGCAATTGAAACATATAGCTTCAATAACTTTAAAATATTTATTTTCAACATTTTTACATATACGACTCATTAATTAGCGAGAAATTTCTATCCACAGTAGTGAATTCATAGTTAATGCTACACGGTTCTTGTCTTTCTTAATAATAGTGGGAGATAGTATGCTCGATAGTAAAGACGTTATCCATTTACAATCCAGTTTGCTGAATTTCTGTAACTCATAAAAAATATATCTGTACAAACTGCATCATGACCTTTGACCGACAAGTCTAATGTATATTGATATTTACTTGTCATGTACCTTATGTTGAAGAAAATATAATATGTAAATTTTCTTCATATAAATGCTTTCGAAGGAATTTAATTAATATACATATTAACTGATGTATTTAAAGTTTCACCATTCGTGCATCGCATGTGAAAACTTGATAACCTTGAGAAAAGTTTATTTATAAACTTTTCACCTTTGAATTATTCAAATAAAACTGGGAATTTCAGTTTGTTTTTTTTTTTTGAAAAAAAAAGCTGCAGAAATGGTTTATTTTCTGACCAGTCAATCGGTCAGAAAGTGAGATGTTTTTTTATTATTTATCCAATGCGAGCTCTTGGCCTTACAGCCATTTTGTATTCCGTAGTCCAGTGATATGATCTCATTTCTGGTGGTGTGAGACAATCGTATCCAGACATTACAGGACCTTTTCTAGGGATATGAAGATCAACATAACCTGACGAATGTTCAACCTAAACATGAACCCCAAACCATGCCTTGCAACCTCCATAAAATGTTTACTAATTGTCGTATTTAGTTGTGGTTTAATATTATCTTGAATTTAATTAGTTCTTAATTAATGTCAAGTCTAGGATTATAACTTATTCAATTCCTGAGGATCCTGAATTGTCCGCACCGAAACATGTCGGATGTATATTAAATATTAAGAAGAATGGTGAGATAATCTGTGACTTGCAAAACCCTAAGAGGAAAAAATGGTTTCGAGATTTAGAAAAATACTTTAGTGAAAGCAGACATATCATTTATATATATTTCAAACTCTCAATGCTGAGGCTTCGATTTTATTTGAAATGCTTTTATAGGTTTACAGATGAATGGAAAATTATAAATTATTAAATAAATTACTTAATAATAAACATTTAAACAGATAAACAAAACTGATTTTTAACCCAATAATCCAAATTATAGATGTAAGAATGTTTACAAATGGTTAACTATTGATTTTACATCGCAAGAGTAATATGAAATAAAGGTGTATACACAACGGAATCTTCCTGCGTACTGGTGATAACAAGTCTTTATACAGGCAGAACATAGGTAACCAAGAAACTAATTTCATTGACATCCAAATACATTTTACCTAGAATTACAAAAATTGTATACTATTTTAATATAAATTAAATATATACTTTAATATAAAGCTATTGTGAAATAGATTTAATACATCTGAATATACACTATCGAAGTAATCCTTTATACATTTAATGAAGGTTTAATCCGATTTATTGTAAATAATTTCTAAAATTGTTTTTCTTTATTAATCCTCTTCTTTAAAGGTTGTAATTACATCCTCAAAATCAAGCGGTGATGATTAATTAAAACTGTACGACGAGTTGAATTCCTTTTATTGATTAACAGTGTTAATACCTGTGTTCTTTAGGAAACGACTCATTTCTTTAAATTCAACGTCTGAAAAATAAGTTTGCAATTCTTTTGTTACTTTTAAATTAGAAAATAATGATTTCACTTTTAGTTTTTTACAAAACACTAGAGTTACTTTAGGTGCGAACTGTTTAAGGAATTTCTGAATCGTTTACAGTACTCTTTCAATATACGGAAATTTGTAATATTTCTTGCTTTCAATTTCCAGATTAATCTCTGCATTGTTTGATTGTTCTGGATGTTGTAATATTTGGAATCTAGACCAAAATCCTATATTCTATATATGCAACAATATTCTGAGGTAAAATGAATAAACAAACAAAAGTCTCCACACAAATGACTTTTGTTTGTTTATCCATTTTACCTCAGAATGAGTAAATACCACACAATTACGGATTGCACAACTAATGATTTATGCAATAATATTTTTACTGTTAACTTATCATTTGATAAAATTGAACTTCAAGTTTCCATTTCTTTTTTGAGTAAATTCTGTACACAATTCTCTTCTTGTTCAATTGTTTGAGATGAATAATGTTGAAATCTTCTAGCTCTAGAAGGTTTTCTGTACCACATTTTTGAAGTATTGCTGATCAACTTTTCAACTTTAAAAAAAAATGCATCTTTTATTTCTATTTCAGACTTAAGTTTACTTGTAAACAGGTGAAAAGTTTACGAATATACATACGTTTGTATATTAATGATTATTGAATATGCATTGTTGAAGTTTATTTTGTAGCCTTTTATACGATTAACTATTGCCATACAAATTTCAGTAATAATAATTTTGCGTTCTCTTCCAGGGAATGAGTGTTGAATGTTTCCACCTTCCATAAAAGGGCCTGGCAAAGACTCCAATTCCTTTTTTAGGAAGGCTGAACAGCATTCAGTAGGTAAACGACTTCTGACCTCACATACACACACTCATTGTGTTGTTATTTCTTAATGATGTTGTATTAACGTTGTAAAATATCGATGAATGGCTGTTGGTAGTGCAGTGAGACATTTTAAAAAGATGGTCCTCGAGGGGGGAATAGTTGGGTATTAGGCCTGGCTGCAGTTAAGGCTTCCCCAAACTGGATGGGTTTACTTCCAGCAGTACACTGAGTGCGTAGTCTAATGGACTTACTTACTTACGAACCTTCGACAATAACGTCTCTCAACGGTCTAATTCCATTAGGGGTGTCCTGAAAACTTCAGCATACAAGTGTTCCCTTCAATCCAGGCTTAACTACAAGGCTAAAAAAGTCAATTCACTAATCTTTATTAGGGTGGAAATCATCGGCTTTTACAAGCTTTACTGTAGACATTTTTATTTCATTTTTAAAATAATTTTTATCATTTAATGAATACTACTAATTTATATCGTTATAGTTATTATATTTATTTAATATAGTTGTATTATACTATAAGCATAGAGTATATTATAAATTATACTAATTCACATTTATAGTATATCTTTCATGTTTTGCTTTTATGATCTTTAATAACATTTTATTATTAAATAAAATTATTATAATCATGTTATTTAATTTAGGACTATTTTGTTATTAATTTAGTTTTGACAATTTATTTACCACTTATTTTATATATATATATATTAATATAAATGGGGAGCAGACCTTCTTTTATACAAATTGTGTTAAACTGAATTGCCTTAATCAAACAAACTGCTCAAAAGGAAGGTATGTTTGATTAAGGCAATTCAGTTTAACACAATATATATATATATATATATAAAGATTTCACATAAACACGTGAAATAACAATCAATGATCAAACCACAATAAAAAAATGGGAAAGATCTTAGTCTTGCTTTCCCATTTACATATATATATATATATGTAGTCTGGTTTGGACTGTTTAGAATTTTCATTTATGTATATATATATCAAGATTTGATATATATATACATAAATATAAAACACAAACACGTGAAGAAGAATACCTCATGTGGCTCCTTTAGGCACACTTGTGACCCAGTCTAAACTTAAACCCTGATGTTTAAACCCTTCTTCTATTATTTGCATTTGTTATCTTTTGTACTGTTACCCTCGGCAGAGAAGCTACGAAGCAAATGATTCCCACATGTCCTGATTTTGTTGCACCATTCAGTTCTCCCAGTCTGCCTGCGTCTCTAGCGTCTGTGTTTACTGTTTGAAATTCATTCAGTGTGAGTTCTTCTATGTGCTGGCAGTAGCAGGGACTGTCATGTTAAGACTATGTTTGTAGTACAACATAGCAGTCTTCCTGTTCCCACTCACTCCTCCCCAGCCCCTGTTGACTGTTTCCGATGCTAGGCTTTAAAATAGGTCCTCTCAGGGTTACTTCTGAAGAAAACCACATGTCGCTCCTTTAGGAACACTTATGACCCAGTCTAAACTTAAACCCTGAAGTTTCTTCTTCTATTATTGCATTTATATTTCTTCTGTTATTAACAATATATTTATTTATTATCATTCGGATTATAAAAAGAAAAAAAACTTCTCAACTCTTTATCCTTTCTTATTGCCAAGAAGTGCCTAAAGAACTCATTAACTTTTACTTATCAGTGATAAAAGTAATAAAGTGGGTCTTAAATGTTATTATAACAACTATCAAAGGTTGCCCAGATATGTGATAGCCCTGGGCAATTTTAACTCTATTATTTCATATTAAAGTATTAATCAAAAGTTTATTTCTATAAAAATATTCTATTTATCAATGCGTAAAAAAAGGTTCAAGAATATATTATAACATAAGGAAATATCACAATAAAGGAAGGTGATTGTAATAAAAAAGAACACAATAAACCTTAACATTTTTCTTTGTAATGCAGCTGAATAGATCGGATCTTGCTTTTTCGATAAATATATATATATATATATATAGTCCGGCTTTGAATGTTTAGTATTTTCATTTATATATATATATATATATATATATATACTCTAAATAGATTTACCAAAAATCAGAGATAGGAAGTCTGTTTACCGTGTGTGGTACGAAGTTTTCTTCGTATTTTAACGTAGCATTCTTGTTTTCGTGATGGTTGAGTTGATATTTATATTCTTGAACTTATTATTTATAAACCTATAATATAATAGTTCATAATTTCGAATTTCAAGATTGTATACTTCCGTGAGTTTTCTTACATTTTAGTCCAGGGTATTTACATAAGACGGATTGCCCGAAAATTTGAGTTTATAAGTGTGTTTCTTTACTCTGTGTGATACTTTTCTTGAATTTTGAACTTTATATTTATATATCAATGAAGTTTAAACCCAAATGGAAAAAAGGAAAACAACAGAAATAAATTTTCTGAGGCCTTTCAATTTATGTCATCAGAGAGCAAACGAAGTAAAAACTGGAAAAATTCTCAGTTTTTACTTTGTTTGCTCTATGATTGCGTAAATTGTTAGGCCTCAGGGCATTTATTTCTATTGTTTTACTTTTTCCCATTGTGGGTTAAGCTTAATTGATTACAACACGTATTTATTTATTGTGATTTCTCTGCATAAATGTATATACATATATAAATCAAAATATTAAAACGGTCCAAACCAGACAGATATATAAATGAAAAAAGACAACATATAGAAGAAGCGAGAAAACTTACTGGATCGTATTACTGGACTACGATTACTGGACTACCGCCTGGAACCCTTAGTCGCTCTTTACCGGTACAAGTGAACGCACGTACCTCTTCTTCTTCCCTTCTACTCTCTCCCTGACAACGAACTTCAGTTCGAAATATCGATCCAGTAAGTTTTCTCGCTTCTTCTATATGTTGTCTTTTTTCATTTATGTATATATATATATATACACTTTGATGAAAATACGATCCGAAATGGACAAATACTGTTCAATATACATAAAGAAACATAGAGAAATTAAAAACACACACTTACAGTCTCTAATTTTTGGTTGAACCGTACGGGTCTCTAACCGTCTCTGTACCAGTGCGCTTGGTTTCCCTCTCTTATCTCTCCTGAAGACGGTTCTACCGAAAATTAGAGACTGGAAGTGTGTGTTTTTAATTTCTCTATGTTTCTTTACGTACATTGAACTATATATATATATATTTACCATGTAATAATTATGGGGGCTCGCATAAAAAAATAACTAAGACAGCTCACTTGAATATTTCGACAAGATTATTCAAAACACTCCTTTTATTCTATTTTAACCACGATCAATACATTTTTATATTCATATACGAATAGAAATATAATGAAACGGTCTTTGAGGATAACTTGTTACATTAGAGAGAGAAACACATGGGGGAAAGAACTGCTTTAATTCACAAAAATATTTCTAAATCTAGTGAGTCCGCACCCAGTAATCTATCTGACCATTTCCATCGTGATGACGAAGGTTATCGAATATTGATGTGATCCAGGCATACTTTTACAAACACAGTTGTACCTATGAGTGGCACACGTACTTGCTGCTTTCATTTAAAATTCCTTAGCGGTACCTCACAGACATACATACAATCGTAATAATTGTTGCTAAATTCTACAGAAAGCTCGTTGTTTTTAAATGCTATATTATATTGGGGTGGGTGGGTGAGTGGGTTTGCGAGTCGGTAATAAACGGTAAATAGGAAGGCTACTATGGATGCGTGCCAGGGTGTGTTGGCAGAGTTTCGCTCCAACCTCACACACTCACTATGACTGACGTCCAGAAAAAGAAGCCCCTCTCTGTTTACCTTCTTACTTTATAATGCAGCGCTCAAGTCAGGCAAGTCCTTGCTCAAAGTAACCAGTCCTCTTCCTTCAAACCAGTGCAGCTCTGAAAAATATGTTAAATATAACAATATAATGCGGGGGGGGGGGGGACTTTGTGAAAAGAAAAAGTTTCCACCACAGACTTGGATTTCAGAGTTGTATTTGTTTAACACATCCTTTAATTGGGTTCTGCCACTTTGTACAATTGACTAGTATATCCTAAGACAAAAATAATTTCATTTTTTATTTAATAAATTTTGAAATGTTCTCTCTTGTGTATTCGAAATCATAATTTTGTTAGTATAATTTTATCACTATATGAATATAGTTTAATGAATTATAAAACCACCAGGAAAAAGGAAAACAATTTGAAATAAATGCGTGGAGGCATTTCACTTTATGTCTTCAAAGTTGAAACAAAGAAGGTAACATAAAAGTTGTTTGAATCGGAGTGGGAGTATATTCTTCGCATTCCACAACTACAGTCGTATATAGTTCGTGCAATATTTAATTACAAGTTTTATGAATGATTTTAAGTTAATATAGAGAAATGTGGATAAAAATCGTAGTAAATGTTGGGTTACTTGAAGCTTTTGTTCAGTGCTTTTGGTGAATGATATATTTATGAAGTGTTCTCGAACTAAAGCACATGAAATAAATAAAAAAAAAAACACCAGCCATATCAGTGGTATTCCGTTTCAGCATTATTGGCCTTGTCATAATTATACAATATCGTATTAAATTAGTCTCCCCGAATATTCTTTTTGCAGCGTTCACCCTGTACGGGTGAAGCATATATATTTGGATTGGAGCAACCGTTCTCATTCTAGCATCCTTTATTATGATTTATTTCTCTTTTCACCAGATAATCACAACAAGCTTGATTTTCTATAGAAATATTAATCATTTTGTGTTTATTATCAAAAGTTGGACAGCATTATTGGGCGGTCACTCATTGGTGACACACCCCTGATAAAAGGTCCTACATTGTTTGTTAATTTAGCCTTAATCTAATGGTCATTCTCTCAGTATTCGCCTGTAGTGTTTATCTCAAAGACAGCATACATTAGAACTAATGTTATGTATCTAGTTTTCCACTATTCTTTTTGTCTCGCAATTGATTCAATAGGCTGATTTCATGTTTTGTAGGTATTGAGTTTTTTGACCAAATTCGATTTTTTTCCCTTATTGCTACAAACACTGTGGTGTACAATCTGATCGTTTAAAATAACTAAAATGGTATATTATATCTAATTCATATAATTTTTTTAATAAAGTGGTTTTGAAAAGTTTCCAGTTTTGTAGTTTAAATGGTTAAAACAGAATCCTGTTTTAGTGTGAACTGAGAGTAACTCTGGGGGAGCTATAGTTATAATTTAGTTGCCTTAGTAAGTGAGAGAGAATTCGGTTTTTCTTTTTTTTCAATGCTCATTCTTAAAGACGTTGCCATTATGATAATAATGGCAACGTCTAATAACAGATCTTCTTTACTGTTCTCTGAGGTGCCGAGTGTTGCTCATTTATTAATAGGCACCAGTCCAGCTGGTCCTCCATGTCGGGAAAGCACAGATTTTGCTTTAATAAACTTTGCTAAAGTCGGCTTCTTTTACATGACTTTGTGAAGTCTTGTAGTCGACAGTTTTACGTCTTCTCCAAAACTGATTTAGTAGGATTTCATCTCCCAATTGAAAAATCAGGGTCTAGAACACTATTCGAACCTTCAACATTAACAGGAAACCCTCTGCCAATGAAATATTCAAAGTGTTTTTGTAATTCACACTTTTATAAACCTCTATCAATATGTAGATGTTTTAGGCGTGTAAATTACATGTACTCTACACAGTTGATTCCTGACACTTTTATGTTCAAGTTGGTTACTTTCAATAATATTTGTTAAATATTATGCTATACTTATTCTAGTTTAATTTTAACTTATATTAAAGTTCAAAATGGTGATTAATCTTTGATTGTAAAAAATATTACAATGGATGTATCATTTTATGGAATGAGAAAAAAAAGATACAAAACAAAAAAAAACCTCTATTCCTTTTCGATTACTCACCATGAAGAAAGAACTGGCAGTGATTTACACCGAGTTTATTCGTTGATTTTTATTCATGGGTTTTATGCAGTGTCTGGTGAAAAATGAAACAACTGTTTTAAAAAAATTACCTTCAGCTTCGTGCAAGGTTAACCTAAAGGAGTAACAAGTTTTCATCATTCGGTCTTCTATTGATCACGAATATGCTTACCTTCTCGTTTCTTCTGCTTCATACAGGTCATATATAATTTCGTTTTCGTCTAGGTTCGTGATAAATGTTGCAAACTTCAATCAAGTTTGCTCGGATTATTATTCCAGTTTCTGTTTCCTGTCACTTGCATTTTATAGCCAAACACCATACACAATCGTTGCTGCGAATTTCAAAAATAAATATGTGAACATATATAAAGACTTATAATTCTAAAAATCATTGGAATAACTGATGAATGATTTCTAAGACATTTCGATGTAGTTTGATTTATTTTCTATAATCTGTTTAAAAGTTGATACATATTTTTTATTATTCCTGTAGATAGAAATAATAATGGGCATCGTGGGTGACACAACATTCCCAGTCCACATTATACTCAGAGTGTTTAAATCATCCTGATTCTAAACACGTAATTAGTCAATTAGAATGAATTAATGTCAACTTGTAAAAAAAATTACTATATTATGCGATGATTGTAACTGAACTTTGTGTTAATGCGTATGATTGTAATATATACAATATCTACTATACCTTATATCTTATATTAGTTTAGTGAAACTGTTGAAGATCAAATGATCTTAAGTGTCTCTCCCTTTTACACCTGTATATTCTCTAATATATTTTTTTTTTTTTTCAGGTGAGACGATACTGAATTGAAACGTACAGCATTTTTTTTGTAAGTTACTTCATTTTTCTATTTTTTTTTAAATAATAAATTTTGTTATCGAGGAGTAGGTCCAAAGCAATAACATCTTAGATTAAGCGGACGTTAATCAGTGGTCGACAAGCTATATTTATTCTTTATATATTTCACAATATTTTGCAATAAACACGTGAAATAACATCAATAATCAAACCACAGTATGAAATTAAAAAAAAAAAGACTAAGATCTTTCATTCTAATGTAGTGCAATCAATGTTTTAACCCTGCAATAAGATCTTTCAACCGTAACAAGCGGTCTTCGTCCGAACTGAGTTGGGTTTTTGACTTTGACGAAGACCTCAAGTTACGGTTGAAAGACGTTAGCTTTTTTTTTCAATTTAATATTGTGGTTTGATCATTTATGTATATATATTTAGATATATATTAGATATACATAAATAGTAATTTTAATAAAAAGGCATATTCATTTATAGATTTAGTTTAGAGCCATAATATAGGATCAGTATATCGACACCATTTTACTTCAATAACTGAGTTAAGAATTGAACTTAACATTATGGTTTAAAAAAATTCGATCTATAAGTTACTCCGGACGGATAGAAGCAATTACCCATTCCATGATCAAAGCTTTGTTTGTAAAATTTATTTTCACATTGAAAATGTTAATGAACCACTTATAATTTTTAATTAGATTACAGTAGTGGCAGGTAATGAGATCATTCCTTTTTTGTCGTTAGAACTCAGTCCAGTTTATTAAGTCCTTGCTGTATTGATTTCTTGTATTTATATTTGTTTTATTGATTTATTTATTATATCTTTTTAATTGCTCAGAAAGCTGATTCCCCTCCCTGGTGACTACTTTGCAAATGCACAGTTGCTGTTAGTTATATTCATATTAGGTACTGTTCAAATTCAACAAATCAAAAAATGTTTTTGAATTTTTTTCGAAGCGTTTATGAAAGCTATGTCAAATAGAAACATTGCCAGAGAAATGATATATTCTGAATGTGTCATAAATTGTCGCGACAGTATTTTTAAATTGCCTGTTATATGTCAACTTATTCATGATCTGAACAATATTTTAAAAAACATTTGTTTATAATCAAATAAGTTGTTTAAGTGATATTGATAGTGCTCATAATGTGGTCCTCGTCTTGTCGAACCATATCGACTGGAGAGATGTTCAGAGCCGTATGACTTTGGGGACTTCACTCTGACACTCGGCTTGGTGGCCAGTAGATTTTGTTTACATCCTGCCCTTGTAATATCCTTGAAACTACAGCCTTCAGTCTATACTTTGGTGCCTCCAGTGTCTGCAGTTTAATAGATTGCAGTCTAATTTAGAATCCTAATTTAGGCAACGGATTTATCAAAAAACGATAAAATATTTTCTATTAATAAATAGAGAATAGAATGTTAAATAAGTTTCATTCAGTTTGGAGCTTATTGTAGGGGATTCTGGTGATGTAGTATTGCATTGTCATGTGTATATAGGAACCGTGATTGATCAAAATGTAAAGGGTTACTCGTTGTTTGTGTGTGTTGCTTTGTGCAGTATGGCTGCATCATGGATGCATATTCTGTTATTAAAGGATACAGGTAAGCAGTCGAAATGAAGTAGGCCAGTGCATAAGAAGGAAGGCACTGTAAGTGACTAGTGCTTAAGACACCAGTCAGATTTCTACTGCAGTTCTTAGTTCACAGTATCAAGACTAGCACTGTATCGAGCGGCCGGAATCAAAGAGGTGTCACTCATTGTATTGAACTCTTGCCGGCAGACAAGACACAAGTATTCAAAATCACACTACTGTGGAGTCCATGTCCTTCTCGCTAAACCCGTCTTCACCAGCATGTATTTGAATTCCGTTCATATGCTTCAAACTAGAGTATTTCATATGTGGTAATACTCAGTCTCGCATATTACACAAGGAAATTAAGTCAATTCTAACTACCATGGTATTTTCTACATTTGTCGTAAGCCATATTCATATATTTGGTAGCAGTTTGTGTAAACTGAAACACATCTACTCAGTTCTATATTCGTATATATTTTAGTAGAGTACTTTTAAACAAGTTTTGTTAAATAATTTACCAACTTCTGTTTTTGTAAGTTGTTATATTTTCAAATCTCTTAACTGGATTCCTAAAATCTGGTCGTAATTCAAAAATTATGTTAGCAATACTTCCAATAATATCTTACAAATTTATTTTGGTAACCTGCATAATATAACCGTAGGTTATAACAATAACCGTAGCTTATGTTGATTCTATAACCCGCAGCATCTTAACCTGCCTACCTTGTCTTTGAATTCTAAGCAGTATTTGTTTTGTCAGACAGTCGTCATGTAAACTTTTGATTTAGATTTATTTAAAATATTCTATGTTAACTAATAATGAAGATTTCTGATTGTGCTTGGTGGCGGGATACAACGTCGAAACATGTCACTTGAGAAATAAATGTTCAAAATAATATTTGAAGTTTTGCTAACATTATTTAATTGTCATTGGTCCTTAATGTAAACTGCCCCTCGCAACAAGCAGTCATAACTTCAATGTATGGTTATTACTTGGTCTTCATCAACAACTATAATTGATACATTGAAATAAAACGTTATACCTTCCTTTTAATAAAATTTTAATTTCCGAATTGCCTTTTAAAAAACACTTTTGTTAAACCTTGATGGGGTCATTCACTGAAGAAAACAGACGTCTTGGACTGACCTTCTAGAAAACCATCTGTTCTCCGTATACCTTTTAAATATAGATTCTCCTACTGCTGTGCAAATTCTTATTTATAGAATTACTTTGCATGTCTTACTACCAAGAGTGTTTTAACGTCCATCGGTATTTCTGTCATTACTGGAAACGATTTTCCACAATCAATTACTTGCAAACCAATGTGTACCGAAACAAAAGTTGAAACTGGCTTTTAAACATTCTGTACTTCACCCTTTCTTTTTCTCTCTTTCTCTCTCTACCTCTCTTATATACATTTACAAAGTTAAATTCAAATGCTATAATCTTATAATTATAATGGTTAATACTTTTTTTTTTATTCGTCACCTTAGTTATATAACACTGATTTGTATATATATACGAGTATATAGTATTACATGACTAGCCGTTGCGTCTACAACTAGCTTGGTCTCCCTTTCTCTTTTCTCCTGAAGACGGATTGCCCGGAAATTTGAGTTTGTGAGTGTGTTTCTTTACTTTGTGTGCTACCTATCCTCAATTTTGAATTGTATTACATATATATATAAAAAGATTTCACATAACAATCAATGATCAAACCACAATAAAAAATTGGAAAACAAGACTATATATATATAATATTTATATTATAAATCATTAAAATGAATCAGGGTTGGTACAGCCTTACAGCTTTAAATCAAAATATCAGTATTGAAGTTTGAGTTTATTTAGCATATATAATAATATGCTTATAATAATAATATTGAGTTTATAGGCCTACATAATAATAGAAAAGAATATATTATTAAAAAATCAACTAAATACGTATAACAAACATAATAACATTAGGTTTAAAGAAATAGCACCCGAATTTACAGAAGTATGAATATTTGAAAATAAGCAATTGTTGATTTTCAGTACAAGGGAAAATATATGAATTTGAAATAACATTGTTTACAGCGAAACTTAATTCACTGTGGTCTTGTCGTGGATCTGCTTCCTCTCCTGACAAAGGTCATTTTACCAGTCAAAATAAATATCGAAAGTGAGTGTGTTTTGTTTTCATTTGTGTTCCTGTTTTTAATTTATATAAATATTATAGATGTACTTTAACGATGAAATTACGATCTGAAATGAACAACTAAAGCTCAGTATAGATAATGAACCATAGAAAAATTAAAAACTCACAAAGAATAAGGTAGACAAGAATCAGTTTAAAATTAAGTATAAGATAGGGAATAAAAAAACAAATTATTATTAAAGGAAAACAGCGAGTTGAATAAATGCGATATATGTATAAATGAAAAGTATGGAGACTATGCTTTTAAATGTTGAAAATAGCATAAATAAAAAAAATTATAAGAAATTCAAAAATAATGAAATAATTAAGCCTTTATATCTTTTGATTGAGACTAGAACTTTGCGAACTGAACAGCCATATATGTGCTTCTTGGGAGGCTCGTATAGTAATATCCATGAATCTGTGACCTATAGGAATAATTGAAGGGGAGTCCGTGACTATTGGCATGAATGGCGATGGTTAGATGGGAGTGAATGATGACAGAAGCTATATGAAATCCATACGGAGGCTAATTATGGTGGATGCCTGGCCTACGTGGATTGAGTTAAACTTCGTACACTCGAAACTGCAGACAGTTTCTGATGATATATATTTAAAACAGGGTAGTGTGTTTTATGAAAAGGAGCAATGAAATATAGTATGAGATTAATAATGGGACAGTTGAAGCAACCTCGACGTCCACACAGTTTCGCACTCGAGGGCAAATAGTTAGCCCTTGTGACAAGTGGAAATTCACAAAAGCTTAACCTTCACGAAGTAAGGTTATAATACTTTCAGACTGAATGAAATTAAAGTGATATTTATTTAAGAAATTTAGATGATAACTGATATTCTCAGGTTAAAATAATATTCATGCATATTTCTCATTACATGATTAGTGACAGTTTGCCACACATACTGGTATAATAATATTTTGAATTATCTTAAGTCATTTATTTTAATCATGTTAGATTATTTAAAATTGCCTTGGTTGTAGGCAATTTTAATTTTTTTTTTTCACCAGAGAGTATTTTAAAGGTAGAGGAAGGCAGCTGAAAGAATGCCTTCTTTAATCTTGTTTATTTATAGGAGGCCTATGGATGTATTTATAATGTGACCACGGTCCCACAAGGTTGAGTTTTTCTTTGTAAGTATGAACGCTTGCCAAGTCGGCTTAGGGCTTTGAAACTCTTGTAAGTTTTCACCCAACATTAATGTGACTTGCATTTCCTCATCTGCCTTCGCTGTTAATGCTTTTCACTGTCTTCTTCTTCTTCATGCGTAGTTTTAATTTATTTGAAATAGAAATGTTAAATGTGTACTTTAATTCTCTGCTAGAGTTGTTTTGTATTGTTTAAAGTATCCGTGAAAGGAAATCATGTTGTGTATGATCAGATTAAAACTCTGTTTCATATGGCCTCTTCTGTCTAAAACTACCTGGTTATGTAATGGAGAAAGACTAATATCCTTATGATGGAGGGAGGGTTAGGTGGATAGGAGGCTATAGGAAAGCTTTAAGGGGAGGGAATCATTGCCTGAGGGGGTGAGTAAATTAGTAAGATGGAAGTGGTAATGTGAGATGGGGTGTGGGGTTAAAGAAGAAAGCGAATAAAAGGGAGGGAAAATGAAAACTGATAGACTGATATGAGAAAGGGAAAAACGGATATAGTCAAAACGAAATGCTGGAATATATACACATAGACCATCTGATAGAATAATACTCAAACAAAACTGGGACTTGATCAGTTTTCCAGGTTTAGATCTTCTCAAATGCAAATCTTTTGACTTTCATTTTTGATTAGCGGAAATAAGATTTTATTGAGTAAGAATAATTATTAACTTTGAAATTACTCTAAGACTAAAAATGTTAACCGTTTCAAACCGTTTCAGTGCTTGAAAAGGTGTGAAAAATTGTTTAAATAAACGAAACGGTATTTGAGAGTTTAATTTGAACTAATTGACTAAGTCCTGATTTAATTTTAGTAATGTATATCTATATTAAACAAGGTTTCACTATGGACTGTAAAATAAAAAAATATGTATGTAGATCTGTAAGATATTAAATATTGGACCAAGATCTGTCAAACTACTAACATTAGAAGGTTTAGCTTGTTACTCGACGAGGACCGTTATTTGGTCGAAAGGTCTTAGTCCTATATTGGTATTTAAGTGATTGGTATTAAGTGGTATATTAGTTCTATACTGTGATTTAATCGTTGAGATATATGTGTATATTCAGAGAGAAGAACCATGACTATGAGTTGCGGGAAAACTCTTAGTGTAGTGAGTAATATATCATGGCTGCCGAATATGTTTTCTCTCATTAAATATAACTTAAATTTATTTTTCTTTAAATATGAGAAAAAAATTGGAGGTGTGAGTCACAAATGACTCATTTCAATGATGTTCTGGTGAGGCCAAACCAATAATACCTTTGGCCAAGATGGTCGGTGGGACTTATAAGGATTACTGCTGGATTCGCTGTATAGAATATACAGCTGTATATTTTTTTTGTTGACCATGGCTGTAGTGGGATGGTATTGTGTTTTCTGAGTGACTTGAAACTATTCGCCCGCACTTGTTGATAATTAGACATGGCTGTACTCCCGATATGATTTTCGTGAATCAATAGACTACTTTGTATTTGAGTTGCCCCGTCGATGGCTGTTGGTTTGAAATATACGATCCTCCTTGTATTTTTTTTTAATTCACTCTTATTTAGACCCTAATTTATGCCGCGATCCGGCTCTCAAGTTATAGATTACCAATCACAAGTGCAGATTCGAACCCACTGTCCATGTGACTGCAGTATACGGGATGCACTAATCTTCTGAGTCACCCGAGTTCTATTGTTAGTATTTTAACAGAAACAACTTCCTTACTGGGTATACTCGAAGATTATTGATTAAACTTTTAAAATGAATGAAATTTTACTTTCTTTTAGAAATCTTTCTATTATAAAATAACAAAATTATCTAAATATGAAGAAATGATGATGATTTGAAGGATGATTGTACTTGAGATAAAGAGGAAAGGGTGCTGTATGAAGGTTGTGTTTATCTAGCTCTGAAGCAAGAGCGCCTAACTGATGCTTGGGCAAAAGGGACTCGTGGCTCATGCATTATTCACGACAATGGCTTCCTTCCGAGGTTAGTTTAAATTAACATACATTATTTCACTTACTTCACCTTGCTTTTGGTGATATTTCATTGAAACTGATAGTGAATTTCTGCTAAGTGTTCTTCAGAGCAGTGTATATGTCTTTCTCAAGGAGTGTATTTCAGGTAGACAATTCTCCACCATCCCCGTAATTCCCCTAACCAAAGTTTCCTTACGCATGCAAACTCATTATTAATTTTTTTCTTAAAACATGTTCTCTTGCTCTAAATTAGTTAGGTTGTTTAAAAGTACATAAACTTTACTGCATTTAGTATTCATGATGCTAAGTCTGAATTCTTTAAACATATTAAGTAATAATGTTATAATTTGAATTGATTATAAATTTATAAAAAAATATTAATTATTTATATGTAGTGTTTATCTAATTACATAATTTGGAAACTAGAAAGTTTTTCGCTACATTCGGATCCTGTTAATCTTCGATAATTTGCTAGAATAGACTTCATAATTTTCATTTCTCTTTATTGATACAAAGTATTTTTTTTTATCAAATGGATTAGTAATTAGATTTAAACAAACCTTTCATTTACTAATAAATTAATATGAAGTTTATATTTTTTTTATCATGTAGTTTATTTTTATTAACTAGGTACAATAAAAAAGAACCTTTATAAAACATCTTACTTGAACCTAATGTCAAATAAAATTGAATTGATAAATTGAATCACATTGGTGAATTCAGATCAAGGGAAATAAAATTCCACTACGATCCGTTCCAAAAATAATATATTCGTTTTATATTTAGCTGTAGTAAAGGGATGAAAATAATACCAATCCTCTAATGTACTCTTCTTGCCAAAATGTTTGAAACAATCTAGAATTGATGGGTTCTTTGAATCATTTACACTCGTATGTGTGTTACACCTTCTGTGATCTTCTATGTACATACATGATTCTATATGCAGTAAATATCAGTCATAACCCTTTGCCATCCTTTTTTCTTTTGCTTGTTAGAAGAAGAATGCAATCTACTTGGCCTTATTTTTAATATTCTAAAGTTTATTAAAGATAAGGAGTTTTGAAATTGTCAAGTAGATTGATTTTTGAACTGGTATTGTACAGGTTGAAGACGATTTCGCAACATTTCTGAAGACTTTTATGAAACTTGGTAGCCTGCTGAGTATTACACAAATCTGTCATACGTCGTGAATCGGTGTTGTAGACGCCCGTCCGGCTTCGTACGTTGTGCATCTTCAAGTTCCACTTGAAGATGCTTCACCAATAAACTAGTAGCACGGGTGAAGTAGTAGTAGCTGAAGTAAGGTTTCACTAAGCTGTTGAAGCGGCCTTGTTTTTTTTTTGTATTTCTTTCTGTCAAATTAATTTCTACGCTCTGATTGTTGAGCTCAAGTCAGAAGTTCTCGTTTTTCTGTTACAGTTAACCGCTTTCGACTAGTCACAGAATGTTTAATTTCAATGAGCCAATCACTTCTTCAGTTCTTCAAATTCTAAAATAGCCAACGCAATTCTACGATTATTTTCATTTGAATTCCATCTGTTGCTTATTTCATCATTACCCATTTGTAGGAAACACTATATATATATATATATATATATATATATACGAGTTCGAGATTAACAAAGAGCAACACACAAAGTAGGGAAACACTTACAGACTCAAATTTTCGGGTAATCCGTCTTCAGGAGAATAGAGAATGGGAGACCAAGCACGTTGTAGGCGCAACGGCAAGTAACCAACCCGGCAACCGCCAGCGCTTATATATATATAACCGTTTCACGATGAATCACAAACACAGAACTGAGGAACAAATGCCCTCACTGTCTCTAATCTTCGGTTAAACCGTCATCAGGAGAGTTGAGATAGGGTCACCAACCGCACTTGTGAAGCGACGGTTGGGTCTCCAACCATCCCTATCTCAACTTTCCTGATGACGGTTCAACCGAAAATTAGAGACAGTAAGTTTGTTCCTTAGTTCGGTGTTTGTCATTCATCGTGAAACGTTTTTGTCCTTTTGGATTATATATATATACAAAACTAACTAAAAAAACACACAAAGAACAAGAACACTTACTGGATCAATATTTCGAACCGAAGTTAGTTATCAGGAAGAGAGTAGAAGAGAAGAATGTGTGTTCAAGACTGTGAGTGTCTTAGCGCAATTCTCAGATTTCATTTCATTGTCCTTTGATAGATACTACACAATGAAGAGTAGTTCTACATTGGAAGTCCTAATTTTTTCTTAACTCTTGTGTATTTAGAGTAAGGATCTTTTAATGAGTGCATGACATCAGAAATGACTGCTTAATGCCCTCTGTGATGGACGACTTGCAAGAATAAGTCGAGTGCCAGAGTGGGTATTGTACCACAAACCTACCACTCCATAGGCAAGCATGTTGCCACTGGGCTAACCTGGCCCCCATTGACTTTGGTAACAAACAGTTCATTTCATTCTATACAGTATGCAGTAAAAACAATAGACACTCTCTGTTAAAGAAATCGGTTGGAAGTCATCGCAAAGTAGGACAGCATTTGGTCTTACTGCAGTCTACACAATGAAAAATAACTATTTAATTGAAATAATAAAGAAGAGACAAGCCTTCAAATTTATTGATAACTGTTCTCAGACTATTAGTGTGGCTTTCGATTGAATAACATTCTCAAAGTAAGTCCTGATATTAGCATGTTTCTTTAATAGACAGTGAGCCAGTAGAAGGTAAAGAGGCCACTAACGATTGTACTCTTACAGCAAGATGACTACTGCACTTTCGTAATTAAACAGGTCCTCTTGATAATATCTAAACAAGGCTATTCCTGCAGTTCTTTCCTGCTATTACGCTTTTTTAAATACCCGTATCAACATTTACGGTTATGACGCCTAGCTAGAGTCTATCATACGAAATCTGAACTGCGCAAGTAATCAAGGGTAGTGGGGTTGGCAACTACTTCTGACCTAAGTAAACTACCGAAACACCAAACTAATCTTGTCTCTGATGAAAATTCAGTTTTAATGAAAAAAATTAAAGTATGCGTGTCCTTACAAAAAAACTGTTGTGATGAACACTTAATTTTATTCGTCTGTTTAAATCTGTTAATTGTCTTAATTAACTCACCTGTCCGATTAGCTCATGTAAGTACAAGAAGAATACCAAGTGTTCAAAACACTTTTTTTTTTAAAAAAAAAGAAGAAGAATTTTATTTGGGACTTATTTCTATTTATCTTCTCATTATTATCTAAACGTATAGACAAAGTAAGGACTTGTATTTTCTTGACTTATAACGATTGAGGATATTTAGTTATTTTAATTGACTTAGACTAAGTCAGTATTGTTTTTTTTTTTTTTGTTAAGCTGTCCCTGCTACATGTTTTCATATAAGCCTTATGAATAATATGTTGTTTCCAATGGATAATTTTCTTTTATTATTACCTAAATGCGTTGTGAACATAGTCCTCTTATCATTACTTAAATGCGTTTATAATCATAGTTCTCTTATCATTATTTAAATTTGTTATGATCATAGTCTTCTTATCGTTGCCTAAATACGTTTATAATCATATTCTTCTTCTTGTTCTAACCTAAACAGTACAATGAATAATACAGTTCAGGGATACTTCTTGCTATCCAACTTTTGTACAGTTATCTTAGAGTGTACAATCAATAACTGAACGTAGTTTTCTGATTATAAAAATTTAGGAACTTCACTCAGGATGATGTCAGGTATAATCGTCCGACAGTCAGTGTGTATTCATATTGAGCAACTCCGGACTACATGTTGTTCATATTTATTGTACAGTCGAATACGTGTATCGTATGAGTAATAGTTTTAATATACTTATAAGATTGTCAAGGCGACAGAGTACATGAAATGTTCATATGCCAACAGACTGACTACGCATCAGCGAACTCTTTAAACTCCTAAATAAAGAAAAAGCTTGACAACATTTAAAGCAATGGAACAATCCTAATTAAAAAAGCTAATTGCTAACACTTCTGATTAAATTGATTTTACATCGAACTAAAGCAGGTAGAGAATCCCCCTAATTATGCTTAAAGACAAATTATTCAAAGAAGTTGATTTAATTATGTTGGGGTTATTCGAAAGCACGTGACTGGCTTTGAAGGTGAACACGGCGTCAATGCGTCGTGGATATTCAACGGCATCTTTGGCAGTGGCAAGCGCCTTTGTCGAAGACTGTCGCTTTGTTCCTTTGTGTGACAGGTCTTGAGTTTGTTTCCTTCGCTTTCCAAGCCCTAGGGGCCGAGTCAAAATGCTCTCAGTTTTAATTGTCTCTTAGACTGTTGAAAGAAGGGGAGAAAGTTTTAATATTCAATGTTGATCCGTGTTGGAATGTCCTTGTACTTTCATTATGGTGCCTCTCTTCCTCTGCACCGTCAATTCACTTCAGCAATTAATAACATCTGCTTGTATTCAGAGGGCCATGCTATGGTTGTGGTGTCATTTGTTCCTGAAGGTTTCAGCTTTGAATATTGCCAATGAACCTAAGTTTCCAAATGGAGGACTGTAAGCCATATAAAATCTGAAAATCGGAGAATGTAAAGTCGACCCTGAGCCTGTATTTATGTCTATTGTAATAAACGAAATATTAGACTCCCACAGAGGAATCAACCCTGTCATGTGGATCACCCATATTGGGCTTAATTTTTCGCGATTAGAAGAGCAATGGGAAAGTTGGTAAATAAGAGTAAGATATGTTCAGTTTTAGTATATTGACTGATAACTATGTATGTGCTGTATGTAAATTGTCTTGTTTTTAATTTTTTTTTGCATTTCTATAGCCTTTAGTTCGGTTTTGTAATTTTCCTCCTTTCTAACTACTTGTCTTCTCCATAGTAATGTACATATTATTTAAAATTTGAAATCTTTAAACTCAAGTTGTCAGATTTTTGACAGTTGTGATATCGCCCTTTCAGTTATTATTTATTAAAATTGTATTCATTTTTCATTATATATTTCTTCTATAGCTCTCTTTGAAAATTTGCCAGGACGTGTTACAGCAGGAGGTGTGAAAATGAGATTTGGCTTGATTTGGTGGTGAAGCTTGCTGAATCAGCCTGTAAGATGTCTGAGGAGTGTCAGCTCATGTGGCTTGCATTGCAGTGTAGGTGAAGCCAGTCAATCCCTCATACACCTATGATGTAAGGTGTGTAATTTAAATATAATCCAATCTGCTCTGGCAACCGCGAGAAGAATGGTCGACAAAAGATCATTGTATGACCATTACAGTGAGTTATAACAGCTGTGGCAACATACACAACAGCCTTGTGGAACTTGCTTCCATGTTCTTCTCAATCATCCTGAAGGAGAAATGAGCGAAACAGTTTACGGGAAAAATCAATCTTTAACGGCTGTTAATTAATAGTGGAAGGAAAATTTTGTGGGTTTTTTTTTACTAAAGTCAGTAGAAGAAGAACCATTATTAAGATGAAATTAATAAAAAAAATAGTTGTTAAAAAAAACTCGCTTATGAAGTGTATTGTAAAAAATATTTAAAAGGGTTTGCAGATTATGTTAAAATAATGCTTGGGGGCTCTAATGAAGGCTTTTTGGTGTTTTTTTCTTTAGTTAAATTCATTTGGCTTCTTTTAGTAGAAAGTAACAAAAAAAAAAGGAGGGTTTTCGTAATAGCTGATGCAGTGAAGCCTTAACAAGGTATCTCATAAAATAAAGTGCTACAAAAGTTAAGCAAACAAACTTTACGCCTATAAATATACTATGAAATAATAGTCGGCCAACTCATCCAGCCGGCGTTTTATCAGATCACTCTCCTACGAAAATTTCAACAATGGTTGACTTATAACAAAAAATGACTTGTCTTCTTCGCTTGCACTGTGTTTAATGAATAGCACTGGGTCTGTCCTAATGTAGAGACAATAATTCGAGAATCAATATTCCAATCTAGATGTCATTACCGGCGTTTCGATTTTATTTAAAGTTTTGTTAATTGGAATAGTGAACAGGGGAAATGTTACAAGTTATTCTGAATTAACAATAAAACAATATCAACTTGTAAACAAATACATGTCGGAATATTCAGATAGCAATATTCCAGATATGGGATTTAGAACATAGATTAGAAACACATTTTAAAACAAAGAACGACTAATGACTTCCGAACTATGAGGTAAGTCAAAAATATGGTATAGCGAAGCAAACGTCATTCTTGACTTTTTATGGTGCGTTATTACTTAAAACTCAAAGCATTTCACAGAAACCCAGATAAAAACCCAGAACAAAAGAAAAATGCAAAACAGTTATGAAATGAAAATGAATAGAAAAATGAAGTATTTTATTTCATTACGCTATCAGAAATAATAGAAGGTCCCTTCTACGTCATAGGGACTTCCAAGATGTAAGAATATACTACTTTCCTTATTGGAATATACTAAATGTTCTACTATGGATAGACTAGAAGCTCTATTGACAGGTATCGATACTAATAATAGTATAGGCTCTATGAACTGGTATCTGTCTCTTCTTGGTATAGGAACTACTAACTGATATTGGTAATCGTATTAGCATGGGCACTATGGACTGGTATAGACACTATAGGCTGGTATTGGTATAGGCATTATCGACTGGTATCGGTACTCGTATTGGTATAAGAACTATGGATTGGTAGGAGTCATCGTATTAGTATGGGCACTATGGACTGGTATAGACACTATAGGCTGGTATTGGTATTGGCATTATCGACTGGTATCGGTAATCGTATTGGTATAAGATCTATGGATTGGTAGGAGTCATCGTATTAGTATGGGCATCATGAACTGGTTTAGGTACTCGCATTGGTATGGGTACATAGACTGGTATCGGCACTTGGGCTGATATCATTACTTGTATTGGTATGAGAACTATAGACTGGTATGAGTAATTCGTATTAGTGTGGACACTATGGACTGGTATAGGTGCTTGTATTGGTATGGTTACATAGACTGATATCGGCACTTGGGCTAGTATCATTACTAGTATTGGTATAAGAACTATAGACTGGTATGAGTAATCGTATTAGTGTGGACACTATGGACTGGTATAGGTGCTTGTATTGGTATGGTTACATAGACTGATATCGGCACTTGGGCTAGTGTAATTACTAGTATTGGTATAAGAACTATAGACTGGTATGAGTAATTGTATTAGTGTAAAGGGTACATGGTCGAATGTCTGGAAGAATGGCGTCATCTTTGCTAAGTAATCTCAGACATGTCATCTACTTTCTGTCTAAAGTCTGATCAACCTTAGGAACAGTACGTTTTATAAAGAAGTTGTTTTGGTAACAATACTTGTACTTTTACAGACAATTCTCCAGAACGTAAACGAATTATTTATTAAACATTTGAGTGTAGCAAATCCACTTTAAAAGCACAACTCATAAAAAAAGATTAGAATCATTATTGTTTTAATATGGATCTTTAACACTACCCGTATTTGTCTACGTATGGTATGTACGAAAAAGTTAATAATCATATATATAGTTGAATATGTTGTCGGTCTTAGAACTGCGCATGCCTGATGGTATAATACCCATAGCTGAAAATCCGATTGAAGCGTGTATGTCTTCTAGTCTACATGACAGACTGTGTGGTATTCGGGTTTATACCGTTTTTGCTTCTACCGTGGTATCTGTTACTTTCTTCTGTCTGTGGTCAATATCAACTCGATTATGGCTCTGAATTTATTCAAAAAAGTGAACTAAATGTAACCTATAGTCTATCATTATCTGAAAATAGACTGGAGTCGAAATGTGCCCACAGGAACAAGAGAAATAGATAAAAACAAAACTGTCGCATTACTTAAGGTTTTGGTATAATGATTTTATTCTACCTCGAGATGCCTCAAAAAGTTGGTCGAAAGTACGCAAAGAAATGAAATTCAGTTATGTAACGCTGACGTATTAGTGATGTATCAGCGGCATGGTAATGAACACCGCATTACAATAGGAGTCATATTGAAGCCTAAGTGTGCGTTAGATAACAAACTTGAACTGTTAGCTTTCATGAAACTAAAATGAAGCGCGAGTTGTGGCCCACTCTGAAGTTTAATCGACCACACGAGTCTGCACTTCAAACCTCTGACACTTGCTTCAGACATCATGTGGCTGACATGCCTACCGACTATCGTCATCAGGAGTAAAGTAGAAATGCTAGCGACGGTACACCCTCTGCTGAACGCAAACAGGTAGCTAAACAGCTTAACTTACCTGAAATCATCTCTACCTTTGTTCAAAATTTAGTTAAAAAGAACATATTTTAATCAGCTGTAAATAATTGAGTCAATATTTATCATTCCGTTGTAAATTATATTTTATATCCTGTAATTGTTTCTTTCAATAAGCTGAAAATAGTGCAAGTTAGATTATAGTTGAATATTCTAGAAATGCTCCATTATCTAGTATATCTATCTCAGTATACTGATCTACCTGGACCTACAATGCTGCAACTGATTTTGTCAGTATTACGTTAGTTACTACGTTTAGCTCTATTGCTGTGCTGTTAGTTACTGCACGACCTTTGCTCATTTTAACAAAATAAAGGGAAAGTTCAAACATACTTTTTTTCATAAAACATTGCATTTCGAACACGTATGTTCTTTTTCAAGTTTCACAGTTGAAATGAAGTAAAAATAATTTTATAGCCTTCTATTCTTCTTCTTATCAGTTGGTAACTTCAAAAAGAATACTATGTTTTCCGAACATTCTGTATTAATTATTTTATGTATACCCTAATTGCTTTAATTGCTTTTCTTAAAATAATATATAAAAAGATCTTTTCATATGGCTTAGGTTTTTGAGAGTAATTTTAACTTTGTTTCTAATGAAGAAGAAATGATGAAATGTGTTAATTCTTAAGTAAAGATTTAATGCTAAAACGACCAAAAACTGGAACTCGCTTACATCTTTCTAGGTAAAATATTAAACTAGAGGCACCAGTTTGTATTTATTAATTATTATTGTTAATGAAATGTAAGAGTTGGGTTTTAAAAATATTCAAGTATGGTAAATTTTGTTTCAGTTATTTCCTAATTATTAATGGTTAATAAAGTAAATAATAGGAATTCATAGTTAATGTTATAAAAATATTACTTTTACTGAACTATATGATTCACATATAAAATAATTGATTATTTTATTAGCGAAAATATTTTATTTTTGAAGGTTGTTCTAATAATTTTGTTTTTGAGTAAGAAATGATGGAGTAGGTGGGAAAGTTGATGGTTTTCCTTTGAAAGTGAAGGGCGTGGGTGGAGAGACAAGGGATCTGATTACGTAGGAGATGTTTTGCCTAGGAGGCAGGCACACCCTGCCCTTTGTCGAGGCCCCCCAGCCAATCAAACATTAATATGAGTAACTGACGAGGAGGGGACCCAGTCTCGCTTGCACCTTTTCATTACCTTCATCACTTTGTTTTTATTAGTTTATTGTATTGAAAGCCCTTAAAGTCCTTTGAAAAAACTTTTGTTTTTATCACCTGTTAGCTAACTAGTTTTGCTTTATAATAATTTCTTTGGTAGTTAACAGACATTTTTAAAGAAAGTCATTTTGAGTAACTGGAGTTTAAATATAACCCATGATATGATCAAATATTACTGTCAAGGACTTATGTTGCAAACCTTACTGCCTGTGGTTCTCCATTGTGGGCCCAACTAGATCCATGCTTATTCAAAATTTGATTCTTATGACGTTGTTAGTAATGGAAGTTCTTAAATCGTAGTCATGAAGAAAACAAAGAAAAACCTCGATAGACTTATTGTAATGGTGACAAGTTAATTTGTGGTTTAAACCAGCCGTAGCGTCCATGCCAAAAGAAAATAGTGGACTCCTTCATTAAAACAGCCCTCAAAACTATGGCTGAAAGGATGTGGACGGATAATTTAGAAATGAACAAGTTCAGTCTCGCCTAAAAGAACAAGTAACCCATAACGTGCCACACCCTGTTTTCGTGTTGAACTTTTGATCTCTGATTGGTTACGACTATCTAGCCGCCACCTAAATCAAAGAGGGAACTTAAATAACATTTGTCCCCTTCGCAAAAGAGATGACTTATAACCACGCATCATGTTTGTTCTTTAATAAGTTAGCTATTAGCAGAGAACCATGAAATTTCATCAAATTAACCATGAGTGGTCTGCACGACATATGTTAGCTCACAGACTAAACCACTGCGCATGGCAAAGAAGTTAGAGTGTTCTTTGTACTTAAACATTACAATTCCTAGACTTGCATATGTGAGAGTAATGACACATATCATTCATATGTCCACTCTTCAGGTGTTGAATTATATTACGTTTTGTTAAAATTATGTACATTCTGAGAACCGCCCGTATCAGAACTTAATTATTTGACTATTATAATATTCAATTATCTTATTGAATCACAATTTGGACCTGCACATTTATTTAGCTCCGAGAAACCTTCTCTAACTAGAACCAACGAAGGTGTGGAGGCAGCCATAATATTTCAAAAATAAATAAGAAAAATAAATTGCTTTTTAAAGGGACTTATGAACTTTGTTAATTAACATTGTTTAAAGGAAATAATAGTGATATAAAGGTAATAAACCCCTACTACAGAGTAGAGGTGTTGTTTCATAATTCCATAAACCAACTGTCGTAGAAAAGGAATTAATGGAAACAGTTTCACGTGTTAGTTAGATATGCCATTGTAGGTTAATTTTCTTAAGAGATTGTTTAAGTGGACTTCAGTTTCAATTACCCCAGTCGTTTTGAGCCTTGTCTTCAAATCTTGTTCCCCGAATACTGGTGCTTGAAGTTACCTCAAGTGTTTGACGAACCATGGTATTCTTGAAGTCACTTCAAGAAACACTGATGTTTCTCAAAGTGTTCTGAGAACACTTAAAACACTCCTTGAAGCTACCTCAAGCGTTCAGTAACCACTAGTACTCATAGTCTTCTCAAATATTTGTAGAACACTAGTGCTTCTTGAAGGCACCTAAAATGTTCGGCGAAGTCTTCTCAATAGCTCGTGAACACTGGTTTTCTTGAATGACCTAGAGAGTTGCACGAACCCTAGAGCTTCTTAAAGTCAAAAAGATGAAATATGTTCCTTCTTTAGTAAATGAAAGAAGTCAATACGACTAAAGAATGTGTAATTGAAATCATTAATATGTTGGACCGGCTTGACTCCTATGTTGTCTGCAACTAGTTGCTCAACCGACCCACACTGTTCATCGTCAACAGTAAAAGACGTACGTGTCACGAGTTTGCCCTGATATCTTTACTGTAATGTAAAAATACCCGGTTTCTTTTACCTTTAGGGATGTACAAGATTCGAAGTTGGCAAAAGAGAGCATACCGAATAGGTTTGTTCCAACGAATTATTTCTTTTCCCTGTGTATTGGCTGGCAGTAAGTGCTGTCCATTGACTAAATGTGAGCCGGTTTTGTCGGTGTTTTTGCGGGTGAAGCATCGCCTTGCTGCCGGTGGATTACGCCCAGTTTGGCATGTAACAGTACTTTTAATAACCAGTTGCAGCGGTGGATTGAGTGGTCTCCACGGAGGCTGCCATGGCTTGTGCGCATGCTCTCCTTCAACTAGGTCTGCCCCACCTCCACCTCCACAAACCAGGCCATAGGCTCAAGGTCGGTCGCCCTGGTATCCCTGCTTACGTATCTCATATGGGGCCCCACCACACAAAAAAAAACCATTCCTTTCTTACTTCACAACACAAGCAGTCCAAGTTTTTTAGGAGTGGTTGGATTTTTTTGCAGTCTTACGCGATATTACTGACAGTAAAATCATAAAACCTCTGCCAGAAAGCATGTTTCATCCGAATTAATCTTTAACCCTCCTACGCAGTAAAAAAGAACCTTATTTAACCTACAAAGTATAAGTAATCATTTTTTTAAACATAGAGATACAGATATAACATTATAAGCTTATTGTAAGACAGGTGCGTCTATCATATAATTTTCTTTAAAATTTAAAGATACATGCCGAACGAAAACTAGTTGCAACATTCCTTCAAGTACGCATATTTCTATAAAACAGAATATGTTACGAGTTTTATGAAAATTTTACCTTTTACGTCCTTTTAATGACATTGTCTTATCTACGAGAATATTCTGTTATATTTTAAACACATTCCGTTACGTATTTATCCTTTAAGTACATCACCTAGTTCGGCATTGTTTTAATTTTCAGCGGAAATTCGTGTACTCTGTAGAAGTGCAAATGACAAATACCAATTTTTTGCTAAACAGTGCAGTAAATGACTTAAACGTTATATTCGTTTTTTATACGACATTGATAACTGTGCGTGTGGTCAAACTGAAGCCTGCTATAAACAAAGTTGACTTTGGCCACCGATATTGAGATGTTTCATTTGAATTGAACCCAAACTAAAGTCCATGTTATAAAACATCAGTATTCAAAAGTATCTTACTTTTCTTAGGAAAGTATATTTATCATTAAGTTTTAACTATGTTTGTCACAAAAAAACAGTTTCAGACACAAAGGTTTATGAATAAGACTAGTTTGTCTCCATACTGTAGTTTAATTAAATCAAGGTAGGTAGTGTAAGGGGTTGTTGCTTCCACCCTCTCGACTGGTACGGGCCTGTCTGTCTTCAGGAGTAGCCAGTTATATATACTACCTACAGTCATCTCGTAGCAATACACAATTTGTGAGAATAGCCCCAAGCACACCAGAATACGTTGCTAAATTTATTATTTTGTTGAAGAACTAACTCTTATTCTTTAACGGGTGTTATTCAAATTAAACTTCTAAAATGAAATTAGTTTAAACTTTATGTAGACTTTTTCAGATGTAGCCTGAGGAAGGCCGCATGGATGGCTGACTACATGGCTAATTGTATTAATTTTCGAGGACTAAAGTTTTGTTCTTGAACCAAAGTTCCTCAAATTAAATAGTATTACTAAAACAAAGTTATTTATATTAAATGTATTTAGAGACATAACTCATTATTGTTGGAAAGGAGTGTACTTATTCTTAAAACATAAGCCACCTTATGTTTAAAGTATACCTTTAAAATGTTGAGCGTTGATGGAAGATACAATTGAATGTTGAGTATAATGGAAGTCGTACTAGTAGTAGGCAACACTGCAGGTTGCAGTGGCAATCTCACAAAGGAACATACATAGGCCGAACATTGGACCCTTTGTGATGCCATACAATGAAGATTGAGAGTCTTAAATTTTGCGCAAATCAAGTGTATTTTGAGTAGGGACCTTTAACGAGTACTTGACATCATAAAGGCTCGGGACCGACGGCTTAACGTCCTCTCCGAGAGACGACGTGCTCAGATATATTCACCTCTTACGTGAATAAATAGAGGGACAGAGTGGGTTTTGAACCCTGGACCCACTAGTTCAGAGACGAGCATGTTAACCATTGAGCTACCACTACAGTGGTAGTGTGAGTAGGCGGGAAAAGCGGCTTTGGTCCTCTAGAGGACATTAAGAAGTCGATAAGCAGTTGAGGCTCACGACTGCTGTTGGAGTCGTTTCTCAATATTTCTTAATATATTTTGCCCTAGCCTCCGTGATACATACAATATGAATATATTCTTCACGGTAGCTATCTCGTATGAGACAACTTGCGTTTTGTCAACAATTTTATATTCATCTTCCAGCGACTTAAAACTACTAACAACGGACATCTTTCCATGTCATTTCAAAGAAAAACAAATTCTCTGTTTATTTTATACTTCAATCCTTTTTAAACAGCAAAACTCAAATAATATTATTTAAAAAAATCATATACGTTGTAGATTTAATTTATTTAGACAATTTCAAGAAATCGAACCTTGAAACCAAGGTAGGTTAATTTAAGTGGTATTACATTTCAAAAGTATTTTTTATACTAGTTTGTAATTTTACGTATTTATTTTAATTACTCTAAGGGAAAATATATCATTTCTATGAGTAACTTATAGTTTATTATTTCTTGCCAATAACTTTTGAATAAAATATCATAATTTCCATCGCGGTTAATCGTTTTATCACAATAACTGTTCAATTTCTTTAGCTTTCGTGTATGTTAATAAGCATTAACATACACGAAATTATTAAAAGTTGATTGGTGCACTTGCATGTAACCCAGCATTAAATAGCATGCATAATAACATAAATACTACCTAAAGGAAAATTAAAATCCCCTAATTATATTAGATTGCAAAGATGATAAGGTAAATGAACTATAAGTATTGCAAGGATATTACAAATACACGAGATGTTAGTTGCATATTTTAAGCAGACTATCGCCTCGACAGATACGACGGAGAGCTAAGGACTCCGATATATAGAGACACAGGGCTAGCTAGTAAGATCAATCAAAGCTGTCTCTTCCCTTCTACTGTCTACAGTCACGTCATTACTGTATTGTAATTATAACTGTATATTTTATATTGAAGTAACAATATAAATATAAGTTACAACTATATAAATTATTTGTTGTTGAAAAGCAGTTTAATAGAATATATAATAATATATATGTCATTGCAGTTATATATATTTGTATTATTATATATTATGCTATTTCAGTTTTCATAGTTCATTCAGCTTTGTTATCTTAAGTTGAATGCACTTCTCCCGGAATCACTTTCTCTTCATCTTAAGAAACATGTTGTTCAAAATGTTAAGGTTTGTAAGAGATTTGTTCTTGGTTAATGTATATTTTTTCCTTATTCATATTAGGAATTATGTATCTTTATGATAAGTAAGAAGTGTTAAATGTATTGGGGAACATAACTATTTTGATGTAATTTTATATAAATTAAAAATGAATAAAAAAAACAGTATGATAATAGGCATAACATAAATGAACCAAGGAAGGTGGGGCTTCTTTTAAAAGTAGTCTGATACCAAGATATAAAAATGTATGTAGATTTTGAATTGTTTGTAAAGAAGTGAATTTGAGGGTTGTTGAGGTGGTTTTGGTGAAGGGGGGTGTGTATGTCTGTGAGGGAGGCGGGGCGGAGGCGGTTACAGAGGGGATAGACTGATTTAGCCGCGAGTAACCTTGAACCCACGGCCTGCTCCTCTTAAACAGTCTACCCCTTGTACTGCTTTTATTTACATTTCCACAGTGTCAACGATCTCGCCGTCAAACGTCGTAGTCCTTCAGCAATACTAAAGCCTTTCTTCAAATGTATCTTTCAAACGAATTTCTAATTAGGCCAAATTCATTTTCAAACATCCTTGTAATTTTTTCTGCGTTGTTTACTCTTCAAGATAAAGGCTCTAGAAAGATAAAACAATTACTGAATTCATTTTAAATTCAGATATATGTTTGTATCCAAGTTTATTTTCTGTTAAGTAGATTTAGACATTCTACGCTGCAAGCTTTAATTTTTATCTGAAGCCCGTATTTACAGACTTCTTGTGGTGTTTGCGTCCATTGGCACCCATTTTGCTATACTACCTATTTCGTTCTATAGATTCTCGTAAGGTTGATCATATTCATTTAGCATAACAGTTACTAAGGATTGAGATGATTGGATTTCTAGTTTGTGCAGCTTCACACGTTCTCAGTTACCGTCAAACTATTTTTAATAGTTTCATCATAGTGTCTCGATGTGTGTGGGTGGGTTGGTATACATCCAACATTTTGTAACCACTCTATAATTCACACATTTTCACAAATTTCAGTATAATTTTAAAGATATATAATCCTGAAAGCATCAGTGTGAGTTATCTATTTAGTGTTTACCTACAGTTTACCGTGAAGCATTTTGTTGTCCTTTCTGAACTGTTTTCTTGACGACACTATGACACTATCAACATGTTGAGATTTGACTCTGACGAAGACCAGTTGTTACAGTTGAAAGATGTTAGTCTTTTTTTTCTATTTTCCTCTTGTGGCTTGGACGTTGATGTTTATTTCACTTGTTTATTGTGAAATCTTGTTATATGTATATACAACTTACGGAGGTAGAGGAGACAATTATAAGCAAAATAAATAGTAAAAGCAATTAATAAATATTCGAACGAATAAAGAAAAATATTTTAAAATTAAGAAAAATATTAGAAATTAATAAAGAAACAAACTATAAATGGAAAAGAAATTAATAAGCAAAATTATTTAAAAAAGAGAATTATTATTCGAATTAAATTCTTGGTATTTTAAGATAATTTAGTCGATTTCGTAATTGAAAATAAAATTCGTTCTACTGTAAATATGAAATGAAATAATTATTTAGGCATTTCCATTTAAAGTATGACACGTTTCAATGACCTTTCTCAGGTATATTATTCATAGGGTGCAAGTTTATATTAGTATTGAAACATTAAATATGACCTTTTCCATTTCACTTGACATGAGCAGGCAAACTGAATACAATCCATGCGAAGGTTTAATCAGTGTTTAATTATTAACTTTGTCACTTATTTACTTTGTTTCATACAAACGTTAAACGGTATCCAAAGCAAATAGGTAGCTATGCACTTCTGTTTCACCTAATTGATGACCCATTAGATAAATTGCTTAATACTTTCATTTCGTTTTGGCTAGTAATATATTTCATTGTCTGCTACAAATTTAGCCATTTATTTATGGTTAATTATCTAATTTTATGGTATTGTAAAATTTTGAAATATTGTAGTCTTTGCAGAAATGTTATGTATTTTAGATTTTTTTTTTAAAAATATAATCTTCATTCTTCTTAAAGTTAAAGTTTGCATGTATATTTGAAGTATACTTATATGCCTTCAAGGACAGTATTGTGCAAACGGAACACAAGAGATGGCTAAGCAATGTTTGTTTAAAGAAAGATAAATCTGTAAAAAACTATATGTATTTT
Organism: Hermatobates lingyangjiaoensis; assembly: GCA_026182355.1. Taxonomy (NCBI): domain Eukaryota; kingdom Metazoa; phylum Arthropoda; class Insecta; order Hemiptera; family Hermatobatidae; genus Hermatobates; species Hermatobates lingyangjiaoensis. The sequence continues at coordinate 1,846,400 of JAPFBL010000066.1, read as the reverse complement.
CTGTTTATTTGGTTTTGAGTGATAGGTGGTGCATAGTGGTGATTTTGCATGTGCTTTGAATAGAGGGATTGAATGCTTTTTACTTTCAAGAGAAGTAATGGGAATTCAAACACTAAGGAGGGGACTTGCTTGATAAAGGCCGTTTATTTGGATAAGATAAATGTTTCACTCCTCACTGATACATAATAATCCTCTTGAGATACTTTGTGACATGTCAACAAACTGTGCATTTAGAAAAATTTTAAAACTTTCTAGATCACTAACTCAGTCTTAGAACAAACGTCTAAAGTAAACTTTAACGACTTTCAATAATCAACTTGAAATCTATTTTGTTTCACTTTATATTGTTGGTGCTGATTGTTTAATTTTTCCTGTGTGTGAATTATAAGAATTTATAAAAATATGGCTTGTGGGTTTACGACAAACTTAGTAAACTCACGTTTCGCGTGTGTGTTTGAGTGTGACTTTATTTTTACCAATAAGGCTTTATTTAAGCCTGCTCTACAATAATATTACATGTCTTTTCTATTACTATATGGATAACTGACAACAGTTATTTTTATCAAGTCAGACATAAATTTAACAAAAGAAAGAATCTATAAAATGAATTTAGCGTTACAGTAATTGATGAACAGTTCATATGATTCGTGTCAGTAAAATATCAAAATCAATTCTTTTTATAAATATAACAAACTGTTCTTTTTTCACTCTTTCCTGATTAGTGGAAGGCCATGCAAATCCTGCTGTCATCAGTATACTCCTTAATGTGTTTTGTGTAGCTTTCTTGATTAGTGGAAGCCATGTAAATCCTGTTGTCATCAGTATACTCCTCAATGTGTCTTGTGTCTCTTTCTTGATTAGTTGAAGCCATGTAAATCCTGTTGTCATCAGTATACTCCTCAATGTGTCTTGTGTCTCTTTCTTGATTAGTGGAAGCCATGTAAATCCTGTTGTCATCAGTATACTCCTCAATGTGTCTTGTGTCTCTTTCTTGATTAGTGGAAGCCATGTAAATCCTGTTGTCATCAGTATACTCCTCAATGTGTCTTGTGTCTCTTTCTTGATTAGTGGAAGCCATGTAAATCCTGTTTTCATCAGTATACTCCTCAATGTGTCTTGTGTCTCTTTCTTGATTAGTGGAAGCCATGTAAATCCTGTTGTCATCAGTATACTCCTCAATGTGTCTTGTGTCTCTTTCTTGATTAGTGGAAGCCATGTAAATCCTGTTGTCATCAGTATACTCCTCAATGTGTCTTGTGTCTCTTTCTTGATTAGTAGAAGCCATGTAAATCCTGTTGTCATCAGTATACTCCTCAATGTGTCTTGTGTCTCTTTCTTGATTAGTGGAAGCCATGTAAATCCTGTTGTCATCAGTATACTCCTCAATGTGTCTTGTGTCTCTTTCTTGATTAGTGGAAGCCATGTAAATCCTGTTGTCATCAGTATACTCCTCAATGTGTCTTGTGTCTCTTTCTTGATTAGTGGAAGCCATGTAAATCCTGTTGTCATCAGTATACTCCTCAATGTGTCTTGTGTCTCTTTCCTGATTAGTGGAAGGCCATGTAACAGAGAAGTTGCTGTTTGCCAGCCAAGCAGAACTCTCCCCTTCATCTTCTCCTGCTGACGATGAAATTGAAATATTCAAGAGAGTTGTGTTATTTTCTTGCAATCGTTCGATAGTCTCCCTATAGGACTGTTTCATGTTTTGAATAATGAAAAGTAAGATATAACCACTAATTGCAAGAAAATGAACTTCATAGTTTTTAATGCAAATCTTATAATACACTTTAGGTCAGTATATGCCAATTAAGAAGTTGTTTGTTTCCTCTTCTACTTCTGTTGTGAAATAGACACACAATAATGGTATAATTTGGAGTTGCATTTTTCAGATGAATATTTTTTAGAAAACAAATTAAGGATATCTTGATCTTACCATGTGGGATTAGGTTTGCATTGGACAAATATAGATAATGATTTTTGTACTGAGCTGACATATACTGTTAACTGCATTGTATTTGTGTTGATGGACTATTAATAATATTCCGACTGATGGTATCATACTTGCTTTGTCATTGTGCTGTTGTGTTGATACTTATTTTAGTAACTGCTTACACTTCGAGGACTAAACAAAAGGATTTTAGTTTGCAATCAACCTCATAAAATCAGCAATATATTTACATCAACTGTGTGGCTGTCCTCAAATTATAAATTTGACAATTAAATCGAAACTCCATTTTAAAATACTTGGTCAGTTAACTCCAATTTGGAGTAATTAGTAGAGTACTAGTACAGTGTGTATTTTAAGTTAATATATATGGCGAAAGCTTGTTGTAAGCTGGAATAGTTTTTTTGGTTTCTGTAATGAATGCGCTGCACGGGTTATCCCTTAAGTAGTCTTGAAGTGCATTTCATTCTGAGTGGTTGCTGCCGGTCAAACCCCAGGCGGCTTGGCACAGTCGCTGACTGCCTAACGGTTTCCCAGCAAGTCTTGTAAGAATGGAATGCATACATGTATCTTGCGTGACCCTATTTCTCCCACCTGTCCTCCTTGCCCCATTATGGCAAACTTCTCTTATTCACAGATCGAGCCAGCTTCTTATGTCTCCTCATTTAATACTGTTGTAACTATGATAAAATATTGTAATATCTAGTTATTTATATAAGTGATTATCGAAAACGGTTCAACGAACGAAAGAAACAAAGTCACAAAAGGAAAGCGCACAAAAACTCATGATATTTCGACATCCGTCATGATCAGGAGGGTGAAATGAGCTGTCCAGAAGGCAAGGCAAGACTAAGATATGTAAACATGAAGACTTGATAACAAGATGTCAAAATATACACGTGAAATTAAATCAGCATCCAAACCACAGTAAGAAATAAGAAATTATTCCTATTTTTTATTCTTTCTTATTTCTTTCTGTAGTTTGGACGTTGATGCAAACTTGAATAAACGCCGCGATGAGGGACAAACAAAATTTTAGGAATAAACTGGGAAAGCAAACACACACACGCACACCGACACACTCCACACACATGTACACACACACACACACACACACACACACACATACTTTTACTTAGAATGAAACTAGTACATCTGCAAGCATAAAAAGCTAAGGGATGGTTGGCAACAAACTGTTCAGACACCCCTGTACCTAGGCGAAAAGAAACCAAAAACATTACTACTGCAGTTAATGCATGTTGCAGCAGTTAATGCAAAGTAATGCGTAATTTATTAATAAATTATAAATAATTATAAAAGTGTTTAAATACAAATACATGTATAAAAATGAGAATAAAGCTACTGAATACATTGAACTTTATTTGTCCGCTTGAGATCGTATTTTTATCGAGAATGTGTTATATATAAATAGTGCATAATGAAATATAATAGTATATATTTCAATGCCGCAGTAGAGTTGTAGTTTCTTAAATATAGCAATATATATAAAATACAGTATATGCTACTCTGTCTGAAATTAGGGCTGGCTCACTGACTTTACCGAGGTACTTACTGGCGATGGTCACCTTGTATTAGTATGTGGATGTTCAGGTTTTTAGAACGGAAATGGCCCACATGGCCAACATGATTTGCCTGTCTGAAGTTCATGGTTTTCAAAGAGAGATCTTATTCCTAACTTGATCAGCACAAGGCATAATGTCGGTTATTAACTTGGTATATTTTTTTTGGAAATGCATTTACTTCCCATTCACACTGATGGTTCTTGAACAGATGGGGAGGCTTGTGTGACTTCATTGTACCACAGTGGTATACATAGTTGAAAGTGCCCCTAGCACTTCACCTGTTGAATAATTTAATTAAAAGGCATTGACACAGTTATTATTTTGAGATTGCTAAATCCGACAGATGCAAATTATTCAATATTTATTGTTCATAATGAAGAGGACTTAGGACAGCATTTCAGTAAATACATGCAAGCTTCAACTGTGTATAACGAATGTGTTTTTTTTTCATCGTACATTGCTAGGCATTTGCCTTGAGCTTGTTTATGGGGGACACATGCGTTCTATTTTTAGTTGGCTCTCATTTGTCAATGAATGCCCCTGTGAGCAATTTACTTTACTTCACAACTTACAGCCTTTCTTATTTTCGCGACTGATTCCTGACGTTGATTATGTAATACAGCACAGGGTCAGGGGCAATCTCTTTAATTCTTATTGAGAAATCACTATTCATGTTTCGATTTAAGAAAATAGAAAGTAGATTTAACATTCTCATTGGTATAAATGAATTCAATCTACTCATTAATGAAACAATTAATTAATTAGTATACTGTCATTGCAAATTGATTTAGTGATTAATTAATTACGAATTTAATATATTTCAGCAGACTAATCCACAGTCTCTTCCCACTGTGGATTCGCGTAATACCTGAGTTGTACCTGTTGGCGCGGCCTGTCAGGTTCATATTCGCTATTGTACCGTGCGAGCATGCTGACAGCTTCTGATAACAGTGTAACTACTTTTTTCTAAAAGAGGTTATCACTTGTTTTTAAAAGAAATCACCAAAGCTAATTAATATAGTTCGAATCGTTACTCGACTGTGGGATTTCCATCCGATATACAATGATTCCAACCAGACTGAGTTAAGTCGCAAGAAAACTTCGTTCTTATTTTTAAATCTAATTTTAATTAATGTACATGAATCTTTCCATAAACCCCTGACGTATTTAATAGTTTTTGAATTATTGGTAAGAACAGTGAAGACAGTAATGCACAAAACTTAAGGTTTATTTGTTTGAAAGTGATTAGAATAGGAAGGTTTGTACTAATGGCCTTGGAAACTAATGTAGTCGTTTGTAATATCACTCCCTCTCGTAAACCAACTTTATTGCACTTATATATTTATATATTAAAAATGAAATTAAAATAAAAGGAAATTAAATTATGATCGTAATATATATAATTTATAGGGGTGGATTTGGAAAGATATTACTGAATTAAGGGTATTTGTCGACGACTAGTCCATATTTAGTACTTGGGTTGTTTACCGAAGAGAGGTTATTATTGAATTTTCTGAGTGTGAGAGCGTGGGAGACTCCAGACTGGGAGGGGGGAGTCGTCTAGTGGGTAGTTGGAGAGACTGGCGCTGGGGGCTCTCCAGTCGGCTTCCATATCGATCGCTGCCCGCCGCCCGACCCTGGCCTAGAATACTTAACCCAAGAGACTTGCCTTAACAGGCCTTTGATGATCTTTTCCCTGTCCTAGATTGCCGTATTTATTGTTTCAATTACACAAAGGAAACAAACTGCACTTACAAGTAAATTCCTGCCTTTAATTATAGGTTTATCAAAAATAATCAAGCGACTTTTGTAAGTATATTATAAGAAGAATATAATAAAAGTATTAGTTTTGTTTTTGCAACTTTATTTTAATTTTACTTTAAACTTTCAAGATTGTTGTAGGTGAATTGAAAAGTTTTAATAAACTTTGCAGAATGGTATGATAAAAGATGTCAGTCTCAACAACAAGTAGCAACAAGAAAAACAAAGGTGCATTCCTATTCATATTGCTATAATGTGAATCGTCTTCAGGAGAGGAAAGTCTATTCTGAAGAGAAGACTGTTAGCATAAACTCTATAAATATGTCTCAAATTGAACAGAACGACTTCCGAAGGAGTGAAGGCATGCACACTTGACCTAGGCCAACCTTTCGCTATATTTCTATTGCTTCATCAGGACTGCACAACAATATTTTAAATTAAACAAGAACAGTAATGATATAACGAATAAGAAAAAAGAAATGGTCGTAATTATCTTATGTCAGATGACATATTCTGTTCGAATCATTTTGATAAAGGTTTTATAAGGTTATAACATCTTTGAATAGTACTTTCTAAATCTAATTCAATTCCAGCAAATGCAAAGTAACATTAAAGCAACATTTTAATGCATTATAAGATACTGCTGAGGTATATATTACTATTTATTCTACATGTAGGAATACTAATTTTTTAAAACAGCAAGTTGTTAAATTCAATTTTTGACTTCATAATTTGCAGTCTTTTTGTGATTAACTGTGTATGTAGGTTGGGTTATTAATACCTTATATTTGTTACGTTTTGGAACCTAAAGTAAGAAATGTCAGACGAACATGGTAGCATGCATAGTGTTGCTAGCTTGATTAGTCTACTGTAGTGCAATGTTCTGTAGTGAGTGAGCACGGCTTGCTTACAGCAGCCATGTAGACTGTTACATGTGTCGAACATGGTCGCATACATAGTGTTGCTAGCTTGATTAGCCTGCTCTAGTGCAGCGTTCTGTAGTGAGTGAGCATGGATGGCTTTCTTACAACAGCCATGTAGACTGTTACATGTGTCGAACATGGTAGCATGCATGGTGTTGCTAGCTTGATTAGCCTGCTCTAGTGGAGTGTTCTCTAGTGAGTGAGCATGGCTTGCTTTCAGCAGCCATGTAGACTGTGGCATGTGTCGAACATGTCACATGCATAGTGTTGCTAGCTTGATTAGCCTGCTCTAGTGGAGTGTTCTCTAGTGAGTGAGCATGGTTTGCTTTCAGCAGCCACGCAGACTGTGGCATGTGTCAAGCTAAATCTATAAGGCCAGTGTCATGCTGTAATTGAGGCCAAAATAACAATTTTTTGTATTCAGTGTCCTCATGATTGCATTTTTTCATCTCAGTTTACTGTTAGGGAAGGATTTTAACCAATATTAACTAGAGAGCTATATCTAACATCTTGGAAATAAATTGAGTTATTAATATCAGTAGCCGAAAGCTTATCTCCCTTTGATTGGATAAGCTCAGGAAAATTGGATTAAATTAGCAACCCCTCTTCTATTCAAACAGGGTTTCCTTTGATTACAGTTATTATTCAAATATCAAATTATAATCACTGTAGAGAAACGAAGACGTGTTTTATTCCAATATTTGAAGAAGAAAGCAGCAATGAGGAAACCTTTCTGTTTCATCAACCGATTATGCTGAGTTTAATTTGAGATATTATTTATAACAAAATATTTGTTACATTAAATACTTATTTTTAAATAAAACAGCATTCTTTATAATATTTAGAAAAATATCGTTGATTTACCAAATGTTCTTTTAAAAAAAGATTAACTGTTAAGTTCGCATTTATAGGAGGGACAGTATGAGATTGGTGGGGGTGGGGTGGTGTGGAAATTAGATGCAGGATTAATTAGAGGGAAGGAAACATAAAAGCGATGACCGCACTTCTGCTGGTCCCCAGAACTTTGCTCCAAGCTTAGGAGTTCTACAAGTTTCTTTGCATAAATCAATTTCTCAAATTGGGAGCCCTTTTTGAAAGAAAAGTCAAGAGGTTCTTGGAAGACAGTTGAAGTTGAGGGAGTGGTAGACAGGTGGAAAAGAATTACGCCTACAGACATGAGGTCTGTACCAATGATTCTTTATACCAACCTTTTTCCTCTGACCCCGTTGCTTTGTTATTGAGATAATAACATGCTTTTAATGGAGGTATCTGAAATTATCATACTGGAACCCTTAATCCTTCTTGCCCCCTCCCCTGCCGCCCTCTGCACTGTTTTTACTTACTTCCTAAAATTCATAAAAGATAAAATCAAATGGTTCTCTTTCTCAGAGACTTGTAGCCTTTACTGACTACTTACAACCTCTTATTCATAGTGATCTAATGTATTGTAGAAACACCTTCCGTTTCTTCCAACTCCTTGAAAATCCTTTTTTACCCAAAAACATTTGATCATCCTCTTTATATTCTTACAATAGATGCTTTCCTTTCTATACTTGTGCCGATCACTGAGAGGACTTAGTACTCTGAGATACTACTTTGATCGCAGGACTCTTCTGTTCATTTCATGCACCTCATTTCCCATATTCTACCTAAACACAATGTCTTTCGGTTTGATCGTTTGATAGGATCATTTATCCCTATGTTGTGCTAAACATTCTCAATCAGTCCTTCCAAATGTTTACTCCTCCCTTATGCTTTCAACAACCTTATTTCTTTTTTCAATGTTGGTGATACCCTGGATAATGGTCATTTCTCTACTTTTGTTCACATGAATACCTCAGCAGTACACTCTTTATAATAAATAGTTACATCCTCATGTTAACAAGGGTATAGCTAGAGCCCTGTCTATTTGCAGCCATACGATTTGTAATAAAATTAATGAACTATATTCCACCCACAGTTTAAAAAAAAAACATATCTTCAGAATGCGGTTATCATCCCCTTTCATCTGAAATCGTGTTTACATGTTGAGATAACATACCTCTGCGATCTAGGCTCAGGAAGGATCCAAGTGATTTTCGATTTTTCATTACTACTTGTTCCCGGTTGTCAATAAGTTTGAAACTATTATTAAGGATTTTTTCTTATTCTATCTTCCTCTTTCACTTCATCTGTCTTTTGACTCCCTGTCAAATTTTATCTGAAGAGCTTCCTTTATAGCATATGTACCGATATGTTTTTTTATATGTTCTGTTAAAAGAATGGAACGATGTTTATGTTCGACAGGTAGAAACTTATATTATTAACACTAGTTCTTTCAATTATCTTTTAAATTTTTATATAACTAAAAACATAAGAACTGTGATCAAACTGAGCTTATAAAACATAGCAAATATGATATCATCATAAAGTGTCTTTATTTTTCTTTTATAAACTATTATCTATAATATTCTCGTTACACCATTTCAAACTTGTTGTAAGTGCGTAACAATTATCTTCGATAAAACGAACTGTATTCGGCAAAACATTTATCCTGAAAAACACGACTTGTTGAAGATAAGTCGTTTAAATTTATGTATTCATACTTGATAATGTTTTCCAGTAGTTGCTTGGATTATTAAAAATAGTGCATAATTAAATTTGTTGGCTAGTATTTAAAGTTATCTATTGATTATCTCCTCCTCTTATTTTCAGTCTGAGAATTATATTTTCTTTATTTATTTCAGTTCAAATACATATTTGAAAGAAGCCTATTCCTCTACGAAGAATTTAATGTATGTTGTCATTTCGAAAAGTTGGGAGATATCGCTCGAGTGGTTAATTAAATAAAAAATTGTAACAATTTCACACAGGGCAAAAGAGAGTTTTTATTATGGGTGATAAATGTCGGATGTCAAAGGAGGACTCTTTATTACCAGGGAGCAGTTGAAAGACAAAGGCTGAATGAGCCCTAGGACCTTTGTTGTAATCACCCCTGGGTGCGCACTTCCCCTCCGCCCCCTACGGCGTCACAAGCACATCCTGGCCCTCCAAGTCCTCCTCAGGGACACACTCCAGCCTCGCTCTTCTTCACACCTCTTCTGGCAACTCTTCAAACCAGATTAGCGCACACAGTTAAACACTCATTTCACACTTGCCAGCCAAGCGTCAATGTATTTGTAAAGCTTCATGCATGTGTGCGGAGTCCAGCTCGGTCATCCGACCAGGCTCCACCTGACCTTTCTTTACGTAACTATTTCCTTCTATAGTAGTTTAAAGTATCTTTTATAAATATATAAATTACTGGTGCATTCTTAAAAAATGAAAGTAAATTCTTTTCTAAAATTGGAGATAAGATTAGTTAGTACAGTCATGCCTCAGTTTAACAGACCAAAATGGAGGAACACCGGTCCGGTATTCCCTATCATCTGAAGTTTCCGATACTACTGTATTTCAACTTTTTAATCAACTCAACCTTGTGTGATACTGTTAAGTTGACACTTTCCGCTTTTCTACAAGGTTTACAGCCGCCATGGTTAAAAAAAATGTTGAATATTTCACTAACAAGTCACAAAGCAGGACAAAAAATGTCGAAAAGCACTGACCAAACAGGTGCATGGATTCTGGCACAGATGGAAACAAAGGTACATTTGTCCGTCAAAGTGAGGTCGGTTAAATCGAGGTATGAGTGAGTGTATAAGTACCATATTTCAGGTGTATTTGTGTTTTCAATTTCTTGCCAAGAAATCAACTAGTATCATGTGCCGTTATTTATATTTACGCTATATAAATGAAATGGTGTTAACAAACCGGAATAGTATTGAATTCATAAGTGGTATGAAATGTACCTGGTGACATTTAAAAGGATTTAAATAGCTATTAGCGTAGAGTAGATGAAATAATGTAATCCTAGCACATGTGATTAAAGTAAAGAGTGTAATTAAGGCCTTTCAATGAAGCCAGATCGATCATTTGATGAAGAGTGAATTCACTTTCCATTTCACATGGTGCTGTCACCTGGATAAACAACAGATGTGTGGGGAGTTCTATATTCTTCCTGCCTTTATCATTTACTGCTATTATGCTATTACGTTGTGAGTATAATTAGAGCTTAGTATTGAGAAATATCAAAAACGCTTACTATTTATGTCTAACACTTACTATTTTCAGTTACTATAACTTGTACTTAAGCTGAAATGGAAAATACACAAGGGTGAAAAAGCGAAGAGGGTCACTCTCTCTCTCATTCTCTCTCTCTCTCTCTCTCTCTCTCTCTCTCTATATATATATATATATATATATATATATATATATATATATATATGTCTTGTTAAATTGTATGCCTACTTTTAATCTCACAACTTTTCTACTGAATCTCTCGATTTCTTTAATACACTTTCTCCATTTTTGCGGTACAAGATAGATTAGTTGACCAAAGTTTTTATTTACATAGCCCGACATGTTTCGGTCCTCACTGACCATTATCAAGGATTATAGTTGTACAAAATCTTAAATAAACTATACATAACTAAACATAACTTAAAAACATTTATAATTAAATTAACACTACATATTACATTCAACGCCTTAATTTTTGTGATAACTAAAAATGGTTAGATGACAAGGAGAGGTTATACACAGGCAATGGTTACCAAGTGTAAAGTTCCTTGTGCAAATCACAGAGGGCAGGCAATCTCATCACATTTCTGGCTTTTCATCTTTCCTTCGTATAATTTTAAAATTCGTCTAAACGCTTCACCTTGCTTGTTCAAGGCAGGTTGTTTCTCCATAATGAATAATGCTTCAATTATGCGTAATCTTGTTTGGTCATTTTCCTGTTGCAGGATCCTTGTGTTGTTAATTAGCATTTATTTAGTTAACTTAATGCCATGGGCAATTAAAACATGTTCCTTGGGTCCACCTGAAGTGAGGTGCATTGTCAACCTTCTCGATAATGTAGTAGTAGTAGAACCAACATATGTAGATTGTAGGGACTCACAGTTCCCTGTGTTACATTGATACTCGTACACTATGTTGGTTCTTTGGAGTGTTGACTTCTTCTGAAGGTTATTCCTAATTACCATGCTCGCTGTTGTTGAGCCTCTATAAAAAATCTTCAGTTTTAGCTGATCGTCAGGATTGAGGCAGGTTGTATTGGCCGCTATTATCCCCTTTAGTACACGTTCATCTACCTTATGAGCCTCTGAATATTGATTATTATAATATATTGTAAAAGTTGTACCTTTATCTTGGATTACATTCTGAAGATCACTGTTCTGGAGCCTGTTTATGGTACTTCCTAAGATTGAGTCAAACCGTTTGTTGCTGTAACCATTATTAACAACATTATTAACAAGACATGCATAAACGATGGTCTGCTCCCGAAATATACGAAATATATATATATATATATATATATATATATATATGAACTTAGGCATTACATTAGAAATTTTCTAAAATAAAATAGCTTGAAAATTTCAATTACAGTTGTCTAGTATCAATAACCAAATGACACTGTCATCTCTAATATGAAACTATTAGTTACTAGTATTGCATGTAATACTTAAATTTTTCTGTGCCAAAATTTTATACTTCAGCCTATGAAAAAGGTTTTAAGTAAAAACGGAAACTTTGGAATTGAGAGTGCGAATTATTTGAGAACTTTGTTTTTTCGTATCTTTACCTAAATACTGAGCTAATATATTTGAAGAATACCTATTATTGCATCAAAATATTAATATACGCGTGTAAACACATGATTACCTTTGTACTCGTGAGTGTCGCAAAAACATTTACTTGTTCCAGTATATCAGGTACTCAGTCAACTAAGGTACTCTGGAACAAAACACTGGTCCCATTTCAAGATCGAAGTTCGTAAAATCCCATTAGGGGTTGCCACAAACGATGCGATGTGATGTTTAAGAAATCTGTATTGGTTTCAAATCTTAAGAGATGAATGGAATCTAGAGATCCACATATAGGGACTAGTGGTATTTAATCAAGGTAAGCCAGCTGTAAGCATCATGGTACCAGAGTAAGCATGGCTTCTGTTTCTATGTCCTTATGATACACCTCAACACCCAAGTTACCAGATCGTCGAATATAAACATCTAAAACTTATTCCAAAATATTATCTAAATAGAAAACTAAGGAATGAAAAATACTCTTCTTGAATATACTACCATTCTCAAAGCATTCTGTTAAAAATAATACAAAAAAAAAGTTATATCATCTTAAAGCAATTTGTGTAGTCTTTTTTTCACCTGCCTCGAAAACAATACCGAATTGTTTTATTACCGAATTGTATCGCTGCAATTGATTGTTGTCAAAAACGTAGATCTTTTTGCATATTAAATCAGGTTTAAGTACAGCTTTATCACCTCGAATGTTATGTTATCCGATTAACCACTAGACCTGCTCTGTCTTCAAGAGTAATTACTTTGGAGATGGAAGTGCCCAAATCAGTGAATGGAGAAGACAGTATTCGAGGTGAGGCAGTTCAAATGTATATACCGTATTTACTCAATATCAAATTAATGTGTCCAAATGGGCAATCAGGGTATATACTCTAACAAAACTCACTTCTATATTTCGACATTCATAGTCCTCTGGAGAAGAACATTCATGTTCAAATGATAGGCAGAGATTTCATGTGGTTCGAACATCATCAGAGCATTCCAATTTAACCTGTTTATCTTGATAATGACTGATGTCGAAATGCAGAAATGATTTTTTTATTATTTAAGTATACATAATTATGCTATTCCAATTATTAGAAATTTATTACAAAAGATAGCTGCATTTAAGCTTGTACTTGACATTTACGTAGATGGTTGACAAGTTGTGTTGTTACCAACAATTTGTATTAATGCAACAATATGCGCTGTGATCACGCTGTGATGACGTTACAGTTATTACTGGGGAAATCCTAATATGGTTCTTAGAAAATCCAACTTTATTTTTTAACGAGGAAAAATGTAAATTTATTTATAACAATGTTGGTTGTTTACAAGCACAGACTGGAGTCTCCCGTCTTTTTCTAGTGGAGTTGCGTAAGCGAGATAGTGGAAGCGCTCACTCCATGGGTAAATTGTCCACGTTATCTCTGCTTGGTTTAATGAATTTGCCAAGTAAACAGAGAAAGCTCCATTAACACTCATTTAGGCCTGAGACTCTTAATATCGCCTCCTTGTGCTGGCGACAATACGAGGAGTTTCTGCCTCTTCACTCTTCAACCTATCTTATAATCTTATGTGCTAGTTGAGTAAAATCCTTAAAACTAACAACAACAAACTACATTATCAAGAACAAATTCATATTGAAATGGAATAAAAAAAAACACAAAAAAAATAGTAACAGTAAAATAAAACCTTCTCTTATTCAATGGAATATAGGCTAACATTTTTTAGTAGGGTTCACTTGTTTTCTTGGCTTATGAAATAAAATTTCTCTATTTCTTACGAAATCAATGAAATGTGTTAAATAGTTATTTCTTCTTTACTTTGGCTGAGTACACGAAATGAAAGATTTTCCTTAAATTCAATTCATCCAAATTATATTTAAGAAGAAGTTTATATCTTAAAAATAATAACTATTTTAACAGTATTAGAATTGAGTATTTTTTGATGTTACAAATGAAGGAAATGAAAAATAAGAAGAAATGATAAAAGAAAAAATACTTTTATTGAAGGGAATGAGAGAAGGCATACATTGTTGAAGCGGGCCAGAAGTGACTTGTGAAACATGACTGTGCTTGTTTTCGAAAAGGATCAATCTGTCTTGAACGAAAACATTAATTTACTTTATGTTCTGTCTATACTATGTGAGATAAAACATTACAGGCTTTCAGAGCTAGTGAAGAATAGGGAAGGCATTCCCTCTTGGTTAGAAGAAATATATCAACTGACTTGTTTTTCTCCCACAAATGGGTGTCAGGTTTCACCACCTCTAATCAAAAAGGTGATATATAATAAAACAAAATAGATATAGAGTTACTTTTCTGAGGCGTAATTATTGTAAAGTACTGAAACCATGTAATCTCCAAAAGAACTACTACTACTACTTCTACTACTACTACTACTCCCCCTCCTCCTTATCATCATCATCATCATCATCATCATCATCATCATCATCATCATCATCATCATCAAATTTTGGAGATGAAAATATTTTATACCCTGCAAAATATTTTATTAGAGATGAAATAGTATGACTGAACATACTTTTATCATTTGTTTTTATAAACTATTGAATTAGAATCTAAGATCATCATCATCTAGACAGTCTAATCAAAGGTTTTGTCCGGTTAAGATTGTTGTTCCTTTAAATAATGGAAATTTCATTTTTTTAGTCAAAAAATTCTTACTTCTGCCTATGAAATGAGTTTTAAAATAAAACCAAAACGTCAGCCACGAGAGTTTGATTTTTGAACTTAGAAAAATTGACCAAATTCCGATTACATAACACACCTATTCTATCAAACGGTCGATATGGCCGTTTGTTATGGTTGAAAGATCTTAGTCTTTTTTCCCCATTTCTTTTTGTGATTTGAACATCATTGTTGTTTCACCTGTTTATTGTGAAATCTAGTTATGTATATATAAAATCCAACTTTATTTTTTTAAATAAAGTAATGTAATTTCCTTACATTAGGAAGAATGTAAATTAATTTTTACCAGTGTTGGGTGTTTACAAGCTAATCTGTTGAAGCGCTGACACCATGGTAAATTGTCCACCTTATCTTCACTCTCTCTCTCACTCTTTCTCCCCCATACTTACCAATACAGTCTTTCTTCACTCCTCTCACTTGGTTGAATGCCCAGCGTTGAGTTAGTTGTTTCTTGTTTTAGCCCTTAGACAACCCAGTTAAATAGTGAACAAAATTAATTTGATGAATAAAAACAGAAGCGACCTTGAGGCTGTGGTGATGTCCGACCTGTCTGGAGATAGTGGATATGGGACTGCTGCATCCGCTTTCAGTTTTTCTTCTACAAGTAAACTAGTTCATTGATCTTAGTTCAATGGTTGCTCTAGGTCACTTTTATGCTACTTTACCCTACTTTCGTCAGTCTCAGCTCTGTCCCTTTTCGTTTAAACTTATTTTTCCTACATTGTGCACCTCCTTTTTAATACTAGGTTCATACATTTCATTTGTTTTTTCACATGTGATTTCTAATTCCTGCAGTTCATCAATGTGAAGGAACATTGGCTTAGTTATCTTTGAATGAACACCATGTTTCTTTAGTGCTACCAACAAAATAGCTGAGCTAATGGTTACAATGATCCATTTTTTTTTACATGAAATGCACAAGAGGTGTAATACCTATAAGTGTTGGTGTTGACTAAAATAAGATAATCTCAGTTTTTACTACAATGGTTTACACTTTGCAAGTATGCTATACAAAAAGACCTTAAGGGCTGACGTTTTAACCCCACAGGGACCAGTTTTTTCTACTATACTAGTATTACTGTAGGTAACATCGGTGATCGAAGTGGGCCTTCTCTCTAGTATTAGTTTTACAGAAACGCACAATTCCAATTTTTAATTAAATAATATGAAATAAAAATTAATTTTGGTTTTTATATTTTTGACTAAGTATTTTTTCACTTTTTTTGCTCATATGTGTTAAGTTATATGCTTATTAAGGCCTGAATGTGTATTTAGTTCGATGTATATATTTATATATACTTTGAATGAATAGAAAACGATCCGAAATGGACATAAATATTTCAATGTTTTGATAGCAGCCTTTCTCAGAAAACAAGTGGTTGGTTAGGTAACTCAGGGAATAAATTGTTCACTTTTATTATTTCTTGACCAAAGTTTGTTTTATGTTGTCTTCATAAGTCCTCTTCTTCTCTGTATTTATCCCTCTCATCAGAAATGTGAGGTCCTGGTCTAGATTTAGAATTCTAGACCTGGAGGTGGCTCCTAGAGAATACTAGACTCGAATGTAGAACACACACCCCTAAGCGCACAGAGGGTGGCAGGTGGGGTGAGAGGGGAGGGGGAGTGGGTCAAGGTGGTGCCTGTTGGAGGACGGTCACTAACCCTTAGCCCTAAAGCCCTTCCCAATACCTTCCAGCCAGGCCCTCTTCACTGACCTCCTTATTCATCATTGCTTCATTTATTTCTGTTTTTTTCCTTGTCTCTTTCACTTTGAATATTACTCTCCTTTATTAGAATATCTAAGACTCGTAACGCTTAGTTTTTCATCCTTGCTCTGCCAGTTTTGCAACAAGTCCATCTCAACAGCTTACTGATTGGCTAATTTAAAAAACTACTCATTGGTAAATAACAACCAACTCAATCGAAGTCTGAACTTTTCATAATTTTATTTTTTAAGTTTTCTGTTCAGTTTTTTTCATGATCGTATCAACACTAGCTGCTGTTACTTAAACCATGGTTGTGGATATTTAGCTTAAGTCAAACCATAAATGTTATAGCACAGGTATAGTCTACTGTTTGAGTACTTGCCGTTAATATTACAAATTCTAGGTTTTAATACTAGTCATGACGGTAGATTTTTTATAGGAAGTTGGAAACAGTGGATCCTAGCCGGTACGATGTCAGGTACCGATTAAAGGTTCCTTCTCTAATGAACTTGAGTAACGCAAAATGTATGGCTCGTGATGCAGACTTGAATCGTCGCTTTGATCGCACCTTTCATATATTTATACACATTGTTCCGTCTATGCAATATTTGGTGGTGATTTTACTTAAAATAATCAATATTAAAGCTGGATATTTCAGTTATCCTTTCTGCCTACTCTTGTAACGATGCTTCAATCATTTTGTTGTACGAACCCATGAGCGGGACCGTCAATTACTTCTAAGTGACCTCGAGCCGAAGTGGAATGATGTTTTTAAAAAAAATGGAAATATTTATAATGAGAAAACTTAAGGCCAAGTTAGAATTCCACTATTGCCCCAATAACGGAATGCAAACATGAAGTTAAAGGAAGCTCTAATACAAACAATTGCGGTAGCCTCATCAAGAAGCTATTACAAATCGTGACTATTTCAATCCGTCTTACCTCGTAGGTTGTCAGGCGTGTTCGACGGGTTGTAGACCCATCAATCAACAACTGTTGAAAATGAATGGAGTCGGGAACCGGTTCGCCACTACTGTCATGATTTACTTGAACTAACATCTGTTTACTGTCAGCCTCCATTCGTGTAAATCTGCTCTTGAGCATATGGATTCGATTGTGCTGTCACTGTGAATGTGCAGATGAGCCGGTTGTAAGCTTGTCAGAAGCCTTCTATATTCGATACGCTGTGGTCCTCATTGCGCAGAATGGATAGCTTAATCTTGTAGTATAAATAAATATAATTAGAATTGCACAATGTTGAGGTGTCGAGGCGCGCCTGAAATGCCGGTATAAATAGGTTAAGGTTGTGAAAGCGCTGGGGTGAGGGGCCGGCAGAGATGTTTTCGACGTAGGTAAGTTCAACGTCTCGTCTTATCACTTGGAAATGTGTCAGAGGCGTGCTGACCTTGGCAACATTTGCTGCTAACTAAAACGCAATTGCAATCTCCTTACCTCTTTAATGTGTCACTTGTTTATCTTTTATTAAACTAAAATATTGTAGATTTAAATGGATCAACATTTGTAATTAGGCTAACCAACTCTGAAGTTTGAATTTATATTTAACTAAATGAATTTCGATCGTTTTTAGTATCATCTAAAAATTTGGAATTTAACATTTAGAAATTAGTTGCTTGTTACTTTCGGTTATAACCTATATGAACAATACTTAACCATTGGAAAGCAAAGCCCTCTGGGTTACTTCTCTGAAGAACCCCTTGTTTCTTCCATCATGCTTCACACAACAAAGGAGAATCTACTTTCCCTGGGATTTGGAGTTTTAATCGTGGTGATGAACATTGGTGAAGTTCATAAAGAGATCCTATGGTTATTTAAAGGTATTCCTCTGATGACCGGGCAATGAATGCCTCAACCTTTCTCTGAAGAGACTGAATCTGTCTTTATTCGTCTCTGTCATCCTCCCGACGTGGAAACAAATAACTACCTGAGATCGTAAAGCAGAAATATGTCCCCGAAGTATTGAATATCTGGTTCAGCTTTAATACCAATTACTGAATTATTTCATATGTAGAAGGATCAGTTATATTTATCACAACCGTATTATTTGTAGATAAGAAATAAGAAAATCAAGGTGCAATTGTAGAACTGAATCTGGGATATGAGAGGTAGAGAAAGGGAGAGAGAGGGAGACAATGGGAAATGTAATAACGGAGGGGTGTAGAGTGTGAAATTATGGTAGTCGGAAGAGGGTGGTTGTCAAACTTTACGACTGTACTTATCTGCCTAATTTGTGTCACTCGCTAACACTACTAGAAATCTGAAGTTAATTTACTGCCTACATATTGCATCAAAATACTTCTAAATTTAGTTGAACTTTTGACTTCAGGTCATAAAAGCTGTAGATAATAAACAAAAATACAAAATTGGAGGTCTGATCACTGTCAAACCAAATGTCATCCAAACTTATAGAACAATGTGTTTGGAATTTCATGACAAATTTATTTCTATAGTGTAATAGAAGTTCAGTAAACTACCATGTAATGTAATACTTGAAAGATGTGAATATTTGAATCAACTTATAACATTAACTTATGGGGGTGAATATGAATAAGAACACATGCATCACTTCTGGGATTAGAGGATGTCAAACGTGGCAACACTGACGGGACAGACTTATAGGTATGTACGGTGATATTTAGCTACGTGCCAATGAACGGCTAGTACACCAAGATGAGTATGACTAGACTTGTTCATGACTACTTGGATTAAAGGATATCATAAGTGGTAACACTGAGAGGAAAAGGAAAATTAAAATATATTTAATTAAAAAGAGATATAACAAATTCAAATAATATTACTATATTTACTTACGCTATTATTTATTGTGGAAACAGTATAATATGTATTAGCTGTAATGCTTAGAGTTGTTGAGGGATTCAAGAATTACGTTTCCACACAAAAAAAAATTAATAGGAAAACGCCTATGAACACTTATTGTTCTTCTTCAGGTTAACATTAACTTTTTTGTTTTGTCATTCCCGTAGATCGACTCTCAATAGTGCAGATGTTAACCTGAAGAAGAACATTAAGTGTTCGAAATGCGTTGTTAGTTTCATATTAAATTTTTCCTGTGAAGTGACGTGATTCTTGAAATCCCTCAATATGAGTAAATGACACTCTGTAACGAATCGCACATACAATGAAATAAAGACTTAGAATTGTATTAATAGGTGAGGGACGTGTATATATAATCGGTAGAATTTACTTGAAAAGTGGAGTCACTGCAGAGATGGTAAGAGGAGCATTGAAAGTATGTGAATAAGTATTTCAGAGATCCACTCTGTTGGATGTGGGCCGGTTTTGTTAATTATAAATTAAATTGGGTGGTCAGTACAGAGAAATAAAGGCATGACCTGGCCAACTGTGCGTATGCTGATGTGAATGAGGATTGTGCATGTGTGAAGGGAACTCTTTTCAATGCAAAACACTGGAGCACAATGAAGCATCAACCTTGCGCTGTCTCCAGTGAACTTGTTTAAGAGTTCACTTATGCGTTATTGCCTCCAGTTCTGTCGTTATTACTTTTACTGTATGGTCAAATATGCCACAATATTCTAGCAATTTCTTAGTATACGTGTTTTTTGAAAGGGAACTGCGTACATATAGATTTAAAATAAATAGCGTACGGTAAGCATATTCTGTTTAAGGTCAGGATGGATACTTGCGTCTAGTACCATCAGACCGTAGTTCGTAGCCAATGGAGTCCGTAGACTCCGTGGAAAGGTATGCTTCTCTTGTGTTTATTGTCATTTACGTGTTATTTATCTTTTTAATTGTAATCAAGTAATAAAGTACATCGCTGCTACTTTAAATCAAAATTTTAGTTCATGTATATATATAAACTTTAACACATAGGGAAAAACAGAGAAAGTTACTACAGAACTCACTTCAATATTTCAACATCGGTTGTCATCAGCAAGAAGTGCGAAGTACTCGCGTTCAGAAGCAAACTGCTACTGGCCTCCAGAGTAACTCGTGGAACCACCGCAATGCTGCCCCCCCCCCCCCCCCCCCAGCGGCGGAGGAGAGGAAAAACAGAGATCCCTGTAATATTTATTTATAAAACAAGATCAAAATTTATTATGAAGTAATAATGAAGACAACGATAAGTATGCAAATTAAATTAAAAAAAGAAAAAGTAGAAACAATGAGAATCAATAAAATAATAATAATATATATAAATATATATGTATAAAAAAAAATAACGGTAGAGGTTAAGACCAAGAGGATATATATATATATATATATATATTTAAAGGTTTATATTTATAAACAAAAATTCCTACTCTTGGATTTACTTCCTATTTTTGGTACCAAAGGGTGTTGGAATGAGTATCAATAAAAGAGAAAGTAAAAAAATAGTTGTTATGTTTTTTATAAGGCCAAAACATGATAGACAGAACGAAAAATAATAGTATTAAATATAAAAAGTAGATAGGAAATCAAGAAAGAAAACGTTTTTCCTGATGGTTGTGAAGCTAGAAGCTCATGTTGAATGTTGAATACACTTTCAATTAGATGATCGAAGTTAAGCGACTGTAGAGCTAGTGACAGTTGAGTGCGTGACACCACGTATCGTTATCGCTCGGAGTAATGCAAGCTCGTGTTTAAGTGGGTGCCGAATCACAAATGAGCTTTTTACACTTTCACTCTTTGTACACCCGGAAAGTTGTTAAGCCTCTGTAAGGGCGGACGAGGAGAAAACAAACAGTTTATTGAATAACAAAAACATTTTCTTTAGTTTAACTCTAAAAACTTTTATATTGACAATGTTCATTCTTGAACTTCCCCAAATGACATGTTTCAAGGAATTGAAAGGAGCAAACTCTCAAAAACATGTGTCTAAAAACAATAAATTTGCGGCATTCTTTTAAGCATATTCATATTTTTACTTTATAAAAAAATATGAACTGAATATATTATGATATTACTTATTGTTTATAACAATTGGTGAATAGTTTGGTTTTTTGGGTTCGTAATATATAGTCGAGATTAGTAGTGAAATTGGACTTGTATTTTGAAAAATGCCGTGAGTGTGAGTTTGATGTAAATGGACTGCAGTAAAGCCAAATGATGCTTCAGCCAAGAGGACGTCAGTATCAGGGGAACCACATTCATGAATAGTGCATTCTGTTATTGTTTCCAGCGACCATTGGCTTCACCTTTATGTCTAGGAGAAGAAATTATGGTTATTTCTTATTTTTCACCTAGTTTAGTTATGGGTGAGCTACATTGCAAAGTTGATTATATGTTGGGAGTCCTAAATTTTATGTAACTCATGATTATTGCAATAGTCTGGTATCTTACATTCCCGGGACCGACATCCTTATATCCACTCCGCGGGACGGTGTGCACATTATTGATCTGGTATATAAAAAACCTCCCAAAATCATGAGAACTAAAGGCAAGGTACTGTTTAGGCTCTTGCTGACTTGAACAAGTGGTATTGTTGAAAATGCTGTAACGAAAATATGAAATATAATATTGATGAAATGTATTTAATGGAGTCTGTGGAGGAAAGTGGGCGGAATGAAGTGGACCGCCGAAGGGAGGCGGGATAAGACAAGGTCAGTAGAGAGAGGGTGTCGAGGCGCAAGGTCGACCACTCACCCACCGCCACCTCCAGTCATTCCAGCCTTTAGCTTCATTTCGCAGCCACCATTCGCTTGAGGGGGCCAACAGCTTCACAGTATTCATTTCAATGACATTGCCTAATTTTCATTGAATACACTCATTTCATTTCTGATACGAATAGCCTCGTCATCTACTAAACGACATTTTGTTTCTCTTTTTCATATTAATAATTATGCGTATGATTTAAGATTTTTTGTTTACTCTGACACTTATATTTTTCGAGATTGTACTATGTCCAGATTTATTTAAAAACCATTTTCTTGATAAGATATTTTGTTTTTTTTTTCAAGTTTGTTTTTAGTGACGTATTTGCAAGTTGGCAAGCAGTCCAGTTGTTACCTAGTAGATGGATGGGGTCATGGTTGTCACAGAGAGGGAAAGTTACCCATCCAGTACTGTGGTGTCTACTTGATTAAGGGTGTGAGGGGCTCTACACGACCCCGAGTCAATGAAGTACTGTTAACACTCTGATTGATGGAACTCCAGAGTGCTTTGCAGTCTGGCACCCCTGTCCTTGTTTATTGGAGAGCCACTAGTAGTTCTCTCTACTTACTCACTGGATGCCTTCCCTGGTGGTAAGGGACATTCCTGATGGGTTCACCAAGGATGCTTTCTTATGGGTTACTTACCCATAATGACTAACAACCAACTCAAAATGATTTTGATATTTTATGGTCTGGGATGTCAGATGACCAGGTATCAGAAGGTTATCAGCAACAGGGGATACTATGTGTAGACCACTAACTTCACTCCGTTATCTACGATACCAGAATTACTATTTCATTAGGGTTTAAACAATTCGGATTTAATTAAGAAAGTAAAGTAATTAGAAAGCACGTATATCTCAGTACACTTACTGTGATTTAAATGATCTGATAATGAGCTTCCTGGAACCATTAATAATATGATGTTTCAACATTGCTATTCGACATTTTTTTTATCTATATATATAATTGAGATACCGGTTTGTAAGTCCTCAAAATGAGCTTGTCTATATTCAGTTCGGTAGTGTAGGGCACAAGGTTTGTTAACTATAATGGCTGCCAAGCAACAAATTAGGAGCACTTTCCTTTCTTAGAACTACACGTAAAGAGAAAACATACAAGGAGGTAAAAAATACACCATCCTTCAAATGTCATTGGTAATGGCCATTTAGAAGAGTAATTTACAACAATAATGTCTGAACAGTGCTCCAGTAAGAACATTATTCAGTCTTATAGAATATTCTATTTCCTTAGGTGCTATCATATTTTTAGTATCACACACAACCAATCTAAGGTTAATGGATTCGAATACATGATCTTTGAAAGCGAGACAAGAATTATGCAATATATAAAGCACTGGAGTTTCAACCGTCTTGTGCTCCTCAAGAGAGTAAAGATCTGGTCACCCATTAATGTTTTCATTTCTTTTTTGTGCTGAGTCCAATATAGTTGTGATGAAAAGGCATAACTTGATTATTAAGGGAAGAGTTTCCAGTATTTATATTGTTGTTATTTGTTCAGAAATAAATCTTATACTGGCATTCTAATTCTTTAACTCATGAATTATGATTGATGTTCTGTTCATTGGACTGACACATTGTCCAATGAAGAGAGTGAAATTAAAGTTAAACGGATGGTAGTGCATTCTTGAACATTTTTTATAAATGTAATGTTGTCAAAATATTTCTGTGCGTCTTTTTTTTCATTTGTGTCTGGGATAACGCAGAGGTAGCTACGGACATTGTTACCAGCCCCTCTTAGAATGTCATCAGTAGTGATTGGCTAAAGGGGACAATAGGAGCAGTCCCAAGGGCCTGAACTTGGCAACTCACCGAATGGACTAGCGTGCTGTGGGCCAATCCCACTGGTTTAAAGGCTTAGAAAAAGAAGGCAGACAAAGGAGCAGGGCTGACAAAACCGGAGAGGCTAGCACACCATTTGTCAAGCCGTATACATGCAGTAGGGGCGACAACCTCGCTGTTAGCTCGACCGGCAAATGCTCCATTAACCTTGTGAGCGACGCGCACCTCATTCCTCGTAATATAGTAATTAAATTATAAACAGTAGCATAATAATTCTGTTTTTTAAAGATAATTATTTCTTACTGCATTATTTTGAATATCATCTTTAACCGTGCTAAGAGAAATTGTATAAAAGTTGCAACTATTAAAAACAAAAAAGATACTAAACAATCACGAAATTCTGGATCATTTCGGATTTGTTGCTGTCCTCAGGAGAGGAGAAAAAAAAAGAAAACATAGGAGTAGATACGTGAAATCGCCCACCGACCAACACACAGTGACACGCAGCCCCCATACCGTCGTCAACCAGTTTAAGCTATGAATAAATGAAAATGTAAATAAAAACCAATTAAAAAGAAGATAGCACACATATAGACACAGGAGTAACTCACTTCTATATTTCGACCATCGTCGTCATCAGGAGGCGAAGAGTACTGTAGGAAGGCAGAGCGGCGACCCGCCGCATTAAATTAAATTTATATATATATATATATATATATATATATATATATATATATAATTTTATTAGGACTCGGTCATTTCTTCAGGTTCAACTTAAACTCGCATTGCACGTTCCGTTTGTATTTGAAACCGTTTTCATAGGTCTTCAAAACAGAAGAAAATATAAGAAATAATACACTAATTTAAAAATGATTTCATTGACTATATAAAAAGCGTAAAGAGTAACAAATTAGAAAATACGATTGGAAACTTAACCACAAATATGTAAGAGAACTTATAGAAGTCTAACATTGTGAAACAGAAAAAAGTATGTTATTATTTCTTATATTTCCTCTATTTTGTAGGCCTGTGAAAGAGGTTTTGAATACAAACTGATCCGTCGGCAATGAAAGTTTAATTTGAACCTGAAGAACTGACCAAGGCTTCATAAAATTGTATTTTGTTTTGTTTCATGTTCAAACCACAATAAGAAATGAAAAAAAAAACTATCTTTCAACCGTAACAAACAGTCTTCGTCAGAGTCAAAAACCCAACTGTTTTCTTAAAGCTCACAATAATTTCTTATTGTGGTTTGAACATTGATTATTGTTTCATGTGAAATCTTGTGATATAAGAAAATCAACGTCCAAACTACAGTAAGAAATCAGAAAAAAAACTCTGGCATAATAAGGTCAAATACTTTATGTTGGACTTGAAATATTTGATGTGTGTAACTTTTCGTCATTCGATATGCATAACAGTGTTGATTATTCTTATATGGGTTCTTATATTGTCATTTGTATATTAAACTATGAAAAAGTGTTAAATAAAGCTTTTAAAGTTATGTACAAAGGTGAAAGACTGTCTGAATCATAGTGACTGTATACCTGTATGTGTGTTGAGATTTGAACTGCGCACTTGAGAGTGGTCAGTATTTGAGCGGACAGAGGCTGACTCGAGTATTGGCGCATTGTTTTTTCTGCATGAATAAACTGTGCAAGGCCAGAAGTGTGTGCGCATCGTTAATCATGCGGTCCTGCCCGTGCTTTGTAACTAAACTAACTGCCCGCTTATAAGGAGACCAGTGGGTTTTTCTTTTTCATATCTCCTCGTCATGACGTCACTTGATTCCTCACATGTTCATCGTCTATTGTCAAACCAAGACAACCGCTCCAACTGGCTGCTGTTTGAGAATTTAAATGAATTATAAATGACTCAGTAGGGCAATAAAGTTAACATCAGAACATATTTTCATCCAATGTAAAATCCTTGATTTTATCGTTTAGAACTCGAGACGAATGCTAGACAGTTTTGTGAAAGGAAATATCATCAGGTTTTGAAGCAGTGGCGGTGAAGTCGATGGAATTCCCATCCGAGAAATCAAGTGGGAGATTCCTTGAAATCGCTGCTGGTTTGCAATATCTGTTGACACTAACTCTTTCATAAACGCTTATTTGCAGTTATTGAAATGGTATATTCATTGCTTTTGCCAGTAAAGATAAATTTTACATTACCTGCAACTCTAGTTTGTATTGAAATCAATGCCCTTAATTGCACGTACGTTTTTTTATACAGTTTTTCAAACTTTAGGTGAAATTTCAGCAAAATAAGGTTCAATATCACTATAATTATTCAACTTTGTACCTAAAACTAAATTTAAACATTAAATTAAACTATAAGATTGACATGTTTCAATTGTCTCTAACCATTTTTAGAATATTACTGTTTGTGTTTTCTACCACACAGGTAGATAACTTAACAGAGAGGAAAAGAAATTACACTATAGTTCAATACTTGATTACATAAAGGTTTCAACAAATTATAAATAGGATGGCAGGAAGGTGATAACATTTGAGTTGGGATGGGGGAATTTCACAATCAACAACTCTCTAGGAAAATGCTAATAGAAAACACCATAACATGTAAACAGGAATAACATCAGAAAAGATTGCAAATAATAGAAGTACTTCTGATTATACGCCAAACTTCAGGAAAATACACCAAAATATAAACCTAAAACACACAGGTAGCACACATCAACTCAAACCACTAGGAAGAACCATTTCTAAGAATACATTATGGAATACATAATGGAGAATGAGATAATCCGTTCTTCAGATCAAATGCGGGTGTTATTGTTTAAAGTATTGTAGGTGTCTCTATATAAAAACGTGCATATAAACTAAAAATTTGAATGACTATTCCAGTTCCAAAATTATACTCGAATCCTAAAGGCATCATTTTCCCGACAATTGTGTTCGATCTCCCCTTTTGTTTCGCTTCTAGGTCATTCAAACACCCGAGATACCACTGTACTATGGAATTGGTTTAAATTCCATTCCTGAACTTAATATATTACTGTAATAGTTCATTACTTGATAGTATTTCACATTTTCTCATTTTTTATTTGTGAATATTTAAATTTCTAATATTTTTAAAATATTGATTCCTGTAATAAATATTTAATAACATTAATTATTAATATTTCCTAAAATGAGTATAATTGCTCCTTGTAACCATTTGTTATCATATATTTGTATATGATTTTTCACCATTTGTTTTTCTCTTAAAGAACATTTTAAATAAAACAAAATGTCAGGTTTTGTTTTAGTAGTAATATAAAATATGCAGTTTTTCAAAATTTCTTGCTAATTTCCTGTCTTCAGGGTGTATAATTTCAACAAAATAATGTTCGACGTCACTATAATTATTGAACTTTGTACTTTAAACTAAATTTAAACAATAAATTAAATTATACTAAAAATTTAGTATAATTTTTCTATATATATCAGCTCTAAAAGTAAAAATTTGAAAAGTTGTTGAGCGATCTCGAGTTTTACTGCATTTTCAAAACAGCTGCGAGAATGGAGCAAGCGAGTAGGTAGGAGGCACTGACGGTACAAACCAAAGAATGTTTTCAGGGCCGTAACCGTGCCAATCAACCCAGCATATGGTGAACAAAAAAAAAAACAGTTAAGCGACAACTAGTCTGGCAAGCTTCCTTACTAAAAACCTAATTTTAGTAAACCACAGCTGAAGTGAATCAAGCTATCAAAGTTATTCTTCATGAGGCAAGATTTAATAATATTCCGTTTAATAGATGAACTTTTTCATTAACTAAAACTGTGGCTTATTCCCGTTTTCATAGCATGTTTAAATTGACTATTAAGCAAAAATGAAACATTGTTTTCCCTTTCTTTAATACAATCTTTATGCTGTTTAATATAATTTTCCAGTCTTTTATCCGTATGCCCATAATTCTTAAGCCGCCAATCATGGCAAGGAATAGAATAAAGATATCTTCGTTATTACTCATCGAATGCTTTACTAGTAAAATCCTCAAGTTTGCATCATCATCAACACATTAGTAATGCCAAAGAGAGTACAAGTAATTCAGCAGGGTTTAAAAGATGTTTTTCTTGTGTTTCATTATATAAGTTATCCTGTTTGTTTACATTATCAACGAAGATTTAAGGATAATTTAATATAACAGTAATGGAGTAGATGGGGTCTCAATTTTCTTACCTAAGAACTCCTCTTTAGAAATGCTAAAAGCATCTCTTGAACGTGCTATTGAACAGAGAGCTCTTAATAGAAGTGGAGTGGGAAGAATAATATGGAATATAAGATCCCACATGAGTGGACTTTCTATAAACACCAAACTATCATCATTTAGAAAGGCTAAAATTCCATCCCATTCAGTTTCAAATAATGAATTTGTGCTTCGGATCCAGTGATTTAAGTAAATAAGAAATCCACTAATTTCTTATTTTTTCCATGTGCAGAGGATATTAAGGATAGTATGCGAAGAAACAATTTTAAAAGTTTTTAACTAACAAGGGTCTTGCAGAATTTTCTCTTTTATGTGTTTTCGTAACTCCTACATACTTGATAAAGAAGAAGAGGGGGGGGGGGGAGTTTGGCAAAAAAAAACTGGTTTTAATAATTTGTTATTTTTTAAGATTAACTTTATTTCGAAGTTATTGTTTATACTTTAACTTTATTTTATAAACGTTAACTTTAAACCTTAACTTATTGTTTTTTTTTTTTAGTTTATTGCTAAAGGCAAAGTTTATGTTGCGTAAGGGTTTCTTTGCCGAAGTATCATAAACATATTTATCATAAAGTAGTTTTCTATTGTTTTTGATATAATGGTTCATAGTGCAATGACTTAAGATCTGCCTGTTTTAGTGATTGATTTATTTGGACCAGTTTTTAATTTATTATAGGCTATAATACGTCTTCATAGTCAATTAGAGACATGTTATGTTTAATAGAACCATTTGCAACCCCATTACACTTGAAATGAGTTGTGTCAGAGAGAAAACTAAACTCACAACTCACTTGTATATTTTGAATTTCCTCGTTATCAGGAGTAGAATTACCACCCGCCATCATGTAAATACTCTCAATATGTATATCTTTACATTTGTATTTACAGAATGTTAATTCTTGGACTCGCCCTTCAAAAGGCAAGCGATCGTGTTGGTATCCATCATCAAGAATAGAATTAATAAGTCGAACGGGCGACATTACCTACCAATTATGAGAAGGGAAGGTCAATCAGAAAGATGTTTGTTCCCTTTCGAACTCCAGCAATGGACTATTATTGAATTATGATAGTTGTATATGTTGAGTTAATCCTGTGTTTTGTGTAACTTCAATTCATGTATAGAATTCCGGTTTCAACTTGCCAGTTTTATTTTGAATATTTTTGATATCGTTGCGTTAAGATTCACAGGTGGTCCATGACATATCAGAATTAATGTTTCTGTTTATTAATCTTTAATTGGAACTTTATAACAGTGGTGACAATATTTTAATAATTATGATGACTGGAATATTCTTTCAAATGAATTCAATTTTTAGCATAGTCAGCCTTCTTATCGGTAACTTATAAGGAAAAAATATTCAACTTCTACGGAGAAGAATGAACTTCCTCTTCAATATTAATTAAATAAAGACTTGAATATAAAATAATTCAAATAAATTTAAAAAAAATGGTTTAGCGATGCTTATCTATTCTGGTGCGAAACAGATAGACTCCTTCAGAATATTTAATCTCCTTCCAGAGGGGAGTTCATATCCATGAAAATATAAAAGAAAAGGTATGAGAGATATAGCACAGTATACTTAACATGAATTACATAATATATACTCTGCTATTATTTTTTATAAGG
The DNA here is from genome assembly GCA_026182355.1 of Hermatobates lingyangjiaoensis. Taxonomy (NCBI): domain Eukaryota; kingdom Metazoa; phylum Arthropoda; class Insecta; order Hemiptera; family Hermatobatidae; genus Hermatobates; species Hermatobates lingyangjiaoensis. The sequence continues at coordinate 1,816,833 of JAPFBL010000066.1, read as the reverse complement.
AACATTGTAAATGTATTAAAATTCATCTTCAGTAATTCATTATATATTCCATTTAAAATATCCATCCATTATTTTTGATTTGACAATTTATTAGTGAAGATAACCGATTATGATGACTCAGTTACTTTCGTAGAATATATGGCTTAAATATTTTTGGTTAAATTTTGCAAGTTATTTACTTAAATATATATAAAGACATCTAACCTGCAGTAAGGAATTTAGAAATGGAATTAAGATCGATCAACAAAAACAACTGGTCTGCGTCAGCTCAAGTGTGACTCTGACGAATACCAGTTGTTTTGGTTGAAAGTTGTTAGTAGTATTTCTGAATAAGCCGTTGACTTTTATTTCATTCGTCTAATATGAAAGCAGATATCATGCATAAGCGCACGTGACTCTACAATTGAAATATCACTATTAATGTAAAAATTAAAAAGTTGCAAAGCCGAGGTAGTCCTTTGCCCTTTGTGAATACCTGCTACCTGCATAAAAATATATAATACTATATATACATACAAAATTAAAGTTTATTGGGAATCGGACAGGGACCACGGTTGATACTTTTATCAATATATATATATATACAAAACTAAAGTTTATCGGGACTCGGTCCGTTTATATTAGTTCAGGTCAGTTTTTCTCGATAACCTTTAATTTTTTTTCTATTCCACGGTAGATACTTTTATCAATATATATATAAGAAAAATTTCATATACACGTGAAATAACAATCAATGTTCAAACGACAATAAGAAATGAGAAAAAAGACTAAGATCTTTCAACCGTAACAAGCAGTCTTTGTCAGATTCAAATTCCAACTGAGTTGGGATTCAGTTGGGATTTGACTCTGACGAAGACGGCTTGTTACGATTAAAATAACAGTCTTTTTCCTCATTTCTTATTGTGGTTTGGAGATTTGTTGTTATTTCACGTGTTTATGTGAATTATTCTTTTATATATATATATATATAAATATTTCACATAAACAGGTGAAATAACAATCAATGATCAAACCACAATAAGAAAATGGGAAAACAAGACTAAGATCTTTCAACCGTAACAAGCGGTCTTCGTCAGAGTCAAAAACCCAACTGGGTTGAAAGATATACATATATATATTCTATGAGTTGTCCGGGGAAAGGGTTGAGCAGCGGGCAACTGGGGCCTTACGCATGGACCTGTAACTCTACTTCCATTGGTCAACATCGCAACGAATCATACACACATATATATATATATATATATATATATATATACAGGTAGCAGGTCTTGTCTTAAACATCTTATGACCACTTTCTTATTGATAAGGCTCCTTTTCCAGAGTATGTTATGTTGATGGTTGTTTCCAATCTATGTTTGGAACAGCACAAACACTTAAAAGTTGTTCAGATTAGAAGCGCTAAAACTGATTTTAAGTTATAATTTCTTTAATGACTACGGTAATTAAAACTAAATAATATTTCAAGGAGCTATAAAAGTTCTAAAACCGTTCATGTTGGTAGTGTTTAATGGTCATATCTCTTGACAACCTAGTCTAGAAATTACCTGAGGGTCATCGCAGAGTAGTAAGGATATCCAAAGAGAGTCAACACAAGAGATGCTGATAATGTCAGTAATGTATGTACATGAAAGTTGAGTAGAAGCCGGCTGTGTACATGAAAAACATATCTTCAGGTCCATAAGCGTACCAATCAATCCAAACATCTGGTGAGGAAAAAAAGGGGAAACAGTTAGGCGGCAACTTGTCTGACTCCTTCATTACCAAATGCCCATCGTTTCTTTTAGTAAACCACGGCTGATGTCATTACGTTTCCAACTTTATTTTTTATCACTTTAAATTCAACAGTCCTATGGACTTTTCATCAACTAATACTTCGGTTCATTCTCAGTTCATATAATCTAATTTTCTAGATTACGGAAATGAAGCAATCGATGTTTCTCTCCTTTCAACACTATGTTTATGCTGATCTATATGTGTTTCTCGAGGCCATTGAAGGGATAATATGATAATAATATTTGTTCATAATACAAGTATGTAGGCTAAGTGGTTTCAGGGATTAACTGACAAGGTTTCTCTGAACAACCGATTAGATCTGAATAAATTAAAAATTTCCTCATTGGTTTTTAATTGAATATTTAAATTTAGTTTAAGTTGTTGTAAATGAATGCTATTATATTTATTCTATGGTGATCTCTTAATTTTAAATTATATTTGTATTGGCTTTTAGTGTTTCTTTCTTTAGTCTTTTTCGTTATTCGAATTGTCAGGTGCAGTGTCTGAAAGTGAGGTCGTAGTCATCCCAATCTACTAGTTTTGCGGGTTTCACAATTCCCATAGCTACATTTATATTCATGCACTAGGTTTTCTTTCTTTAGTGAAGATCTCTTATTTTGATGCAAATTTTTCATAAATAAACCACTAACAGATGTAGTACTTTTATAATAATCAATCACAAAAAGTTTATGATTGCTGCTACTCCATTTTATAATATCTTGTGTTATATTTTGAAGATCCGTGATGCGCAAACATCATTATACTTTTGTCCTATCAGTGACCTTTCAAGCTACTTATTTAAATGAAAAATTAGGAAAACAAGATCATTTGTCTCCTAATGATGAAAGTTGGACACTTGGATCTCGTTTAATATTAGAAATATATTATATTACAGAGACGAAACAATCAAAGTGATATTTGCGAAAATTGAAAAGTTCATGAAGAAATAAATGTTAGCCACGTAGTTACATATTTAATAATATAAAAAAACTTTGCTACCAAATTTTACAATTGACTGTGTAACAAGTGTGCTAATGTATTGTGTGGTGTCTTTTGTTGTCCATTTTGATCTTTTTTTTCTTTTATTAAAGTATGCAGGGTGTGTATTGTTAAATAGTATTGAAGAGTATTTATAGAATACAGTGCTGTTCGGGTGTTAATATACTGTGGGCTCTGCGCAAAGGTGAACTGTGGCGTGCCAGTAATTTCCACTATATCAGCTCGAGTCCTTGACGGAAAGCCGTGGGAAAGCTAGTGTCTAGCGCCTTGCAGGCAGACCTTGGCAGCTTGAAGGCTAAGTAACCTTGTTAAGGTAGATATTGAAGATCTGAGTCGGATGCTTTCATTAACTAAGATTAGTCATCTATTAAGTGTCCATCTCATAACAATTAAGCTAACGACTACCATTAAAAAAACGATGGATTTCTAACCTATCAAAAAAAAAAAAAGTTTATTCGTATTCTGTATTTTGATCTTGACGAAGAAGGTTCAGACTGGTTTAATCTTTCTAAGAAATAATAAAATAAGTTTAATCAGAAAAACATACTTATTGCCCTCATGATGGTCTCGCATGTTTGTAAGAAACTGCCTCTCTTTCTTTGTAAGAAAGAAACAGACTTTACATTGGTGACAGTTTCTCGATGTCTTTCAAACCTTCAGGGATGAACAAGCTTCACATTAATCAATACATTAAAAAAAATATTTAACGGTGTTTTAAGTTAGAAATTAATGTGTTCATACTTTGATTTGAAATAAACACAAGCGAATTGACATACGTATCAATATAACTAACGTACCTGTAGGAAGATGAGCTCTCTTAATGATGTTTGCATTGAAAACTGGTCGTGGGAGGAAGAAAATGTATTATAGTAATGCATCTGTTAACTTTGTGCTGCAAAAATTTCATAATTTTAATATTTACTTTCATTACTAAAATGGTTTTTCCAGTTGGAATTTAATTCATTTTGGTGGGTGCTGTTTATTACTTTAAAAACAAGAATATTTTCGGTCCTGTTTGAAAGCGTTCTAAACCTTGTGATCCAGTGAAGAATTTGAAGAAATACTTCTGCATAACAGTCTGTTTAGTAGAGTCATATCATTTACGTACTCGTCTCTAAACTGGTAGGTCTAGGGTTCAATACCCACCTGGCCCTCGATTTCACACAGAAGGTGAATAAATCTGAGTACGTCGTCCCTCGGAGAAGACGTCCAGGTGTTGGACCCGAGCCTGTGTACTCGTTAAAGATCCCTACTGTAAATACATTTGACTTAGGCAAAGTTTAGGACTCCGAAAGTAGAATCACCGATCAAACAAAAAGACCGTAAATGGGTGACGTTTTTAACGCTATGAGATCGGTTTAAACAATAACTGAAAAAAAGTTACATCAACATGTTGACTCCAGTATTGACTTTATTTTTTTTCATTTTCCTTTTCTTTGCGTGTGTGAGTTTTGACCTAAACTTTGTTTCAATGTCGACCAAACTGAATTTCTAATTTTTATTGAATAACAATAATGACTACTAACTTGAAATATTTCATTTTGTCGTTTTTTTCTTAAAATCATAAATTTATCTGAAAAAAACATAGATATAGTCCATTTGCTTTAATACTTTAACTATTCAGTTTAGAAGTTGTATTACTGGGTAGTTACCCATTTCCTTCCTCGAAAGGTCTGTTTTCGCCACTGTTTGTGACTTTCTCGTACAAGTGGTCACCTTGTGCGAATCGTATATAATAATATGGGGAAGAATCCTGGTTGTTTCGAGTAGTGGATTCAATATATCACTACCACTGGCTTATGCTTAAGTCTTATATTAGTGTTATACCTTGCATGTGATAGACCTTTAGGTCTTTAGGAGCTGGTCTGGTTTTCCAAAGGTCTATTTGAATGTGGACTCGTCATGGGGCCGGGAATGGGCTCTAGGAGTGGTGGTTCCTGACTTGCTGACGTGTAGTTAAGGCTTGTCTTGACTTACAGAGGTGCCCACACAGTCCTACTAATTCTTGAAATATTTCAAACAGCAGTGTCAGAGTTAGAGTATAATTTAGTAACATGAGGGCAAACGCTAACTTTGTTTCCGTTGCTGTTCAGTTCGTCGGGATGTGGTTATACTCCCCTCCAGGGTAGACTCCTTTGTTCCATGAGTCATGGTAGATGAAGCTTTTATCTCTTGGGGTGGTTTTATCTTTTTCTGCTATAAGAGAGAGCTAGTCCTTCAGGCGTGAGTAGTGACTAACAGCCAATGACATCAGCCGTCTTGAACACTAGTAACCCTGCTCGAGAGTAACACACATGAAGACTACCCAAGATTACTTAAATGCAGTGTTTCCCAAAGTGGGCGGTACCGCCCCCCTGGGGGCGGTTCTTTGATATAGGGGGGCGCTAAAGCAAAAAGGAGTTGGGGATTCTATTTCCATAAATTGAAAATGTTCATGCAATATAATTTCTAAATTTAACTGAAAACACCACATGTAAACTTCTAGGAAAAGGTTTCTTAAAATTATTTGTTTTGATAGTTTATTTTTATGTTAAAAGTATATTCTCATCTGAGTTTCTTTTATTGTGTATTAATTCTTTTGCATAAATATACTATGAAACAATACATATATTGGATTATAAATAAATATTCGATTAGTCATTATATTAATTTAATTATTAAAATGTTACTCATTTCGTTATTTACGAGTCTAAGATTCTGATTATTGAGGAGTGTTGAATATAGGTTTACGGACCCAAGGGGGCGGTCGCTCAAAAAAGTTTGGGAAACACTGCCTTAATGTGTAAAACATGAAGTGCTTGGGAAAAAAACACTTTATTCTGAAATCACACCTGATGTAGCTTATGGTGGGACTTGTTTTGGTTGCAGGTCGTTATTGGGGTGGGGGAGGGTGAATGCTGAGTCATGGGAGAGGAGGGCGCCAAAGTTGACGACTGGTCCACCTATGTCAGCCCCTCTACCAATGGGTACTCCTCACCTACCACCTCCGCCGGCAGCTATGACCCCTACAGCCCCAACAATAGACAAGGTACCTCTTTTCAACTTATCTCTTCCATCTTATATTATCACGTAATCCATCTAGATTACGTGAATTATAAAATTTGTAATATTTGTGCTATAACAGAATAAAACCCTATATTCAACAGTTTACAAGTACGCTAGTACGCGTGTATGCGTACGACTCAGTAAATTCCGCTAGTACGACTCAGTGGAATCTGAAACTGATATCTCAAGTGCATGTCTGCCATACTTGATTTAGGTTCATATCTTGCTTGCTCACACATTAGACTTAGTCGTACTTTTATAAATCCCTATCACGTTTCTTGGGTTATATTCTTAACATTTACACTTATCGACATCATGGAATTCCAAACTCTCAGTAGAAGTGTCTAAGATAATTTCCTGACCAGAACTCTGCAAATTTTAACCTGGCTAACAGCAAAACTATCTTCATTCAAACATTGAGAAAATCCATGCCTCTCTCTATCGAAGTCAAACGATATTTTGATACAAATTTGTTTAGAATATTAACTGCATGTAATTCAGATTGTTTTTGTAAGTATCATTTATTATAATTGTGAGTTGCGTTAGTTATTGTGTATTTCCTATTCTCTTTATTATTTTTCTCAAGTGGTTATCTGGAGCTCATGCTCCAGAGTATAATCGATGGGTTATTTCTTCTGCCATGTATTCCTATCAATTCATACTGCATGCCTCTGTTCCAATGTCACTAGTAATGTATTTCAACATTACACTGTTACGACTTTTTAAAATGAAATAAAATGAGAAAATATGAACTTTTAAAACGTATGTTTCCTCTGATAGAACTGAAAAGATTTCTTTGTGTTATATATGTATATATTTTAAGATAACCATACAGGTTTACTATAGTCTTAACAATGTTTAAATCAGATAATAATGTTGAATAATATTAATTTTTCTAATTTATTCATTATATTATCATTCCATTGATGTGTACTCGTTATTCGGTTGCAATTAACTGATATATTTGAACCAATAAGAAAAAGAAATTTGTAAAATTCTAATAATGTAGTGCGTTTAGGTAAAAAGAATTACACAGTCGGTAAAAATGAAGAAGTTTATTAAAATAGATTTACTCAAGGAAAAAGTAAAATAATTAATGCCGTTTAAAGGTTAACGAGCGATAAGATAAAGTCCAATATCGCCCGGGGCTATGGTCCGACACCACCTTCACCATTTTACAAAACGCCAAAGCTATGATGCGACATGATGGAATGTAGCAACAGCTCCTCTACAATTTATTTGATAAATAAAGACTAAAAAAATATGCATATACGTATTTCACATACCCCCCGAACATTGTACCATGTAGGTATATTGTCTCTTGAGGGGGAGTGGGGACTAGGTACTGTACATGGCTTGTGCCATGTGGATATATAGTTTCTTGGGGGGGGATTGTACATGGCTTTTACCATTTAGATATATTGTTTTTTGGTGAGGGGTACGTATTGTACATGGCTTTTACCATGTAGATATATTGTTTGTGGGGAGGGGGGCATACTGTACTTGGATTTTACCATGTGGATATATTGTTTGGAGGAGGGACGTATTGCACATGACTTTTACCATGTAGATATATTATTTGGGGGGGGGGGGGACGTATTGTACATGGCTTTTACCATGTAGATATTTGTTTGTGTGGTGGGGGGGGAGTATTGTACATGGCTTTTACCATGTAGATATTTGTTTGTGTGGAGGGGGGGGGGGGGGACAGAAAGGAGTTTTGATTCACGAATCAAATGTGATGTTCAGAGAAGTCATTGAATGTGGTTAAATGTATAAAAAACATTGAGAAACATATTTAAAGAAGTTTTTAGATCAGTACTGCTTGATTTCATCGTACGGCTACATTAAAAAGGTTTCATCAATATTAAGAGTGCAGAATAGAGACCTTTCTACAGACAGAAGAATACGATGAGAACCATAGGAATACCATGGATGTACATTTGATTTAGAATTAGTAATCACACCATCGAAATCTCAAAGGAGTTATTTTTGAGAACAATGTCTGAGAGTAGGATATTGAAATCAGGTGAAAGTATAGTAACCTGAAAGTTAATTCAGGGTGCTTAACATGCAAAGCTACTTACTTATAGTTGATATTTCGAGTGGTTGTTCGTTGTCAGGAGATGAACAGAAGATGAAGAGAGTGAGTAATGTTCTCCACATGACAACACTAGTCTTGAAAATCGACTGTTGTATCTTTTTCTATTATCAGGTGTCGTATGTTAAGTTGCAGTTTTTAATAACTCCGTTTTTATCAAATTCCTATAGGAGAACTGACAGACAACGAAGATCTATATTTCAACACACGTTTCTGTTACTAGTTTAAGTGGCCGTTTGGGTTGTGACATAGGATATATTCAAGACCCTGATTTCTTATGAAAGTTAATAGATCGTTATTTTAAAATTGAAAAAATTAATTTATAAGTATAAGAGAATGAACTGCATAGACATTTATGTTAAAGATCTTGGAGATGCAGTTTCTATGCAAAACTATCTAGGGACTTAGAAGATGCTAATACGTCTCCGCCTTAAGTGCCATCGAAAACACTAGCACCGTCTGCCGGTCTGCATATTCATCTACAAATGAAACAATCACTGTTATCTTTTGCAAATTCTTTTTTTTTTTGTATTCCAGCCGGCTGAAAGGCGTGAGATGTCAAAGTTCAAGGCCTCCTGGCGATTTCGGCAGGCTCCTTCAAGGAGAGCCTCTTTTTCATTTCTCCAATACCCGTCTCTTGGCAACTCCTTTTATGTCAATACCTAATATATAAACATCTCATTTTTAATAATCATTTATACCAATTATTATTAAACCTTTAAGAATAACTCCAACCATATTAGATATATAAATCAAAATATGATAGAATTCAAATATTAGGAATAGTTGATTCAAGATTTCAGTCATAATACTCTAGATGTTTTCAAAGAGTTCTTTGATCATTTATAAGCGTCTGATGTTTATTCCTGACCTTAATTGATTCTATTTTGTATAAACTACGTCCCAATATACATATACTCAATTTCTATATTAAATTTAATCAGTTATAAATTAGTTTATAATAATATATACTAAGAAGGAGAATTAACAAATCTTAGTTTCAGTGATGTCTGTAATAATATTTGTTCAGTTAATCAAATTGCTGGTCCAATGTTATTTTTATACAAAAGGATTATACAATGTCGTATTAGCTCTTGTTTTTCAAATAGGATAGAATAAGGCTAATTAAATCCGGTAAATGAAATATTAGTGTATTTCAAAATATTAGAAAAATTATAGAATAGGAAAAAATATATTTATTGGCTTCTGTATGTATTATATTATACATACTAATATTAGCCATACTAATATACTTAATATTAGCCTCTAATATTGTATGCCTCTGCATACAACATATTAGTTGTCTGTCCTTCAGACTTAGAAGTCCATAACTTCGCTTCTACGTTCAATTTTCAATCAATTTAAATCTTAGGTTCTAAGTTAGACACACACAAATCTTCTGTCAAAGTTTCAGCTCCCTATGTCTTATGGTGGCTGAGTTTACCACAAAAGTTTGTGGACAAACCGACAGACAGAAATGTTTCTAAGAGTGGTTTCGGTTTCTTTAATCTATGAAACGTAAAGATAACTTGAAATGGGTCAGTTCAAAGCAATGCACAGACGAAACCTTTCTTTTACTTATATGGATTATATAACTTTGCAAACTGATAAAAAAATAATAATTTCATTTCTTAACGAAGCAACACAATCAATAATATATCGTTGTTAATTTTTCCATTTCCAGAATAGAAATTTTAAGAATTGTGTATATTAAAATTTATTTTTAACACCCTACTGTCTAACATTAATTTATTTAGAATTAAATGCTTGTCTCATTATTACTTTCTTATAATATGGATTTTCTTAAATTAAATACTACTTTGAAACTGAAGCTACTGGTTTTATAATCTATTGATAAATAACTCTAGTACAAGTTTAGTTTCTTTAAATGATTTGACTTCGTTCTCTTGTGTAAAATTAATTGTTGCAAAGTTGAATTACAGAGAAGCTATACAGTTCACCCGCTAGGGCTAATTGAAGTAGATGGCTTCCCGCAAGTAGCTCTTTTGAATAATGGAATACTGTGAACATTACGTTTTCTCATTCCACATTCAAATAATATTACATCTCTATATAGTTATTTAAACATGCATGTTCTAACTAATTGAAATGAAACTTTTAAATTGAAAAACATTTCTATATAATGAAAAAGTATACTATGTATATTATTTATATATTATATTATTATTATATATATATTATAAAAAATATATTATTATTGCTTTTTTTCTGAGAACTAATTATTATAAGTAAAATATCTAACAAATGAGCCTTAAGTAACGGAATATTGTGACACATACTTAGGTGTATGTTGTTACTGATACATGGAGGTAGATGTATCTTTGTGGTCGATGGCTGCACGGTTAGGAAATGTGAAATCATTTTTATGTCTAGGATAGAAATCAATAATCAAAATAAATTATATTAGTAGAAGTTGAGAACTTGATAGCTTATTGAGTATAATTACTTTTAATTAATTAATTTAAATTTCTTCGGTGATCCTTCTTTTCACGGACAAAAGCAGGATGTATGAAGCGCCTATTCGACTGATTCTTACATATGCTGCTGAGATGTGGTCATTTATGGTGCCATTTAAGTGCATTAAGACATTTCGAGAGAAGAATTTTGAGATATATTGAGATCCAGTGCGTGGTGAAACTACTGGCATCTGGAAAATTATAATCAATAGGGAAAAGCATGATCTTTATCCCAGTCCAGCATCATTCAGTTTAGAAATGTCCCATTGTATGAGTGTCTAGGTCACGTTTAGAGAATGTCAGATGGTATAATGTCAAAGATAATGCTGGAGGAAAGGTCTACGATACAAGAAGAAAAGGAAGACCTCGAAGACGCTATGGTGACCTAAAACAGTCTAGTGGTCATGAAACTGAAAGAAAAGGGTATTTGATAGGGGAAATTTGGACAATTGTTTACTAGGATCTTGAACTCAAGTTAAGACTGCAAGGCTGTAGAAGAAAAAGTATTCCACGTCTACAATTGTTTTTATTCAGAGTGACCCCAAGAGAAACGTCGTACCTTCAACTCTCCATTGGTCTTATTTTTTAACTTTCTGCAAGAATTGAATAAAACCTTGCAAGTGACTAGCTTATTACGGACCATCATATGTTTTTTTTTAATATCTGTATTTATTCTGCAGAATGTGTTTTTTGTTAGTTCTTTGGTTCACCAAATAATATCAATAATTTGTCAAAGCTTTCAAGACATCGCAAAGCTTTAGGAGATATGTTTGTCATTATTGGGAGAGATTTTTCTATTATAAAGCTGTACATAGGTTAGTCGCCCGCTACTGCAAACGTCTCAACATTGATCTCAAATATATATATGAGTATTTTAGAAGTTCTGAACTTTACAGAAGTTCAGTAAATTTGACTAGATAAAAATTATTTTGTATTTCTTTTTACAAACAAAACTTACTTTTGAGACGCTTCTGGTGTTATTCGCATATTTTACTCTTGAATTGAGAGCAGTGGGAACACTACTACAAAGGTAATGCAGCCGTACAGCCGCCATGTATAATAATAGAGACAACCATGACCATGAGTGTGAGCCGCCATGCATAGCAGTAGCAGCAGCAGCCACCACTATGTATGCCATTTATAGTAGAGTTTAAACTTGTGATTCCACCTCAACTTATCAGATTTGTGTCTTTTGATATTTTTTAAGGAGAAATCACTAGATGATTTATTATACGACAGTTATTTGGGCCTTAGTGAGCCGCATTATCTGTTCATTTCTAAATTGGTGGGGGGTTCTATGTTTTACTCTAGTTCATTAAGTATGAATGTAGAATGAGTACCAGACATGTGGTCTGACGATTTAACGTGTCTGACGACCTTTCATATTTTTGTTTGTTTGATTTAAACATGATTGAGGTTAGAAACAGGAAAAAATGAATGAAGAAAAAGTAAAAAAAAAACCAGTGGAATTTGTATTGCAGCCTGTGAATATACCTAGTGAAATCAACTGGATGAAGTTACTTTGTTGTTATTATTAAGTTGAGATTTGGTAGCAGATGTAATAGAATGATGCAGAGTATTTGAGCCGACAGTAAGAGGTGAGATGAAGAGGAAGTGATATCGATTGGTTTTTGTGGTCGACCGCAGATCGAGAATCGAAGGGGGTCTGAACAGGACCTAGTGCCTTCGATGTGGTGAAATCAATCCGTGCGTACCTTTACTGTCCTAGCATTGTTTCAAATAACTTTCAAAGCAGTATATAAAAGAATTTTAACTTTCTTTTAAAACATTATTTGAGATCATTTATAAGTTTTAACAAACATTTTTATGAAGAACTTAAATCAACTTGTTTTAAAACTTGTTTTTCATAAAAATCACTTTGCTTTCATAATGGAGAAGTTTCCTCCATTATCTCCAGTCTCTTTCAAAGTAGACTAACTTAGTGGTGAGTGTAGAAGATTCAGGAACAGTCGAATGAAGAAACAGCTTAAGCGTTGTAGGGGATTCCGTTCGTCGTAAGGCATTTAACTCTTTGAAACTCTTTGAACAAATAATAATATATTTTGGTATCAATTAGAGTTATGGATCAAGAAATTCATGTCAATTCTACAAGTTGAAAACGTTTACTATTTACATATAGTTTAAATCTTTTTTAAACATTAAGCAATGAAGGTATTGGATTAATTTTCATTCATGCCTAAAGGTTTTCTCTTTTAAGTAGAGTATCCATGAGCAGTGTCCGGGATTTCACCGACACTGTGCAGCAGAATGTAAGGATCTGTACGAAGCTGCGCCGCCCTGCCATCTCCTGCCATTGTTGCCCAGTTCTAGCATCAAGGTCGAACCCTTTTTGTCTTGTCTTCCCCATCGTCCCATGCCATCTAGCACACAATAAGCCTTCTTCAAAGACTCCTACGCTCTAATAATAGGAGATTTGATTGCATAATGCACGGAACGAATACCTTCATGCGAACGCTGCAACTTGCTCCATACAATACATTGCCTTCCTCTCATCAGTCCATTTCACAAGTCTTAAAATCACCACCTCTGTGGTTGTTATATTCGAAAACCTTCAATCTGAAAATGAAAAAGTATTCTTAAATATACATCGTCTTCAATTATAACATAACTTTCAACTCGTTTACACTGCTTTAGGCTTCATTTATTTTTGAATTAATGAAGTTTATTTCTTCTTTTTATTTCCTTTCGAGTTTTGTGCTTCAGGCTATCTCATATTGTAGGTGCCAAAGTGTTTACAGCTAGTCTGAACAAAGATTAAAAATTTATAACCCTTGATCGAAATGGCTGTAAACATTTTTTAAAAAACAAAATAGTAAAAGAATAAAAAATTAACTATAATAGATATTTTGCACCGTAGTTTATCATCAGGAAGAGATTAAAAGAAAACATGAAGGGGAGCAAATAATCCATGTGATCTATTGAACTACATAGAACCGTCAACATCCATATGAGCTGTTCTCCTAATGATAACGCGGTTGAAATATTGAAGTAGGTTTTGTTGTCTTTCTCTTGTTGTTGTAGATTCTCGTTCGTCTTTCTCTTGATCGTTTGACATATATATATATTTGTTTCAACGTTCAGAAGATCATCTAAAACAATCAAAAAAAGTTCAATAAAAACTGAGACATACAAATAAACGAAAAACAGGCTTACAGACTCTAATTTTTTGTTATAATCGTCGTGAATAGAATTCAGATAGTTAGACAAAACGCACCTCTTCAGCTGTGGTTGAAGGCTCCAAATTACAAACGAGGGACTGTGAGACCGAGAAAAATAAATTAGGTAGAGGAGAGAGATATCTTCCTAAGTTTATAAATGTGTTATTTATTTAATTTATAACTTATATTTAATTTAATCAAGCTCCCATGTCAATTGAAGTATGTAGATAATACAATAAACCGAATATGATGGGAAATATCTTTCTTGGTACATCTTACATTTACTGTAAGTTTATTTACAATAAATTAAGTTTATTTACTGTTTATTTACAATAAACCGAATATGATGGGAAATATCTTTCTTGGTACATCTTACATTTACTGTAAGTTTATTTACAATAAATTAAGTTTATTTACAATAAACCGAATATGATGGGAAATATCTTTCTTGGTACATCTTACATTTACTGTAAGTTTATTTACAATAAATTAAGTTTATTTACTGTTTATTTACAATAAACCGAATATGATGGGAAATATCTTTCTTGGTACATCTTACATTTACTGTAAGTTTATTTACAATAAATTAAGTTTATTTACTGTTTATTTACAATAAACCGAATATGATGGGAAATATCTTTCTTGGTACATCTTACATTTACTGTAAGTTTATTTACAATAAATTAAGTTTATTTACTGTTTATTTACAATAAACCGAATATGATGGGAAATATCTTTCTTGGTACATCTTACATTTACTGTAAGTTTATTTACAATAAATTAAGTTTATTTACTGTTTATTTACAATAAACCGAATATGATGGGAAATATCTTTCTTGGTACATCTTACATTTACTGTAAGTTTATTTACAATAAATTAAGTTTATTTACTTATTAATAAACCGAATATGATGGGAAATATCTTTCTTGGTACATCTTACATTTACTGTAAGTTTATTTACAATAAATTAAGTTTTTATTTACAATAAACCGAATATGATGGGAAATATCTTTCTTGGTACATCTTACATTTACTGTAAGTTTATTTACAATAAATTAAGTTTATTTACAATAAACCGAATATGATGGGAAATATCTTTCTTGGTACATCTTACATTTACTGTAAGTTTATTTACAATAAATTAAGTTTATTTACAATAAACCGAATATGATGGGAAATATCTTTCTTGGTACATCTTACATTTACTGTAAGTTTATTTACAATAAATTAAGTTTATTTACTGTTTATTTACAATAAACCGAATATGATGGGAAATATCTTTCTTGGTACATCTTACATTTACTGTAAGTTTATTTACAATATAATTAAGTTTATTTACAATAAACCGAATATGATGGGAAATATCTTTCTTGGTACATCTTACATTTACTGTAAGTTTATTTACAATAAATTAAGTTTATTTTACAATAAACCGAATATGATGGGAAATATCTTTCTTGGTACATCTTACATTTACTGTAAGTTTATTTACAATAAATTAAGTTTATTTACAATAAACCGAATATGATGGGAAATATCTTTCTTGGTACATCTTACATTTACTGTAAGTTTATTTACAATAAATTAAGTTTATTTACTGTTTATTTACAATAAACCGAATATGATGGGAAATATCTTTCTTGGTACATCTTACATTTACTGTAAGTTTATTTACAATAAATTAAGTTTATTTACAATAAACCGAATATGATGGGAAATATCTTTCTTGGTACATCTTACATTTACTGTAAGTTTATTTACAATAAATTAAGTTTATTTACAATAAACCGAATATGATGGGAAATACTTTCTTGGACTCTTACTTTATTGTAAGTTTATTTACAATAAATTAAGTTTATTTACAATAAACCGAATATGATGGGAAATATCTTTCTTGGTACATCTTACATTTATTGTAAGTTTATTTACAATAAATTAAGTTTATTTACAATAAACCGAATATGATGGGAAATATCTTTCTTGGTACATCTTACATTTACTGTAAGTTTATTTACAATAAATTAAGTTTATTTACTAATAAACCGAATATGATGGGAAATATCTTTCTTGGTACATCTTACATTTACTGTAAGTTTATTTACAATAAATTAAGTTTATTTACTGTTTATTTACAATAAACCGAATATGATGGGAAATATCTTTCTTGGTACATCTTACATTTACTGTAAGTTTATTTACAATAAATTAAGTTTATTTACTGTTTATTTACAATAAACCGAATATGATGGGAAATATCTTTCTTGGTACATCTTACATTTACTGTAAGTTTATTTACAATAAATTAAGTTATATTTACAATAAACCGAATATGATGGGAAATATCTTTCTTGGTACATCTTACATTTACTGTAAGTTTATTTACAATAAATTAAGTTTATTTACAATAAACCGAATATGATGGGAAATATCTTTCTTGGTACATCTTACATTTACTGTAAGTTTATTTACAATAAATTAAGTTTATTTACTGTTTATTTACAATAAACCGAATATGATGGGAAATATCTTTCTTGGTACATCTTACATTTACTGTAAGTTTATTTACAATAAATTAAGTTTATTTACAATAAACCGAATATGATGGGAAATATCTTTCTTGGTACATCTTACATTTACTGTAAGTTTATTTACAATAAATTAAGTTTATTTACAAATAAACCGAATATGATGGGAAATATCTTTCTTGGTACATCTTACATTTACTGTAAGTTTATTTACAAAAATTAAGTTTATTTACAATAAACCGAATATGATGGGAAATATCTTTCTTGGTACATCTTACATTTACTTAAGTTTATTTACAATAAATTAAGTTTATTTACTGTTTATTTACAATAAACCGAATATGATGGGAAATATCTTTCTTGGTACATCTTACATTTACTGTAAGTTTATTTACAACAAATTAAGTTTATTTACAATAAACCGAATATGATGGGAAATATCTTTCTTGGTACATCTTACATTTACTGTAAGTTTATTTACAATAAATTAAGTTTATTTACTGTTTATTTACAATAAACCGAATATGATGGGAAATATCTTTCTTGGTACATCTTACATTTACTGTTAGTTTATTTACAATAAATTAAGTTTATTTACAATAAACCGAATATGATGGGAAATATCTTTCTTGGTACATCTTACATTTACTGTAAGTTTATTTACAATAAATTAAGTTTATTTACAATAAACCGAATATGATGGGAAATATCTTTCTTGGTACATCTTACATTT